>JAPNXP010000001.1:17062314-17640243 GCA_028753945.1 Hexactinellida sp. DTS-2022
ACATGCATGTACACTGATAAGTTGGTGTACATGCATGTACACCGGTGTATATGCACTTTATGAACTATATTTGCTACAAGTGTATATACACCAGTGTATACGCACTTTTATCCATTTTTTATGTCAATGGGTGCTTATAAATTTAAACTAGTATATTGTGAATTCCTGTGTATCTTTCTAGTTATGATTCAGTCGAAACAGGTTTTCTAATCCCAGTTTTTCGTAACTAATCGTTTTCTATTTATTCTAAATGTGTAAGAAATTCCAATTTTGTTTTATCTTAAATCGGTTTATTCTAACTATAGGATTTTTCTTACTTTATTTCCATGAAATGAATTGTTTAGAATAACCCGGTTTCGATTGTATAACATTTGATTCTAATTGATAAGATACAATTATAATCATGCAATGCATTTCAATAAACACAAATTCTTTGAAGTTAATTCTAATTCTATTCCCAGCAATGCATCCTACAATTGCATGTGTGAAAATATAATCGATTGCAATTTTATCAAAGTAATTCATGCGCGCCGTATGTCATAATCATAACATAAGTATGTATAATACTAGCTATATTACATCGAGGGAATATATGTACAATTTCAGAATCAATGTTATATCATAATGTAGCAGTTTATGGACGTGCCTGGTGTACACGCGTGCACACTGGTGTATCCGCGTGCACACCAGAAGAAAGTCCTGGCGTGCACGCGGGTACACCAGTGTGCACGGGGATACACCAGGCACGTCCATAAATTGTAACAATAACTTAGATACACCGGAATTCACAATATACTAGTTTAAATTTATAAGCACCCATTGACATAAAAAATGGATAAAAGTGCGTATACACTGGTGTATATACACTTGTAGCAAATATAGTTCATAAAGTGCATATACACCGGTGTACATGCATGTACACCAACTTATCAGTGTACATGCATGTGCACTGGTGTACATGCATGTACACCAAAAGTGCATATACACTGCAACATAAATACATTCTCTATAGTTATAACACACTACCTTCTGAATGAAAGCCTGCAGGAGTCTGCTTAGCGCCGGTACAGTGCCTATTCTCTCCCACAACATAGGGGAGAGAATGTGTGGGAATATAACTGTGTATGACTCTATTATAGGCTGCTCCCTGAGCTCCAGCATAAGTGCCAGCAGCTGGAAGGAGTATGGTAGGAACTCTAGGACGTCTCGTACCATTATGTCCTCTAGGATTGGGAATAGGCACTCCTCGAAGCTTTTCACAGCTGCGGGATGGGGAGTGCATACTCCCTTTATGGAGGCTCCGATAGCCTCGAATAGGAAGTGGTTAAAGTGAGGCTTTGTGGGATTCTTTGATACCTGGAGAAAGGACAATATTAATAAGTAAGGATTTCTGTATTTATTCTTACAATATCTTAAGTCGGAGCTAAAAACCTTATAAGACGTTATCATATTAATGGAATCAGGTCAGTTTTATTGAAATATTTTGAGATATGTAAAATACATACACAAGTTATTACATTCTAACTACAACACTAGTCCACGGTCTTGCTCATTCACATACAACTTGATACAAGGTCAAGGTATTACAGACATATACATACAAGTAATTGTAACTGTATTAGTTCACTGGTTGAGTGGCTAGTGTCTCTATAGAGAATCAATTCCTGACAGGCTATGACTGTATAGATACGGCAGTGGTTCTCAACCTGGGGTCCGCCGCCTAACCAATCACGATAATAGTATCATATAAATAGTACATGTTTTGGGTCACAAGAGATTTTTTAGTGTACTACCAGAGGTCCGTAATATTGGAAAGGGACAAAGAGTTTACAGATAAGTTCTTCAATTTAGAAGTCAGAGATAGCATTGACCAGATAGAGAAGACTCTTGAGTCTTGAAGAACCTCATTTGTACTCACTCCCACAGTCGAAACCGGTTTTTTCTAACCAATTCTTTGCACGTAAATAAAATAAGAAAAATCCGATAGAAAGAATAAACCGATTGAAAATATAACATAATTGGAAATTCTTACACATTAAGAATAAATAGTTAGTTAGAAAAAACCCATTTCGACTGTATGTGGGGGAATGCGCTCAGGGGAAATTTCAAAGAATACAGAACTTTCCTATACCAATCCATCAGGAGTTATCTCAAGCATTAAAGGGAAATACGAATCTCTGATTAAACAGTTGAGAGCTGAGATCCTTAAACTGAAGACCTATCCTATACCGGAGCCTTGGTGCTCACATTGCATGAGACCGGGATTAGCTCATTTGATAAAAGGAGAGTTCATATTATTTGTGCATCCTGGAATAGATTAGGATATGAGACCTCTGATCCTGTCTGAGCGAGACATGCTGCCCGGGGGATTAACTCGTCAGGAATATGACATGAATAGATTGAAAAGGCAATAGCTAAATAAAAGCTAAATGGTAGGAATGCATACAGTATTGAAAGGAAACCTAGATGGTTTGAAGATTCCTATGCAGAAATTGAGTTAAATGTAAACTTTGCATTCACAGAACTTCCTCTCTAGTACAGAGATATAAGGTCCCTGGAATATCTGGTCAACAAGAACCAAGATGACGAATTGTTAAAGAAAATATACGCTCCTTTTGAGACGAATCCGTTACTTCTATAACAACAGAAATAACATTCCATCTGTTGCGATATACTATTGGATGTTTCCAATGCTCGTAGCTCCACCAAAGCAGAAAGGAACTTTACTATTGCATCTGAGTAGACAGAGGGAAACTGAAGGGTACCAACTAGTCACTCCAGCTTCTGTCTTTGTGGTTAACGGCATGGATGTGAAGTTAGCAGCAAGACCAGTAGCAATAAGTTTTGGGTGTTAGAGACTAAAAATTGAAATAGCGTAAACCTACATAGGGGATAGAAGTTATGGTATAAATTTCAGCCCGCCAGTCAATGGTAGAGTGGAGTAATAACCAGTTGCATCGTGCTCACTTTTTGCTGCTGGACTTGCTGCTAACTTCACATCCATGTTAATGGCACTGTATTTGTAGTAGACAAATGCGGGCATTTAATCACATACAGTAGAACCTGCATAATCCGACATGGTTGGGATAGGGAAATAATGTCGGATTATGTAGGCTCTAATGCATAGTCCGACACTCATTGGGATAAGGAAAAAAGTGTCGGTTCTGCTGAATTCTGGATGATAGGTCGGATTATACAGATTCTACTGTACTATAGAGGTAATGAACTTGATACACTTGGATGGATTCGTAGCAAAACACAGGATTCTTCAGTTTCTATAATAGTCTTAAGAGATTTCTTATTCTTGAGTTATACCAATAAACTCGACAAATATAGCTTCTGATGGAAAGACGAATTTCATTATAAAGTATCCGATTTGAAATCTTGAATTAAAATTCCACATATCTACTGTACAGCTACTGATGATAACTATATACGTATTTGTTGGAATTCTCACACCAAGCTTCATCCTTTAAACCAAGTCTTTTCCTTTTATTATTCTAGTGACACTATCCAAATAGAACAAGAATATTCACTGAATCCCATACGCTATCTACCAACAAGAAAGGCATCCATGGTTACAGGATAAGGTTGAGAATTACATTATATATCTTCACAGGATCTCCCTCTTCTCTCCAGTTGTTATCGTTAACAGTACTCCTAAGGTCCATCCTAACAAAAGTAATATAGTGGAGCTTATAACTTTAACCTGTTTATGAATCGTGTGACGAGAGAATGTAGAATATACATAACAGACTATGTCAGGCTATACGTCACACTTGCTAAGACTTCACCAGATCAAAACCTTAAAAAAACACTGGTACACACTATATACTCATAAAATCCTCTCTTGTGTCACAACATAAACATACAATAATTTAAATAAAAGCTTCCTTATCTGTAGACGGCCTATACTATATAAATTTTAGGCTTATTTTGTATGGGCTTCTATAGACGGTCTATAGAATCCCATACAAAATAAGCCTAACATTTGTAGTCCGCTTATAAATTTTGTAGACAAAAGGCCCCTGCCAACTATGAGTAATAGTATTTAATTTATAGACGGTCTATACGTATATATACAGTGCCCGGACAAAAGTATTCGACCACCCAACATTTTCCCATTGAAAATAGTACTATAGTAGGTCTAATAATATTGTTCAAAGAAATAAAACTTTATGACATATTGCTATTTTGATTTCAGATTCGTATTCTACGCATTCGAATTACCCATTTTAGATGCTTTCAAATTGATTACATATTAATTAGATTGAAATTATCATCAAATGGCAATATATGCCACCTGTTCCCATCTCTCCCATAGTGACAATTTGGGAAAAGTGGTATATAGTGGCACAGGATCATGATTTTTAACCAAATCAAAAAGGGATTGAATTGAAAGCTTCTACAATTGTTAATTCGAATGCGCAGAATACGAATTTGTAATCGAAATATCAATATCTCATGTAATTTGAAAACACAATCTTCCATTGTTCAACCTACTATAGTACTATTTTCAATGGGAAAATGTTGGGTGGTCGAATACTTTTGTCCGGGTAGTGTATATATTCTTAAAATAAACAAGTCACACCCAGTGACTTAACTTAACTCACACTTTATCTATGAACTGTGTAATCAGAAGATAATTTAATATAAATATACATACATATAAACACATAATTTGAAGTGGTCTAATACATTGTCCTTTTACTGTATAGTTGAATGTCACTACTGACCAAGCTTGCTATATGGTTAAAACTGGTCGGATTACATTCAAGGAATTTAATCTAAAAATATACACATTATATAAAGCCATTCATTATATGCATAAAGCCAGTCATAAATGTTATTAATAATTCTCTCCATTCGAACCGCCAGTTTATTTTACTCCTTTTGAATCCTCAATAAAGTCAGGTACCTAACTGCAAATAGTCATGTAATATTTTATTTATACACGGACCTTCATGCTTGTTCGCTTTACAGCGGATTCACAAACTTAATGCTATATTCGTGAACATTTCTATCTTATCTATATTATTAAATCTCGATTGTTGTTTGTGTGTGTGTGTGTGTGTTTGTCCGGATTGTATTAAATTGATGGGGGAATAGAAACCGCATTTATATATGAGATATGAGATATAAACTAACTTTCAAATGTTATTCGAATTTCAAAAACTAATTGTGATTCAACTCTCACAGTCACAGTTTTGATTCGGTCGATACAAAATGCTAATCAAACACAATTTTCTTGGTTTGCGTAAGTTGAGTTAATCTTCCAAACTATGTTATGAGATATCTCGCTAACAGGGGCGTACTGGCCATACAATCGATGCGGGATTCCCGCTCGGGCCCCCCTTTGAAGGCCGCCTTAGGGCCCACAGCGAATCCTTTCTGAATGGAATCCCGTATGGGCCCCCCAACCCCAGCACGCCCCTGCTCGCTAATGGTATGTAAGAAATATTATCTTACTATGACCACGGAGACTACTAGATACCCGGACGCGACAAAGCCAAACCACAGTCAAAAATGCGTAGGCTGAACATTGTATGACTGAAAATATGGTCAATTCTGTATTTTTAGTCACTAAATTTGGTATCTAACACAATCTTTGGGCGCTGAATTCAAAAATGACAATTTCAAGGTTCAAAAACTCACTCCCCGCCCTAATTTTGGCAAAAAGGCGTGGTCACACCCAAATATGGTCAATTCCATATTTTTGTTCTATTACTTCATCATAACACTAAATTCGCAATATCCTCTTAACTAGGAATGATATTGTTGAAAATATGATTAATAAATTGTTCAGCTAAGTATATATTACTACGTTACGGTCGTGACCTTCGGTATACAAGGCCTGACTTGCTAGGCGAAAATTTGTGTACCATGGATTACTTAAAGTGCATTGAAAAATGGAGAATTGATCTTTATTCCAATAATTAGCAATGATAGAGCTGAAAAGTGTATTATAGCTATATAGGAATATGGTATCCAGGTATACATAGCACCCTCCAGAATTGTGATATGTCATCATCTGATGACATATCATATTTGGGTGTGACCACGCCTTTTTGCCAAAATTAGGGCGGGGAGTGAGTTTTTGAACCTTGAAATTGTCATTTTTGAATTCAGCGCCCAAAGATTGTGTTAGATACCAAATTTAGTGACTAAAAATACAGAATTGACCATATTTTCAGTCATACAATGTTCAGCCTACGCATTTTTGACTGTGGTTTGGCTTTGTCGCGTCCGGTATCTAGTAGTCCGTGCTATGACCTACCATAATGATATGTAATGATATGAGCATCCTTATATGTAGACGGTCTATAAAAGCCCATACAAATAAGGCAACAATTTGTATATAAGATATCTCTAATGATATGTAAGAAATATTATCTTACTATGACCTACCATGACCTACCATCTTACGTACCCACCTGATTCAATCATACTTTTAAATTATTGATTTTAACTTTTTTAAGTTCAATACTTATGAATAATATATAATTATTCAAATAGAATTACCGAATTTACTCGAGTAGAAGCCCTCCTAGGGGATTAAATTCAGGGTACAACAATGTTGCATGCTATACAGTCAACTCTCGTTATATCCGGACACTTCGTTATTAGGGGGGTTCACTGTATATTTTCTTTTTTTGTGCAACAAGTTTAATAAGTTTAATTGATTACTGGAATGCAATTCTATTGAATTTGGCAACTTCGGTACGTATACTGTCGGTGAGAATCAGTAGAACGAACCTAAATATTACTTTCTGGATTTTCAATAAAAATTCAGGATAAAATTGGTCCACGAAAACAATAAGCGCCGGGGCGTTTTTTCGAAGCAATACGGTAGTTATATTACAGTAGAACCTGCGCAATCCGCACCTCTACAATTCGGAATTCGCCTTAATCCGACACAAATTTCCTTTCCCAATGAGCGTCGTATATTGGAAATTTCACTTTATAATCCGGAATTCTCCTTAATCCGATACATTTTTCCTGTCCCAACGAGTGTCGGATTAGGTAGGTTCTACTGTATAATTAAAATAAACAAATTTTTGTCTGCTATAAATATTTCCACATTTAGACACACCATGAATGCAGGCTTTCCAGGCAAAATTTCCCGCACGCCTAGATTAAGTTTGAGCTCGCTCATACGCGCCTAAAATACTCAATTTGTATTACGTCTATGGGAGCATCTATCGATTTTCCCGCGCCTAGAAAAGTTTCCTTTTGAAATTACGCGCCTGGAGGCGCGTCGAATACGCCTGGATGAAACCCTGCATGAATGTATTGCATGTTACAATATATTTAAGATTATACACGAGCAATAATTAAAGTAATCCTGCTGTGGAGCAATGGTAGCCTCTCCTCTTCATAGCCTGCTTCTGTACCTCTCCATAATTGGCTTTATTTTATCATTAATATGAATAAACCGTCTGCGTCTGTTAATTAGCATTACTATTATTCCTATGCCCAAAGCTATATTTATGAACATTAATACCACATCCCCAATAATGCAAATGTAAGTTCTATGATATAACAGTTTATCGCTATTGAATGAAACAACTTACTAATTTCTTTTGATATCGCTATGTCAGGAAGGTAACCGAGAGAGATATAGGATAGGTAACATGGGTTCTCGCCAAACAAGTTGAGAGGTACGGATATGAAAGCGAGGAAGGATCCAGTTGTTATTAATGTGAATAGAAACAATGTAACAACCTGTGCAAGGAAAAACTGTCTCACAATGTTTTTTTTAATTAAATAATCTGTTTCATTTGAATGAATTTGCGCTTCATTCCTTCTCCCTTTGAGCAACAAGTAGAACTTGTGAGATGTAGACATGTAAATGCTAACGTCGATCACAATTAGAGGGAATAGTATTAACTGCTCGAAGTAATTTGTTCGTAGGAAACACGTTAAGGATACTTTCAAGATGAACTGTACCAGTATGTATGTACACGATGTATTTCCGTATGTGTTGATGGTAAGGATAGTTTATAAATAAGCGCCTTAGAATGACATAAAACAGAGACATTATTATTGGAAACATTGTCATTACGACTACACCTATATGCAGTGTTCTTTCAATGGGAAAAGTGTGCATGTTATCGAGGCTGGTTAGGCTAGTGTCCCAGATATCGCAGGAAATTGAAATGACAACTTTATAACGGTTTTTATGTGTAAAGTCGAAGTCTGCGATTAGAGCGGTTTGAGTCGATGCGTTGGTTATTAACTCTATAATTGACAAAAATAGAATGAAGCTATAAACTGTTGATTTAATTCGCAGATTCTTCTTAACCTTATCCAGATCCACTAAATCTATATTATTAAATCTCGATTGTTGTGTGTTTTGTGTGTGTGTGTGTTTGTTTGTTTGTTTGTCCGGATTATATTAAAGTGATGGGGGAATAGAAACCGCAATTAATATTGGGATATAAACTAACTTTCAAATGTTATAATAGGTAAACAAGTATGCTGAACACGAATTTCGCATTTACAAATTAATAACATTAATATTTATTGTTGTTGTTTACACAAAATAGGTAAACAAATTAATGAAATTCAAAATCAACCTAGAAGTTTGCTTCCAACGGGTATTATAGGTTAACAAGTATGCTGAACACGAATTTCGCGTTTATAAATTTCTCATATTAATATTTGTTGTTGTTGTTTACACAAAATAGGTAAACAAATTAATTAAAATTCAAAATCAACCTAGATGTTAGCTTTCAACGGGTATTATAGGTAAACAAGTATGCTGAACACGAATTTCGCATTTACAAATTAATAACATTAATATTTATTGTTGTTGTTTACACAAAATAGGTAAACAAATTAATGAAATTCAAAATCAACCTAGAAGTTTGCTTCCAACGGGTATTATAGGTTAACAAGTATGCTGAACACGAATTTCGCGTTTATAAATTTCTCATATTAATATTTGTTGTTGTTGTTTACACAAAATAGGTAAACAAATTAATGAAATTCAAAATCAACCTAGAAGTTAGCTTCCAACGAGTATTATACGTAAACAAGTGTGCTGAACACGATTTTCGCGGTTAAAATTTTCTAATATGAATATTTGTTGTTGTTGTTTACACAAAATAGATAAACAAATTAATGAAAATTCAAAATCAACCTAGAAGTTAGCTTTCAACGGGTATTAAAAGTATATAACTATAACAAATATTACTAACTATGTAATCATTTGTTTAGTGAGGAGTAAGGCCGCTAAGCGGCCGTTAACTTGAAGTGCGTAGCACCGATCTGTCGCAAAGCGACCGAGACCGAAGGGCTCGTATCCAGTATGTGCAGGTACATTTCGTATATCTCTCCAGTTCATATATTTCAGATATGTGTAATAGGATATTACGATTAGGGACGCTACCGTGTAGGGAACTATGATGAGAGGAAGGATTCCTTCTGCTATGTGATGGTATGAAATCATCTGGTAATATGGTAAAGTGTGGGAATATAATGGGTTTGATGCTGCAGTCTCATATTTATACATTTTGAATAATATATTTTCATTATCCTTACTCCTAAGATGGTCTTACATTGGTAATTAATTAGAATAATTTATTGAGATTAATTGATTGCATTAGTCTGTGATTTAGGCGTATTAAAATTGGATCAGACCAGAATTATGAGAGTATTTACAAATGCTGCTGTATATTACACATGATCCTACTCAGGGATGGATCCAGCACAAAATATCTGTGGGGGTGCAATGCCCTGGGTTGGGACTTAGAAGCCGTGGGAAGCGCCCGCGGGTCGAGTCAACTGTGCCAGTTTTTGGGGTATGCCAAATTTCCGGGACGGGACGAAACGGGACAGGACCGTCCCGGAAATTCCAGGTACCTAAAGTACGGGACGGGACAGGTAGTTGTAAAGTATTAATTACGATTACATGGGCTTAAACAGTTGTTCTTAACTGGTGGGGAATGGATCTTTTGTGTAAAATATAATTTCTTAGGAATATTTTATATATATTCTACGTGCTATAGTATTATTGTCGAGCCTCCTCACGATTATGATCAAAGCTAAGTTCGAAACAAATTAGAGGCGAAATATCTATATTATTAAATCTCTATTGTTGTGTGTGTGTTTGTTTGTGTGTTTGTTTGTCCGGATTGTATTAAAGTGATGGGGGAATAGAAACCGCATTTATATATGAGATATAAACTAACTTGCAAATGGTATAATTGGTAAACAAATGTTATAATAGGTAAACAAGTATGCTGATTTCGAATTTCGCATTTACAAATTTATAATATGAATATTTATTGTTGGTGTTTACACAAAATAGGTAAACAAATTAATGAAATTCAAAATCTTTCAAGAAGTTAGCTTTCAACAGGTATAATAGGTAAACAAGTATGCTGAACACGAATTTCGCGTTTATATATTTTAATATGAATATTTACTGTTGTTGTTTACACAAAATAGGTAAACAAATTAATGAAAATTCAAAATCAACTCTGAAGTTAGCTTCAACGGGTATTATAAGTAAACTGGTATAATAAGTATATAACTATGACAAATATTACTAACTATGTAATCCATTGTTTGTGAGGAGTAAGGTCGCGTAGCGGTCGTTAACTTGAGGTGTGTAGCACCGATCTGTCGCAAAGCGACCGAGACCGAAGGGCTCGTTTAATATAAATTCGTTTACTCAACACAGTTATTAATTTATATTTAAACCAACGTCCTTTCAATATAAATCCCGGCTTCGCAATAGTGAATTTTAATGTTTAATAAATGATTTTCAATCAAAAATACATAAAACAGGTGTTGGCCGATTTATAAGTACAGTGGGACCTCGTTAATACTGAACAGGATTAATACTAATTCCGGTTAATACGTACACTGATTCAGTCCCCTTCAAAGCATTTTCGATACAAATGACACCGGTTAATACGAATTTCGGATAAAGAGTACACATTTTGACGGTCCCTTGGTGTACGCATTAAAGCGGTTCTACTGTCTTATGAAGACTATTTAAATCAAGTTAGACTGCGAGATACTCTAAAGGACTACTATTATAGAGAAGCGCTTATTATAGGGACGAATGTTCGAGGAATTACACAGTACACTGTACACTTAGTACAGAATGTATTATAACTATCGACTAGATAACGTTTGGTACAACAACGATTTTGAATATTCATTTTGCTTAGTTACATATTAACTTACGAGCCCTTCTGTCTCGGTCGCTTTGCGACAGATCGGTGCTACGTACCTCAAGTTAACGCCGCTATGCGGTCTTACTCCTCACCCCTTTCTACCATATAGGATGTTATATACACCCCTTTCTACCATTTTCCATAGTTTTAAGTTGTTTAACAATAATACCCGTTGAAAGCTAACTTCTAGGTTGATTTTGAATTTCATTTGTTTACCTATTTGTGTAAACACCAACAATAAATATTCATATTAGAAGGTTGTAAATGCGAAATTCGAAATCAGCATACTTGTTTACCTATTACAGTAAAACCTCCAAAAGTGAACACCTTCAAGAAATGAACTCCAAAATATGAACACTTTTTCTCGGTCCCAAATTTTCCCCATTTCTTTAGACACGCGTTATCATAAATTATTAAGGGTGAAGTTACTCCTCACTAAACAATTGCTGATAGAGTTAGTAAATATTTGTCATAGTTATATACTACATCCCTCAACCATTTTCCATACTCTATATATTTGTTTACTAAAAAAAATCAAATCATTAACTTCTAGGTTGATTTTGAATTTTCATTAATTTGTTTACCTATTTGTGTAAACAACAACAATAAAATATTCATATTAGAAATTTGTAAATGCGAAATTCGAAATCAGCATAATTGTTTCCTATTATAACATTTGTTTACCAATTATAACATTTGAAAGTTAGTTTATATTTCATATATAAACGCGGTTTCTATTCCCCCATCACTTTAATACAATCCGGACAAACAAACAAACAACATCGAGATTAAATAATATAGATTTGCACTAAGTTCTTCCAAATGCAGTGAAAACTAGTGCTCTTTTTCGAGGATTTTGCATGCTCAGCGATATAACGGCCCTATAAGCCATAACACAACTATTAAATCTATATTATTAAATCTCGATTGTTGTGTGTTTGTTTGTCCGGATTGTATTAAAGTGATGGGGGAATAGAAACCGCATTTATATATGAGATATAAACTAAATTTCAAATGTTATAATTGGTAAACAAATGTTATAATAGGTAAACAAGTATGCTGATTTCGAATTTCGCATTTACAAATTTATAATATGAATATTTATTGTTGTTTACATAAATAGGTAAACAAACTATTGAAATTCTAAATCAACCTAGAAGTTAGCTTCAACGAATATTATAGGTAAACGAGTTTGCTGAACACGAATTTCGCGTTAATAAATTTACAATATTAATATTTGTTGTAGTTGTTGTTTCACAAAATAGGTAAATAAACTAATGAAATTCAAAGAGACCGAAGGGCTCGTTCATTATATAGTGGAATAATTAATGTTTTACAACTCAATTGGCAGTTACTTGACCCATAGCCAGGTGGTGAGTCCCATTTTAAAAGGTACACCTATGAAGTACCTGGTACTTCATGGGGGTACGAATCAATAATATTGTGACATTTTTCAGCAAATTATCAAGAATTTACACTAAATGTCAATTTTTAAATTTTATCACGTGAAAATTCCTGACTAATTAAAATAAATAAAAAGTGTTTTTTTTGGGTAAAAATGGTCGAAGGAGGACTTAGGAAACTAGATCTAATTACTTTCGTATCAATCTGTGCTAACCTGATCACAGGTAACAATTTCAGAGTGTCATTGTGGCAAATACTGTATGGGTATAGAGATCCAAAAGCAAAAAACAGTATTCCCTAAAAAAAGTATATTACATGAAGTCACCTCACTAAACAATTGATTACATATAGTTAGTACTTAGTACATATATGTCATAGTTATACTATACATACCTTTAATCATTTCCATACTTATAATTAGTTTACCTATAATACCCTTTGAAAGCACACTTCTGGGTTGATTTTGAATTTTCATTAAATTGTTTACCTTATTGTGTAAACAACAACAATAAATATTCATATTATAAATTTGTAACTGCGAAATTCGAAATCAGCATACTTGTTTACTTATAATACCCGTTGAAAGCTAACTTCTGGGTTGATTTTGAATTCTCGTTAATTTTTTTACCTATTCTGTAAACAACAACAACAACAACAATAAATATTAATATTATAATTTCTAAATGCAAAATTCGTGTTCAGCATAGTTGTTTACCTTTACAACATTTGGAAGTTAGTCTCTATCTCCAATATAAATGCGGTTTATACAGTTATATCCCTCTATCACTTTAATACATTGAAGACAAACAAACACATACACAAACAACAATCGAGTTTTGTTGTTTGTTTATGTCTTTCAATTAAACTATAATACAATTGAACAAACATTTAATCGGTCTTCTCTTTTATAATAGTACGTTTGTTTGTTAATACATAAATTAGTCCATAAATTAGTCCATAAGGATGACTTCGTTTGAAACACATCGTGTTTGCAGAAATTGTTTCAAAAACACCATAAATAAGAACCCACCAATCCTTGAGAAGGACCACCCAGATATGAAATGCAATAGCTGTAGCCTCGAGTGGGTTGGGATCATTGTGGGAGACTATCCTCCTAACAAAAGGTGGTATGAGATAAGACCTCGGACATTCAACAGTGAAAATAGCCTATGCCGTTATAAAATGACTGGAAAGTGTTACAGAGATTGGAGGTGTAGGAGTGCACATAATCCTCTAGAGTTGCAAATATGGATTGAAGAAGAACGCATTCAAATGAATAAAAAGCGACCGAGCCAACCCAAGTTCGGGTGTATCATATGTCGCAAAGAATTTAGGGACAACGACAATCTTAAAACCCATTTAATGGGAAATGAGCATTACACCAATACATACAACATGTGGATACTGCCAGAGGTGGGTTCCAGCACTGAGTACATAGGTCCTATTAGGGCGAGACCGAAACTCGCTTACGGTAAGGACTCGTACGAGCTGTGTCGTACATTCGCTAGGAGTGGGAGATGTCAATACTGCGCTGGTTGCAAACACGCACATTCTGATGAAGAACTGAGGGTTTGGATGGATGCACTCACAGCTAAGAGGCATGAGCAACATGATCGGAAGTATAGCCATTCTGGTAGTAACAAGGGCCACTCAGCTAGCCGTAACTATTCTTCATCCTCTCAGGAGGGAGCTTGTAGATATCCGTCAGAAAGTAGTGAGTCGCATTCCCAGGCGACCTACAGCTCTAGTCACCCGAAGTCTTCTTCAGGACCAGATAATGTAGAGGAGGGGCCTGACCCTATTAAAGAGGTGTACCGTAGGATCAGAGATTTTTGGATTGTACCATGCCTTAAGAACTTCCCTAAACATATCCAGATTACTTGCAGCCGATCATTGACAATAACAGTTGAAGAAAAAAACAAGGCCAATGAATTGAAATGGGTGTTTGGTCTGAAAACTACACAGCCTGAATACCTGAGTTTAATATTGCTACATGATCACAAGAACATGTTCTCTCTAGGTGAGATGGCGAAATGTAGTACCAGAGGAGCGAGGAGGAATGATATGAAACAACCCCACGTGCCGAACAGAACAGACTATTTAGTCCAGCAGGGATTTAACCAGGATATTTACTTCGAAGTCGCCTTACTATGTACACCTGAGGTGGGAATATACAAAGTACAAGTTGTATTCCAAATTAAAGATGACATTTTAATTGCTAAGGAAGTTAAGGTGAAAATGCAAGGTGAAGGCTTTAAGAATATTACAGAAAACTTTCGTAATGCCACCAAACGCCAACCAGTTAAAGCTGTCATGGTAGGAGACTTGTTAAAAGTTAATTGGGAAAATTCATTTGATCTAATCAATAGCAATCCAAATGATAAATACCCGATGCCTATCTACCTTGAAGGCAAAGTTTCTTCTGATTGGTACAATAGAATGAACGATCATATATCCAAGGAATTTTATAATATACGTTTCCACACACTTTTATTCCTGGAGGAGTTTGAGCATAAAAGATCCCTAATCAAATACGATTTACAAGATCAAAAGATAACTTTCCATAGCGTCGAAAAGAGGATTACCATTAAGAATGAATACGGAAGAGATTTCGTAGAAAATGCTCAAGGCGAATCCAGGTTCATAACCTTCAAATTGAATCAACGTTTGTTCGAGGGGTACAGGTCATTTCGTCCTCCTAAAGTTGTATATATTATTCCTAACGGCACTAGGAAAGCTTTTGAATATAAGACATTTTATACTGGATCGGACTATGTAATAGTCTCTATAACGACCGAACTCATCAAAGCATGTCAGTGCAGCAAAGGATTGGCATTCGTGAGATTCACTGTTGAACGTGATGAATATGTGAGAATGCACGAAGCATTGGACATCATTGATTCCTCTGTTGTATTTCCCGAATACAAACGGACACAGAGAGATATGTACTGGGATGAAGACCATCTATTGAGTTTGTTAAACTATGAACAGTTATCTGTGCAACAGAAGGAAGCGGTTTATAACATTATAGACTCAAGATACCAAAGTTTTCCAACTATCATATGTGCACCATTCGGATGTGGAAAAACAAAAACTCTCTGCGTAGCAGCAAAGCTGATAGCTCAAGCATTTTACGGAGCTAGAATACTGATAACAACAAAGACAAATAGTTGTGCAAACATGTACATCGAATTGTTACAGTGGGACTTTGATACAATTACTATGCTGCGCGAGGGGTGGGGAAATAAGAAGATAATGTTCAGACATTTTGCCAGGAGACAAAAACTACATTTTAATAGAAAGGTGAACGATTTTGCCAACATAGAAAATGTGGGAGAGTCCGATCTGGTATATAGCGGAATAAACTTCTTTCATTTGAAACAATGTACCATTGTAGTCACAACCCTAGCTGGATGTGCTACCTTGATTCCTCCTCAATCCCGTTTCAAATCCACGTCTCTGTTTACGCACATCTTCATAGACGAAGCAGCACAGGTGATAGAGCCTGAGGCCTGTATCGCTCTGTCGCTAGCTGGTCCCAGCACAAAGATAGCACTAGCGGGAGACATACACCAGAGCAGACCACTGGTGCTCTCCAAATACGGGAAGAAGTATAACTTGGATCAGTCTCTGTTGCAGAGACTGGAGATGCTACCGGAGTACGGGAGATCACCTCTGAACAAGTGTAGGATTAATCTAGTGGAGAACTTCAGGTCACAGCACACCATTGTAGAATTTCTATCCGAGCTATTCTACCAAGATTCCTTGATCGCTAATCCTCCGTCCTTGATAGGACCCGTTAATTTCCCGGCTCTCTCATTCCTACACGTGAGTGGGGAAGAACAGAGTCTGCACGGGTTTCCTTCGTACTACAATGAAGAAGAGGCCCAACTGACTATCAAGGCTCTCAGGAAATTCGTAGCAGGCGGCGTTAATGTGGATAGAATTGCTGTGGTAACAACATACAGTGCGCAAGTACGACTAATCCATGAAGCACTCAAGGAAGATTCTAGTAAATGTAGAAAGAAGGGTCACTTCAAGTACGATGACCAATATTGTATAGAAAATAATTGTATTAACAATCGTACCATTGAGGTCTATAACCTAGAACGCATACAAGGTAGAGAGTTCGACCTTATAATAGTTAACACAGTAAGGACGGTATCGAATGTGTCAGAAGAGCTGTCTCTGGAAGAGAGACTGGATCTGGGACTATTGGATGACGTATCACAGTTCAACACTATTCTGACTAGAGCTAGAGGTTGGGTGCTGGTGATAGGAGACTCGGACTGTCTCACTCAAGTGGGAGGATGCTCCAATGTATGGAGCAAGTACGTACAAGCCTGTCAACAGGTAAACGGGTATTTTGAAACCTACAGGGAGTTCGATGGCAGAATGCAGATTGGGGATTCGAAAGAAACGAAAGGACCCACGCCAAAAACTAAAAAATATGAAATCCCAAAAAGCAAAGTAAGTATTACTTCCATTCCAGAATCTCATTTAGATGTATGTACAACAGAAAATACGTATCAGTCAAAATACAACTCGCTACAGTCCTTTATACAAACTTGTCACCAAGAGCTTACGATCTCAACAAACAATGAGGTAAAAGAAACTATTCATGAGCAGTTGGCTCATGCAAAGGTTGCCATTGAAGCAATGGAGAATCAAAGGTACATAGAACAGAAATGTATCCTCTCAAACTACCAGGCAGGAAATGGGCCTCTAAGGTCTGTTAGCACTCTAAGTACCGACGCTAAAGTACCGAAACTTCGAACTAAAAAAAAAGAAATCCCCAAAAGAAAAGTCTCTATTCCTTTAGATTTAGAATCTCGTTTAGATGTAAGTGCAACCGAAAATACGCATCAGTCAAAGTACAACTCGCTGCAGTCTTTTATACAAACTTGTCACCAAGAGCTTACAAACTCAACTAACCATGAGGTAAAAGAAACTATTCATGAGCAGTTGGCTCATGCAAAGGTTGCCATTGAAGCAATGGAGAATCAAAAGTATCTTGAGCAGAAGTGTACCCTTTCAAACTATCAGGCAGGAAATGGGTCTCTAGGGTCTGTTAGTACTGTAAGCTCTGAGCAAACATCTACACTACTACCGGATATTATCATAAATGAAGCTAAGATAATGCCTACTCAAGAACAGCTGTTCCCTAAGGGTCCTTTATAAATTACTACGAATATTATTTGAAACTAATTTTGTGTTTGACTCTCTTGTGCAGTTATTCTAGGCCTTAAGACTAGACTAAATATTTGTATACTATATGCCCCATGTTTTCTACTGTATTTAGGAACTTTATCTGTTCATTTTATTGATTAAACAATTGTGTTAAATAACTTTGTTTGCTTTAGATAAATGGCTGTTCATAAAGCAAAGTTGTGCAATGTATTAGAAAACTGTAATTTTGATGCGTACGCAAACATGCCAATTAGTGTGTTCACGAACCCACTAAGTTCTCTAATAGACTGCAACAAATTATAATACAGTACACCCTCGCTAATCCGAACCTACGGGCTCGTTTAAATATTAAGTTATAAACACATAATTTGAAGTGGTCAAATATATTGTTTTTTGACTGACCTAGCTTGCTATATGGTAAAAGCTGGTCAAATTACATTCATGGAATATAATCTAAAAATATACACATTATATAAAGCCATTCATTATATGCATAAAGCCAGTCATAAATGTTATTAATTCTCTCCATTCGAACCGCCAGTTTATTTTACTCCTTTTGAATCCTCAATAAAGTCAGGTACCCAACTTCAAATAATCAAGTAATAAGACCGGCTTATAATCCAGGAATCCCGATCCATTTCACCTCTGGGATTAAATCCCGGGATTTGTTTTTTTAATCCCGATCCGGATTTCCAATTCCGGGATCATTTCTCAATCCCGGGATTCCGAACTTGGTATCAAATGACTCTAATTGTAGTTAAAGAATGGGACAAGTTCGCCTGTATGATCCAAATATATGTAAGTAGATTCCCTTGCTAGACAAACAATCATCCACTTGAACAGGGTTTTTTAAAGGTTGAGACCTTGATGTAACTCAGCGAGGCCTTGGTGTAGCTCAACACTGCAGCGGCCGCGGCCGACCCATAATCGTGGTGTAACTCAACACTGCACAGGCCCAGGCCGACCCGAATCTTGGTGTAACTCCAAATAATCTTGGTGCAAAATTTACACCAAGATCGGCCTTAAGGAGATACAATGGAGCATTTATACAAAAATACATAAATACCATATTTGATGAATTAGCATTTCCAAATCTACATTGATATGCCGGGTTTCCGATTCTGAAAGCAAAATTCGAAATTTGTAACTATTTTGACCTTTTTCACTTCACTAAATGTCAAAGTCACCGTCATTTTGTAAAAAAAAAAATCTCAAGATTTCCGGATAGTGACCTTTGTATAGCTCGCATATCTCAAAAAGTATAAGTCGGAGAGAAAAAAATTATCCCTCAAAAATGATCCTTGTCAGTTGTTCTTGAAATTATGCCGTGTCGATTTTCAACTTTAATACAAAGTTATAGAGTTAATAATTATATAATGCCAAATTTCTGATAAAATCGAGTGATTATTTGAAAATCTATAGAAAAAAAGAATCAAATCGATATCGAAAATTCTGTGTGGCATAATCCCATGTACTAATGTAGTAGAGTGAAACTTGCACTATAACAGAACTTGCGCCTAATAGAGTAAATAGCTAGAATTTATATTGACTAGTATGGATTCACTATTAGGCTATTTTAAACTAACAATATCTAATTCAAATTTCCATTTTAGAGAATTGTGACAATACTGTAATTTGTTCCTATCAAAAAGTCATGTCTAAAAACGCAATAAAAATTGGGGGTTATCGGGTGTCGAAAATGCTCCATTGTATCTCCTTAAAAAAACCCTGCACTTGAGGATGGTTATAATTTCTTATTAACTCTTATTTGGATTCATTGTTCAATGATAATATTTGTGGTCATTGTTGATAAATTTGAACAAACGTTGACTCGAAGATTCCTATTTAATTCAGTTATTACTAATATTATAGAATTCTACTATATAAACCAGCAATTATATACGTTTTATTGTCGAAAATAGTAAGTTGTAACTTGGATAATACTTGTATTTTAGCATGTGGTTGCTTTATAATTTTAAAAAAATTAATATTGTCGCCTTTTGTGATTTAGTAGCCTTTGTGGTATGAAATATATCCCTATTTAGTATTCCTGTTATAAAATTATTAGAAAGTAGCTAGAAAATGAAATTTATGACATTTGAAATTTAAATTTTTTACTATAGATTGTTACCGTCACCATGAAATGGCGCCTAAACAGCTTAACCACAAATCTCAGATTATCAAATGTGGTTCCATTGGACTCGCGATGGTTGATTACCCCATATACAGTACATATTGGATATAGTGATAATGGTGGGGACATCTGATTCGTGGCCAAATTATCACTATATCCAATATATCACTATACCCATTATATCACTATATCCACTGTATCACCGCATCTAATATATGACTGTATACATTGTCAATACTTATATTCTGAAAAGAATAATCAAATTCCTTATCAAATTCAAGTGGTAACGATATTTATACTGTAAATATGAAATTATGGGGTCCAAGGAAGGTCAAAAATCCAATATTCTTGTGTAATCTGTGCACAAATATCACTATATCCAATAATGATATCACTATAACCAATAAAATTTGTATGGGATTTGCTCGGGGACGCACCTAAAGCTGCAAAATTATCACTATATCCAATATATCACTATATCTATTATGTACTGTACAATGCAAATAATAACAATAGGAGGCATAGTTTAGCTTAGAATGAAATTTATAAACTGGCCTTCTCGTTTCATGGCCTTCTCGGTGACATATTTAGCCGTATATTAAGTAGACCATGGTAGGCCATGGACAAACAAACAAATGAACATTAATGGTCTTGTATAATAGTACGTTTGTTTGTTGTGTAAATAAATTAGTCCATAAAGATGACTACATTTGAAACATATCGTGTTTGCAAAAATTGCTTCATAAACACCATAACTAAGAACCCACCAATCCTTGAGAAGGACCACCCAGATATGAAATGCAATAGCTGTAGCCTCGAGTGGGTTGGAATCAGTGTGGGATACTATCCTCCTAACAAAAGGTGGTATGAGATAAGACCTCGGACATTCAACAGTGAAAATAGCCTATGTCATAATAAAATGACTGGAAAGTGTTACAGAGATTGGAGGTGTAGGAGTGCACATAATCCTCTTGAGTTGCAAATATGGATTGAAGAAGAAAGAATTCAAATGAATAAAAAGAGACCAAGTCAACCCAAGTTCGGGTGTATTATATGTCGCAAAGAATTTAGGGATAATGACAATCTTAAAACCCATTTAATGGGAAATGAGCATTACACCAGGATATACAACATGTGTATACTGTCTTCTTCAGTACCAGATATTGTAGAGGAGGGGCCTGACCCTATTAAAGAGGTGTACCGTAGGATCAGAGATTTTTGGATTGTACCATGCCTTAAGAACTTCCCTAAACATATCCAGATTACTTGCAGCCGATCATTGACAATAACAGTTGAAGAAAAAAACAAGGCCAATGAATTGAAATGGGTGTTTGGTCTGAAAACTACACAGCCTGAATACCTGAGTTTAATATTGCTACATGATCACAAGAACATGTTCTCTCTAGGTGAGATGGCGAAATGTAGTACCAGAGGAGCGAGGAGGAATGATATGAAACAACCCCACGTGCCGAACAGAACAGACTATTTAGTCCAGCAGGGATTTAACCAGGATATTTACTTCGAAGTCGCCTTACTATGTACACCTGAGGTGGGAATATACAAAGTACAAGTTGTATTCCAAATTAAAGATGACATTTTAATTGCTAAGGAAGTTAAGGTGAAAATGCAAGGTGAAGGCTTTAAGAATATTACAGAAAACTTTCGTAATGCCACCAAACGCCAACCAGTTAAAGCTGTCATGGTAGGAGACTTGTTAAAAGTTAATTGGGAAAATTCATTTGATCTAATCAATAGCAATCCAAATGATAAATACCCGATGCCTATCTACCTTGAAGGCAAAGTTTCTTCTGATTGGTACAATAGAATGAACGATCATATATCCAAGGAATTTTATAATATACGTTTCCACACACTTTTATTCCTGGAGGAGTTTGAGCATAAAAGATCCCTAATCAAATACGATTTACAAGATCAAAAGATAACTTTCCATAGCGTCGAAAAGAGGATTACCATTAAGAATGAATACGGAAGAGATTTCGTAGAAAATGCTCAAGGCGAATCCAGGTTCATAACCTTCAAATTGAATCAACGTTTGTTCGAGGGGTACAGGTCATTTCGTCCTCCTAAAGTTGTATATATTATTCCTAACGGCACTAGGAAAGCTTTTGAATATAAGACATTTTATACTGGATCGGACTATGTAATAGTCTCTATAACGACCGAACTCATCAAAGCATGTCAGTGCAGCAAAGGATTGGCATTCGTGAGATTCACTGTTGAACGTGATGAATATGTGAGAATGCACGAAGCATTGGACATCATTGATTCCTCTGTTGTATTTCCCGAATACAAACGGACACAGAGAGATATGTACTGGGATGAAGACCATCTATTGAGTTTGTTAAACTATGAACAGTTATCTGTGCAACAGAAGGAAGCGGTTTATAACATTATAGACTCAAGATACCAAAGTTTTCCAACTATCATATGTGCACCATTCGGATGTGGAAAAACAAAAACTCTCTGCGTAGCAGCAAAGCTGATAGCTCAAGCATTTTACGGAGCTAGAATACTGATAACAACAAAGACAAATAGTTGTGCAAACATGTACATCGAATTGTTACAGTGGGACTTTGATACAATTACTATGCTGCGCGAGGGGTGGGGAAATAAGAAGATAATGTTCAGACATTTTGCCAGGAGACAAAAACTACATTTTAATAGAAAGGTGAACGATTTTGCCAACATAGAAAATGTGGGAGAGTCCGATCTGGTATATAGCGGAATAAACTTCTTTCATTTGAAACAATGTACCATTGTAGTCACAACCCTAGCTGGATGTGCTACCTTGATTCCTCCTCAATCCCGTTTCAAATCCACGTCTCTGTTTACGCACATCTTCATAGACGAAGCAGCACAGGTGATAGAGCCTGAGGCCTGTATCGCTCTGTCGCTAGCTGGTCCCAGCACAAAGATAGCACTAGCGGGAGACATACACCAGAGCAGACCACTGGTGCTCTCCAAATACGGGAAGAAGTATAACTTGGATCAGTCTCTGTTGCAGAGACTGGAGATGCTACCGGAGTACGGGAGATCACCTCTGAACAAGTGTAGGATTAATCTAGTGGAGAACTTCAGGTCACAGCACACCATTGTAGAATTTCTATCCGAGCTATTCTACCAAGATTCCTTGATCGCTAATCCTCCGTCCTTGATAGGACCCGTTAATTTCCCGGCTCTCTCATTCCTACACGTGAGTGGGGAAGAACAGAGTCTGCACGGGTTTCCTTCGTACTACAATGAAGAAGAGGCCCAACTGACTATCAAGGCTCTCAGGAAATTCGTAGCAGGCGGCGTTAATGTGGATAGAATTGCTGTGGTAACAACATACAGTGCGCAAGTACGACTAATCCATGAAGCACTCAAGGAAGATTCTAGTAAATGTAGAAAGAAGGGTCACTTCAAGTACGATGACCAATATTGTATAGAAAATAATTGTATTAACAATCGTACCATTGAGGTCTATAACCTAGAACGCATACAAGGTAGAGAGTTCGACCTTATAATAGTTAACACAGTAAGGACGGTATCGAATGTGTCAGAAGAGCTGTCTCTGGAAGAGAGACTGGATCTGGGACTATTGGATGACGTATCACAGTTCAACACTATTCTGACTAGAGCTAGAGGTTGGGTGCTGGTGATAGGAGACTCGGACTGTCTCACTCAAGTGGGAGGATGCTCCAATGTATGGAGCAAGTACGTACAAGCCTGTCAACAGGTAAACGGGTATTTTGAAACCTACAGGGAGTTCGATGGCAGAATGCAGATTGGGGATTCGAAAGAAACGAAAGGACCCACGCCAAAAACTAAAAAATATGAAATCCCAAAAAGCAAAGTAAGTATTACTTCCATTCCAGAATCTCATTTAGATGTATGTACAACAGAAAATACGTATCAGTCAAAATACAACTCGCTACAGTCCTTTATACAAACTTGTCACCAAGAGCTTACGATCTCAACAAACAATGAGGTAAAAGAAACTATTCATGAGCAGTTGGCTCATGCAAAGGTTGCCATTGAAGCAATGGAGAATCAAAGGTACATAGAACAGAAATGTATCCTCTCAAACTACCAGGCAGGAAATGGGCCTCTAAGGTCTGTTAGCACTCTAAGTACCGACGCTAAAGTACCGAAACTTCGAACTAAAAAAAAAGAAATCCCCAAAAGAAAAGTCTCTATTCCTTTAGATTTAGAATCTCGTTTAGATGTAAGTGCAACCGAAAATACGCATCAGTCAAAGTACAACTCGCTGCAGTCTTTTATACAAACTTGTCACCAAGAGCTTACAAACTCAACTAACCATGAGGTAAAAGAAACTATTCATGAGCAGTTGGCTCATGCAAAGGTTGCCATTGAAGCAATGGAGAATCAAAAGTATCTTGAGCAGAAGTGTACCCTTTCAAACTATCAGGCAGGAAATGGGTCTCTAGGGTCTGTTAGTACTGTAAGCTCTGAGCAAACATCTACACTACTACCGGATATTATCATAAATGAAGCTAAGATAATGCCTACTCAAGAACAGCTGTTCCCTAAGGGTCCTTTATAAATTACTACGAATATTATTTGAAACTAATTTTGTGTTTGACTCTCTTGTGCAGTTATTCTAGGCCTTAAGACTAGACTAAATATTTGTATACTATATGCCCCATGTTTTCTACTGTATTTAGGAACTTTATCTGTTCATTTTATTGATTAAACAATTGTGTTAAATAACTTTGTTTGCTTTAGATAAATGGCTGTTCATAAAGCAAAGTTGTGCAATGTATTAGAAAACTGTAATTTTGATGCGTACGCAAACATGCCAATTAGTGTGTTCACGAACCCACTAAGTTCTCTAATAGACTGCAACAAATTATAATACAGTACACCCTCGCTAATCCGAACCTACGGGCTCGTTTAAATATTAAGTTATAAACACATAATTTGAAGTGGTCAAATATATTGTTTTTTGACTGACCTAGCTTGCTATATGGTAAAAGCTGGTCAAATTACATTCATGGAATATAATCTAAAAATATACACATTATATAAAGCCATTCATTATATGCATAAAGCCAGTCATAAATGTTATTAATTCTCTCCATTCGAACCGCCAGTTTATTTTACTCCTTTTGAATCCTCAATAAAGTCAGGTACCCAACTTCAAATAATCAAGTAATAAGACCGGCTTATAATCCAGGAATCCCGATCCATTTCACCTCTGGGATTAAATCCCGGGATTTGTTTTTTTAATCCCGATCCGGATTTCCAATTCCGGGATCATTTCTCAATCCCGGGATTCCGAACTTGGTATCAAATGACTCTAATTGTAGTTAAAGAATGGGACAAGTTCGCCTGTATGATCCAAATATATGTAAGTAGATTCCCTTGCTAGACAAACAATCATCCACTTGAACAGGGTTTTTTAAAGGTTGAGACCTTGATGTAACTCAGCGAGGCCTTGGTGTAGCTCAACACTGCAGCGGCCGCGGCCGACCCATAATCGTGGTGTAACTCAACACTGCACAGGCCCAGGCCGACCCGAATCTTGGTGTAACTCCAAATAATCTTGGTGCAAAATTTACACCAAGATCGGCCTTAAGGAGATACAATGGAGCATTTATACAAAAATACATAAATACCATATTTGATGAATTAGCATTTCCAAATCTACATTGATATGCCGGGTTTCCGATTCTGAAAGCAAAATTCGAAATTTGTAACTATTTTGACCTTTTTCACTTCACTAAATGTCAAAGTCACCGTCATTTTGTAAAAAAAAAAATCTCAAGATTTCCGGATAGTGACCTTTGTATAGCTCGCATATCTCAAAAAGTATAAGTCGGAGAGAAAAAAATTATCCCTCAAAAATGATCCTTGTCAGTTGTTCTTGAAATTATGCCGTGTCGATTTTCAACTTTAATACAAAGTTATAGAGTTAATAATTATATAATGCCAAATTTCTGATAAAATCGAGTGATTATTTGAAAATCTATAGAAAAAAAGAATCAAATCGATATCGAAAATTCTGTGTGGCATAATCCCATGTACTAATGTAGTAGAGTGAAACTTGCACTATAACAGAACTTGCGCCTAATAGAGTAAATAGCTAGAATTTATATTGACTAGTATGGATTCACTATTAGGCTATTTTAAACTAACAATATCTAATTCAAATTTCCATTTTAGAGAATTGTGACAATACTGTAATTTGTTCCTATCAAAAAGTCATGTCTAAAAACGCAATAAAAATTGGGGGTTATCGGGTGTCGAAAATGCTCCATTGTATCTCCTTAAAAAAACCCTGCACTTGAGGATGGTTATAATTTCTTATTAACTCTTATTTGGATTCATTGTTCAATGATAATATTTGTGGTCATTGTTGATAAATTTGAACAAACGTTGACTCGAAGATTCCTATTTAATTCAGTTATTACTAATATTATAGAATTCTACTATATAAACCAGCAATTATATACGTTTTATTGTCGAAAATAGTAAGTTGTAACTTGGATAATACTTGTATTTTAGCATGTGGTTGCTTTATAATTTTAAAAAAATTAATATTGTCGCCTTTTGTGATTTAGTAGCCTTTGTGGTATGAAATATATCCCTATTTAGTATTCCTGTTATAAAATTATTAGAAAGTAGCTAGAAAATGAAATTTATGACATTTGAAATTTAAATTTTTTACTATAGATTGTTACCGTCACCATGAAATGGCGCCTAAACAGCTTAACCACAAATCTCAGATTATCAAATGTGGTTCCATTGGACTCGCGATGGTTGATTACCCCATATACAGTACATATTGGATATAGTGATAATGGTGGGGACATCTGATTCGTGGCCAAATTATCACTATATCCAATATATCACTATACCCATTATATCACTATATCCACTGTATCACCGCATCTAATATATGACTGTATACATTGTCAATACTTATATTCTGAAAAGAATAATCAAATTCCTTATCAAATTCAAGTGGTAACGATATTTATACTGTAAATATGAAATTATGGGGTCCAAGGAAGGTCAAAAATCCAATATTCTTGTGTAATCTGTGCACAAATATCACTATATCCAATAATGATATCACTATAACCAATAAAATTTGTATGGGATTTGCTCGGGGACGCACCTAAAGCTGCAAAATTATCACTATATCCAATATATCACTATATCTATTATGTACTGTACAATGCAAATAATAACAATAGGAGGCATAGTTTAGCTTAGAATGAAATTTATAAACTGGCCTTCTCGTTTCATGGCCTTCTCGGTGACATATTTAGCCGTATATTAAGTAGACCATGGTAGGCCATGGACAAACAAACAAATGAACATTAATGGTCTTGTATAATAGTACGTTTGTTTGTTGTGTAAATAAATTAGTCCATAAAGATGACTACATTTGAAACATATCGTGTTTGCAAAAATTGCTTCATAAACACCATAACTAAGAACCCACCAATCCTTGAGAAGGACCACCCAGATATGAAATGCAATAGCTGTAGCCTCGAGTGGGTTGGAATCAGTGTGGGATACTATCCTCCTAACAAAAGGTGGTATGAGATAAGACCTCGGACATTCAACAGTGAAAATAGCCTATGTCATAATAAAATGACTGGAAAGTGTTACAGAGATTGGAGGTGTAGGAGTGCACATAATCCTCTTGAGTTGCAAATATGGATTGAAGAAGAAAGAATTCAAATGAATAAAAAGAGACCAAGTCAACCCAAGTTCGGGTGTATTATATGTCGCAAAGAATTTAGGGATAATGACAATCTTAAAACCCATTTAATGGGAAATGAGCATTACACCAGGATATACAACATGTGTATACTGTCTTCTTCAGTACCAGATATTGTAGAGGAGGGGCCTGACCCTATTAAAGAGGTGTACCGTAGGATCAGAGATTTTTGGATTGTACCATGCCTTAAGAACTTCCCTAAACATATCCAGATTACTTGCAGCCGATCATTGACAATAACAGTTGAAGAGAAAAACAAGGCCAATGAATTGAAATGGGTGTTTGGTCTCAAAACAACACAGCCTGACTACCTTAGTTTAATATTGCTACATGATCACAAGAACATGTTCTCTCTAGGTGAGATGGCGAAATGTAGTACCAGAGGAGCGGGGATAAATGATATGAAACAACCTCATATGCCAAATAGAACAGACTATTTAGTCCAGCAGGGATTTAACCAGGAGATTTACTTCGAAGTCGCCTTACTATGTACACCTGAGGTGGGAATATACAAAGTACAAGTTGTATTCCAAATTAAAGATGACATTCTAATTGGTAAGGAAGTTAAGGTCAAGATGCAAGGTGAAGGCTTTAAGAATATTACAGAAAACTTTCGTAATGCCACCAAACGCCAACCAGTTAAAGTTGTCATGGTAGGAGACTTGTTAAAAGTCAATTGGGAAAATTCTTTTGAGCTAATCAATAGCAATCCAAATGTCAAATACCCGATGCCTATCTACCTTGAAGGCAAAGTATCATCCGATTGGTACAATAGAATGAACGATCATATCTCCAAGGAATTATATGCTACACGTTTTCACACACTTTTATTCCTCGAAGAATTTGAGCATAAGAGATTCTTAATGAAGTACGACCTACAGGACCAGAAGATAACTTCCCATACCGTCGAAAAGAGGATTACCATTCAGAATGAATACGGAAGAGATTTCGTAGAAAATGCTCAAGGCGAATCCAGGTTCATAACCTTCAAATTAAATCAACGTTTGTTCGAGGGCTACAGGTCATTTCGTCCTCCTAAAGTTGTTTTTATTATCCCTAACGGCACTAGGAAAGCTTTTGAATATAAGACATTTTATACTGGATCGGACTATGTAATAGTCTCTATAACGACCGAACTCATCAAAGCATGTCAGTGCAGCAAAGGATTGGCATTCGTGAGATTCACTGTTGAACGTGATGAATATGTGAGAATGCACGAAGCATTGGACATCATTGATTTATCAGTTGTCTTTCCCGAATACAAACGGACACAGAGAGATATGTACTGGGATGAAGACCATCTATTGAGTTTGTTAAACTATGAACAGTTATCTATGCAACAGAAGGAAGCGGTTTATAATATTATAGACTCAAGATACCAAAGTTTTCCAACAATCTTATCTGCCCCATTCGGATGTGGAAAAACAAAAACTCTCTGCGTAGCAGCAAAGCTGATAGCCAAAGCATTTTACGGAGCTAGAATACTGATGACAACAAAGACTAATAGTTGTGCAAACATGTACATCGAATTGTTACAGTGGGACTTTGATACAATTACTATGTTGCGTGAGGGGTGGGGAAATAAGAAGATAATGTTCAGACATTTTGGCACGAAACAAAAATTACATTTTAACAGAAAGGTGAACGATTTTGCCAACATAGAAAATGTGGGAGAGTCCGATCTGGTATATAGCGGAATAAACTTCTTTCATTTGAAACAATGTACCATTGTAGTCACAACCCTAACTGCATGTGCTACCTTGATTCCTCCGGAATCCCGTTTCAAATCCAAGTCTCTGTTTACGCACATCTTCATAGACGAAGCAGCACTTCTGATAGAGCCTGAGGCGTGTATCGCTCTGTCGCTAGCTGGTCCCAGCACCAAGATAGCGCTAGCGGGAGACATACACCAGAGCAGACCACTGGTGCTCTCCAAGTATGGGAAGAAGTACAACCTGGATCAGTCTCTGTTGCAGAGACTGGAGATGCTACCGGAGTATGGGACATATCCTCTGAACAAGTGTAGGGTAAATCTACTGGAGAATTTCAGATCACAGCACACCATCGTAGAATTCCTATCCGAGCTATTCTACCAAGATTCCTTGATCGCTAATCCTCCGTCCTTGATAGGACCGGTTAATTTCCCGGCTCTCTCATTCCTACACGTGAGTGGGGAAGAACAGAGTCTGCACGGGTTTCCTTCGTACTACAATGAAGAAGAGGCACAGCTGACCATCAAGGCTCTCAGGAAATTCGTAGCAGGCGGAGTTAATGTGGATAGAATTGCTGTGGTAACAACATACAGTGCGCAAGTACGACTAATTCATGAAGCACTCAAGGAAGAATCGAATATATGTAAAAGGAAGGGTCACTTCAAGTACGATGACCAATATTGTATAGAAAATAACTGTATTAACAATCGTACCATTGAGGTATATAACCTAGAACGCATACAAGGCAGAGAGTACGACCTTATAATAGTTAACACAGTAAGGACGGTATTGAATGTGCCAGGAGAGCTGTCTCTGGAAGAGAGACTGGATTTGGGACTGTTGGATGACGTATCACAGTTCAACACTATCCTGACTAGTGCAAGAGGTTGGGTGCTGGTGATAGGAGACTCGGATTGTCTCACTCAAGTGGGAGGATGCTCCAATGTATGGAGCAAGTACGTACAAGCCTGTCAACAGGTAAACGGGTACTTTGCAACCTATAGGGAGTTCGATGGCAGAATGCAGATTGGGGATGTGATAGAAATGAAGGTACCGACGCTTAAAACTAAAAAAAATGAAATCCCCAAAAGTAAAGTAGGTAATTCTTCCTTACCAGAATCTCGTTTAGATGTATGTGCAACAAAAAATACGTATCAGTCAAAATACAACTCGCTACAGTCTTTTATAAATACATGTTACCAAGACCTTACTATCTCAACTAACCAAGATGTAAAAGAAGCTATTCATGAGCAGTTGGCTCATGCAAAGATTGCCATTGAAGCAATGGAGAATCAAAGGTATCTAGAGAAAAAGTTTATCCTCTCAAACTACCAGGCAGGAAATGGGCCTCTAAGGTCTGTTAGCACTCTAAGTACCGACGCTAAAGTGCCGACACTTCGAACTAAAAAAAAAGAAATCCCCAGAAGTAAAGTATCTTTTCCTTCCGATTTAGAATCTCGTTTAGATGTAAGTGCAACCGAAAATACGCATCAGTCAAAGTACAACTCGCTACAGTCCTTTATACAAACTTGTCACCAAGAGCTTACAAACTCAACTAACCATGAGGTAAAAGAAACTATTCATGAGCAGTTTGCTCATGCAAAGGTTGCCATTGAAGCAATGGATAATCAAAAGTATCTAGAGCAGAAGTGTACCCTTTCAAACTATCAGGCAGGAAATGGGTCTCTAGGGTCTGTTAGCACTGTAAGCTCTGAGCAAACATCTACATTAATACCGGATATGACATAGATGAAGCTAAGATAATGCCTACTAAGGAACAGCTGTTCCCTAAGGGACCTTTATAAATTACTACGAATATTATTTGAACTAATGTTGTATTTGACTCTATGTGCAGTTATTCTAGGCCTTAAGACTGGACTAAATATTTGTATACTCACGGACTACTAGATACCCGGACGCGACAAAGCCAAACCACAGTCAAAAATGCGTAGGCTGACATTGAATGCCTGAAAATATGGTCAATTCTGTATTTTTAGTCACTAAATTTGGTATCTAACACAATCTTTGGGCGCTGAATTCAAAAATGACAATTTCAAGGTTCAAAAACTCACTCCCCGCCCTAATTTTGGCAAAAAGGCGTGGTCACACCCAAATATGGTCAATTCCATATTTTTGTTCTATTACTTCATCATAACACTAAATTCGCAATATCCTCTTAACTAGGAATGATATTGTTGAAAATATGATTAATAAATTGTTCAGCTAAATATATATTACTACGTTACGGTCGTGACCTTCGGTATACAAGGCCTGACTTGCTAGGCGAAAATTTGTGTACCATGGATTACTTAAAGTGCATTGAAAAATGGAGAATTGATCTTTATTCCAATAATTAGCAATGATAGAGCTGAAAAGTGTATTATAGCTATATAGGAATATGGTATCCAGGTATACATAGCACCCTCCAGAATTGTGATATGTCATCATCTGATGACGTTATGGTAATTTTGGTTGCGAATTATCTTGTTTTTCTAGCATACTTTTAACATAGTTAAACGCGTTATAAATGTTCAAATTGGAACATGGTTATACCCAGAAGTGAGATAATTAACACTTAATTCATTATTAGGTAATGACTCACTATCTCAAAGATTATTGAAGTTAGGCATAGAAAATGTATTATCGATGAATAGGAAGTTACCTATTCCAGATAGATCAGTACCAGTCTAGTTTACATAACATTCATAGTTTTTGAGTTATGGCACATTTTAGGAAATATACATTTTTCATGGCAACCGAGGAATGTGTCAACATTCCATTTATAATTTCGATATATTTTATTCAACTACTTCTGGGTATAACTATGTTCCAATTTTGAACATTTATAACGCGTTTAACTATGTTAAAAGTATGCTAGAAAAACAAGATAATTCGCAACCAAAATTACCATAACGTCATCAGATGATGACATATCACAATTCTGGAGGGTGCTATGTATGCCTGGATACCATATTCCTATATAGCTATAATACACTTTTCAGCTCTATCATTGCTAATTATTGGAATAAAGATCAATTCTCCATTTTTCAATGCACTTTAAGTAATCCATGGTACACAAATTTTCGCCTAGCAAGTCAGGCCTTGTATACCGAAGGTCACGACCGTAACGTAGTAATATATATTTAGCTGAACAATTTATTAATCATATTTTCAACAATATCATTCCTAGTTAAGAGGATATTGCGAATTTAGTGTTATGATGAAGTAATAGAACAAAAATATGGAATTGACCATATTTGGGTGTGACCACGCCTTTTTGCCAAAATTAGGGCGGGGAGTGAGTTTTTGAACCTTGAAATTGTCATTTTTGAATTCAGCGCCCAAAGATTGTGTAGATACCAAATTTAGTGACTAAAAATACAGAATTGACCATATTTTCAGGCATTCAATGTTCAGCCTACGCATTTTTGACTGTGGTTTGGCTTTGTCGCGTCCGGGTATCTAGTAGTCCGTGGTATACTATATGCCCCATGTTTTTCTTCTGTATTTTAGGAACTTTATCTATTCTTTTTATTGATTAAACAATCGTGTTAAATAACTTTGTTTGCTTTAAATAAATGGGCTGTTCGTTGTCAATGTATTAGAAACTGTTACTTGATGCGTACGCAAACATGCCAAATACTATGTTCACGAACCCACTAAGTTCTCTAATAAACTGCAACAAATTATAATACTAATACGAGCACTTCGGTCTCGGTCGTTTCGATACGGAAGGATTTTGTTGCGTTTAAACACCATGGTATAGGCGAGGCGTAGCCGCCGTCCGGCTGGTTCGCACATGACCGGCCAGTTTTCATTTGCTGTACTATATTATATCCTTTTTTGGCCAGACCACTTTCAACTGTTTTGTCGGAGACATTACAGAGCCGTGCTACGCCCCTAATTGGTTAGTGAAAGCGCTTTAGAGCGCATTATTCATTGGGCTAAACAGAGTAATTAAATAAATACTACTTAAATATATGTGGTCAGTTATACACAAGTCCTTCGGTCTCGGGCTGGCGTGATCATATATAGCTTCTAGTTCATTACAGCAAGTTACATCCACTTATCTAGTTGACAATACTAGTACCGCCGCCCTCCGTATTTTCCCACAAAAATCTGGATGATAAAAATAATTTTACTAGGTATAGCCATTGGTAAATCCATAACAAAAGGGAAAGGCCAAAAAGGTGTGGTTGGGATATTGGGATTGACGCCCCTTGGCAATGTTGTTGTAGAATTCAACAAGATAGTGGTCCGTTAAGATAAGACCGAGAGGGTAGGCACGTAGTTAATTAATATGAAGTGAAATGTGCGAACTGGGGTTGTCTGAGTTACGTGCTGAGTCTACTGTTGTAAATTAATTTAATATCTAATCCATACCTTATATACGAACAATAGATGAGCACCCTAAAGCTACAGACTGTGTGCTCGTATTGCTTCAGCTCTTCAAACAGTAGGTCACACCCTAGGCTAAGCACTGAGCAGTGCAAGAACAGGAATGATAGAGTATGCAAGCGCTGCAGGAAGATATGGAGCTCAATCAACGTAACACAATCTCCAGCTGAAAACACTTGGTACCAAATCCGTGCTAGACCTAACAAGCATAAAACAATTCTGTGTAAAGCAATACTCAATGGCAAGCTGTGTTCAACTGGAATTGATTGTAAGTTCCCACATAACTTCATTGAGAAAGAAGCATGGGATTCTGCTACAGAGAACTCTCTTACTGCTCCAAGCAACAAAGATAAGTTCTACTGTTTCGTGTGCAAGCTCAGTTTCCAGACACAGGGGGAACTGAGTGGACACATGAACAGCACAGAGCACGAGAAGTCAGCTGAGAAGATGCGGGTGCTGCCCAGCGTGGGATCCAATATGGACTTCAAGGGAACTGTGAGGGACAGGCCATATCTCTCACTGAATGCTGATAAATACCAGATGTGTGAATACGTTGCTAAGGAGGTTAGGTGTAGGTTTAAGAACGCCTGCAAGTTCGCTCACTCTAAAGAGGAGATGACTGCGTGGAATGAAGCATTGCAGGTTGAACTGTTGAAGGAGGATACAGATGTGTTCTCAGATGTGGGACAGGATAACTGGGAGCAGGAGGGAGACACCAGGAGAGGGACCTGTCTAGTTATACCGGGACGGGACTCTAGGCCATCTACACCTCACGGCACCCCTACCAAGGGCAAGCTTAAAGGCAAGCGGATACCTCAGACTAGTATAACTAGTCCTACCCGCTACTCTTCTATACAGGCTATTGACAGGTATAAGATATCGTCTGTAGAACCACAGTTCATAAAGAGGATAAGCCGTGTTATAGCCAAGAACGGTATCAATGCATATCTTAATGCTATCCCTAAGCACATCCGACTGCAGTGCGACAAGCAGACTGACGTGAGTATCAACTCTACAGAGACACAGGAATTAACCTGGAAGGTTAGGCTGACCAGCTGTCAAGAAGAGCAGCTACACGCGGTTGTGCTATACAACCACAAGAAGTGCTTCAGAATAGGCCAGCTAATGCTGGGAGATGCTGCAGGCGAGAGCAGACAGCTGCACACTCAGCTAAGCAGTGACAGCACTGGCTGTATACTGGATGTGGATCTCAGCAGCTCTCTGTTCATAGAGGTGTCTGTCGTATTCAGCCCACAGAAAGGAGAGTACAACGTGTATATAGTATTCCAGCTAATATACGGGACTCTTATAGCCTACAAGATACACGTTAGAGTTGTAGAGGAGAGGTTCGTCGCTCCGACAGCAGAGTTCAATGCCTTGGTAGAGCAAGAGAAGGTTGCTATTCAGCACATACACACACACATTAATGTGCTATGGGAACAGGAGTACAAGATAGTACCGTTCCCTGGACATAGAGATGCTAAGACTCTACACAACACTAAACACGCCATCCCATCTAAGATCGAGGGTAAAATAGCGTCTGGTGTGTATAGCAGCATGGCCGATATAACAGCTGATAGCTACAGAGATAGGTTCCATAGTCTCCTGTACCTAGAGGAGTACGAGCATAGGAGGAGACTCGTTAAGTACGATCTCACTGACTACAAGGTGACATACGAAACAGCTGGGAAACAAGTGTCATACAGTGATTTAGAGGGTGATAGGATTAGAACAGCGCCGGATAACTTTAGATTTATAACATTTAAACTCAAATACAATCTGTTTGAAGGCTACAGATCGTACAAGCCTCCCACGAATGCGTTTGTTATCCCAAACAGTACTCACACAGCCTATGAGTGCAGTCACTTCCACACAGGTCTAGACTTTATGCACTTCCAGATATCAGAGACGGCTATTGCCGCCTGTGAGAAGTCGGGGGGACTAGCGCTTGTTAGGTTCACACCGGACCGAGATGAGTATGTTAGGATGCACGAAGCGCTTGATAAGATAGACCCCCGTGTTGTGTTCCCTAAGCTTAGGAAGGTTTCCATTCGTTCCACTTGGGATGAGAAATCTATTCTAGATAGGGCCGAGAAGGAAGATCTCTCCGAGAGCCAGAGAGTTGCTATTAATAGCATCATTAATACTAAGTTCCAGTCATTTCCGACTCTCATATGCGGACCCTTCGGGTGTGGCAAGACCAAGACATTGTCAATAGCCGCTAGACTCGTGGCACTTAGCTACCATGGGTCTAGAGTGCTGGTAGTAACTAAGAATAACAGCTGTGCTAATCTGTGTGTAGAGGAGATATCTAGAAATAATGATTTCGACAGTATATCTTCCTATCGAGGTAAAATGACACATAATCCTGACGGTATCCGTCCCATACTTTTCAGACATTTCGCTAGGGCCGCCAATCTAGGGAGGAACAAGAGAGCTATTGAGTACACCCAGTTCAATAATAATGAGAACGGAAAGAAAACATACAAAATGTTACAACCAAAAGAACTGTTTATTTGTGGCATCATAGTTACCACAACACACGGTTGCTATTCGCTTATCCAGCTGAAGGAACAGCTGGGGACTGATGCCCTGAGTCTATTCACACACGTGTTTATAGACGAGGCAGCTCAGATCATAGAGCCAGAGGCCTGCATCCCTCTGCACTTCGCCAGTCCGGACACAAAGGTTGTGCTGGCCGGAGACACGTATCAGACGCGGCCGCTCGTGCTGTCTCCGCTAGCCGTTAAGCACTGCATGGACAAGTCAGTGCTGGAGAGATACTACGAATTCGGGGAGTACGAGTCTGGTCAGCTGTCCGTGTGTCGCGTGGATCTGAGGGAGAACTTCCGGTCACAGGAGCCTATAGTGCGGTTTCTATCGCGGCTATTCTACAACGACTCGATTACAGCGAATCCCCCAGAGGTGCCCGGCCCGCATAAGCTGCCATACATGTCCATGGTTCATGTTAACGGCGAGGAGAAGCGCATCGAGCTCTACGGACACGTGTCGTACTGTAACGAGATAGAGGGCCAGCAGACACTGAGTGCCGTGCAGAGATTCGTGGATGCCGGGGTGGACCCCAGCCGGATAGTTGTACTGAGCACGTACAGACGACAGCTGAAGCTGGTGGAGGCATACCTGAGGGGGAATGGGACCGCTAAGTGCAGGAGACTGGGGCATTATATGGATAGGAACTTGTGCAGACAGAGTAGGTGTGTTAACGATAGGACTGTGGAGTACAGTAGACTCGAGGGAATACAGGGACTGGAGTACGACGTGCTGATTATCAACACTGTTAGGACGATACACGAACCGCCTGCTGACTCCTCTCTGGAGACACAGCTGGACCTAGGACTACTCGATGACGTCACTCAGTTCAACACTATTCTGACGCGGGCGCGAGGCTGGGTCATGGTGCTAGGAGACACGGAGTGTCTGACGGGCGTGGGGAGATGCAGCGAGATGTGGAGACAGTACGTGGCGGCCTGTAGGGAGCAGGGCGGGTACTTCCCACAGGGGAACATAGAGCATGGGACACACGATAGGCTGTTTGAGAGAGATAGGGTTAAGTGTGAGGGGATAGGAACTGGTAGGGATTCTAGTAAGACGAGAGCTGAAGAGAAGAGTTCTCTGTTGGATTCCTTCGCATCGATTTGTATTGAGGAAGTGAGAGAGTCGAGTGACGATTTCAGGACAATACAGGTTATAAGGGAGCAGCTTGACTTGATAGGCTCGCTTAGGAAGAGTGTAGACAAGCAGTCAAAGCAACCGAAGGAAGAAATACAACTATTCAATGCGAGGAATATACGAAAATATACGCAGCATTCCTATCCCACAAACCCAACTCCAAGTCAACCATACAGACCTCAGCAAACCACAAATGTTCCAATAAGCTCTTACGCGGGAGCAGTGAATCGCCCCCAATACCTCCCGATCCCTGCCAGGCCCTACACACAGGCCCCTATACAGCAGGCCCCTAGCTGGACACACTCTGTGAGTGGGCCTAGCATGGGGGTGTTCCCTCCTAGAGGGTTTAACCAGCAGAGCAGAGAGAGCTACTACTAAGGCTAATGGGATAACTTATATAATGAATCCTAATTAATTACCCTAGAAGTGTGTTTGTAATAACGAACTTTTTACTTTATATATTTATAATTAAAAATATTTCGAATGTCTGTTTATCGTTGACATCAGTATTCGTTTTATATGATTATAATATAATTATATTACACCAACATCACACATCACACCAAGAGCGCCAAACCTATTATAGCCTCTCTGTACACAAATAATACTCGCGTGCAACTCCTCGTTAATACGAATTCCGGTTAATATGTACACTATTTCAGTCCCCTTCAAAGCCTTATCAATACAAATGACACCGGTTAATACGAATATCGGATAAGGTCCCTTGATTTACGCATCAAAGAGGTTCTACTGTACTTATGAAGACTATTTATAACAAGGTATATCACGAGATACTCTAATGGACTACTATTATAGGGAAGCGCTTATTATAGGGACGAATGTTCGAGGAATTACACTTTATACAGTAATGTATTACAACTATAGTTGATTCCACTTAATCGGGTCACTTTGGTCCGAGAGTAGTTTTACCCGATTAAGCGGAGAACTCCGATTAATCAGTGGCTCTATTAAGCGGAATTTACTATACACACACACGAAAATGGGTGGTTAAATACTCTTGTTCTCGGAGTGCGACCTGTTACACATAACAATAGCCGTTGAGGATATCAAATAATAGTTTAGTGTATCATAAGGTATCATCTAATGAGGTAGGAAACTAGTTATTAACAGCCGTTGCAGCTAATACTATCAACAACATTAATTGAAAACCTTGCACGTACTTTGTAATGTCTCCTTTTTCTAATAAGAGAAACATACTTCCTTGTATTCAGAGAGATAAACTTAGGAATTCAGGTACAAATACACATCTCGTAATTAATGCTAATTACGATTTGTAATTGAATTAGTTTGGCTACTTTCTATTTTGATTATAGTTGTGTTTCTCAAAAGTTGCAACTGTATCCACCATATTATTCATATTCTTATAATCTACGTAGCTTAGCTCATTAGCCAAGTAAGGCAATTTTCAAGTAATTTCGTATACTGTCAGCCAGTGTGGTGTTTGCCTAATAGCATGCTCTATTAGCAACTAAGCAAGTTATTTTCAGTCCCCACGAGCATTTAATTAATGTTAATATTGTTCCTCTAGTAGGAAGTTCGTCTATTAGCAAGCTAATTTCATGCAAAATGCGACTTGCTATTACGAGAACACCAGTTACACCACTGTAGTATTTCTGTATAAGTATTTCTGTTTGATTCAATGTTTCAACTGCGTATTGAAAGAGTGCATTTTAATTGTTTACAAAACATTACAATATCTTAATAACAACAAGTTAAAAGCATCTCTTCCCTATCATCCTATTCCCCCCCTCCTCGTACTCCTGTCTAGACAGCCAGGTCTGTTGGAATGAGCTCATGGAGGCTAGAATAGACCCGCCTATCCACACGGAGTACTTACGCTCTGGCGGCGCCAGCACCCTCAGTCTAGCGCCCTGACTCACGGCACACATCTCCTTCCTCACTCGGTTAGCCATGCCTCGGAACATAGTGTTCCCGCTGGATAGAATTATGTTAGCGTACAGACTCTTCCGCTTCTCCTTATCGCACTGCTTTATGGAGCTCTGTATCAGCTCGTGTATGCCCGGGGAGTTCACTCCCAGCAAGGACGGATTGAATAGAGCCTCGGGGCTGCTGAACCGCTCTGCCCCCACGGTGATGACGTCACCGTCCGGCAGCTCGTATCTCTCCTCGGCGCGGCCCGCGGTCTCTGCCTCCTGTGCATAGTCCAGTGGGACGTAGCACAGCTTCTCCTTAATCTCCCGCACCGCGTCACGCGGGAGGGAGTACCCACGCTTAGCCAGCAGCTCCGACAGGTAGTCAGTGACGTCACTGCCCGCTATGTCCACTCGGCGTATGGCCTGCGGCTGTACACAGCCCTCGTATATAGGCACTATGTGCGATACGCCGTCTCCGGAGTCGAACACGATACCGGTGGTGCGGCCCGACGCGTAGAGCGAGAGAACAGCCTGTATAGCGATGTGCAGAGATGGACAGTGGAAGGTCTCGAATAGGATCTGCATCATCCTGTCTCTGTTGGCAGTGGGGTTGAGTGGAGTCTCGGTTAGCAACACAGGCCTATCCTCGGGCGCTACGCGGAGCTGGCTATAAGTGTACTGCCATATACTCTCCATCTCCTCCCAGTCCGTAACCACACCCTGCTGAATGGGGTGTGTCAGGGCTAATAAGCTACGCTTGTTTGTGGCCTCGAATCCTACGTAGGATTCCTTAGAGAGCCCTGTGGTGACGGCGCTGTGTGACGGACGTCCTGTGACGGTAGGAAATATGGCGCGGGGAATATCCTCTCCCGCAAACCCAGCCTTACACATTCCAGAGCCGTTGTCAAGGACCAATGCAATATTATCGTCTCCCATTATTATATTGATTAATTCGATTGAAGTTGAATTTATTTCAACATTTGAGAGAATACGGATATTTATATTCAAGTAGACAGCAGTCCATACTCTAAATATCTCTATATAAGGATCGGTAGCGAAGTGGTTTTGATGGCTATATTAACTCCATATAAGTGCACAATACAGCAGTGTCTACATTATTGCTGATTGAGTCATTACTATATTAGTTTTGATATAGAGAAATAGTAGTAATTGGTATTTGTATGAAAACCCGTGTATTATACTATATACAACTAAATATTTGTAAACTCTCATTAGTACGAAGACAAGGGAAAATTAGAAATACTATGTTTGCTTTATTCCTAATTTGTATTAACAGGTGTTAATAAGTATTATAAAGGTATTGAAGTGTAACAATTGCACGCAGGTAGTATGTATACTACATGTTTTGTTTCGATTAAAAAGATTTGGACAAGTTAGGTTCGGTTTATTGGGTTCTCATTTTATAGATACCGATAGAAATTGTATACTTCACTCAGGGTTGTTTGATTTAAATCATTGATTTAAATCATGATTTAAATCAATGATTTTTATTAATAAAAATCATGATTTTAATCAAAAATCTGATTTTAATCAAAGAAGTTTGATTTAAATCAATAAAGTCGGACTTTTTTGATTTAAATCAAACTTTTTTGATTTAAATCAGATTTTTTATGTCTATTGTTTTTTGCGAAAAAAGAAAAGAAATACATTGATAATGAATCAAATTACATTGATAATGAGTCATTAACAATGTAATTAATCTATTAGCCAAATAATATACGCCAGTGTGATATAGATTGCAAAAAAAACAATTAAAATCAAAATTCTGATTTAAATCAAAAAATCTGATTTAAATCAAAAAAATCGGATTTTTTTGATTTTTAAAAAAAAATCATGATTATTATCAACCCTGACTTCACTAATCCGAACGAATTCACAAATCGGAACATAATTTTTTGAATCGGAACATCTCTGTTCGGATTAGCGAGGGTGTACTGTAGTAATATTACTATACAATAATTAAGATAAGACACAAATAATTTAAGTGCATTATACTCTTGATACTAAAACACCATGCACCATGGGATCATCGATATTTTTTGTATTATCCGGAAATTCGTATTAACGGAGTCAGTTGAATGCATTGGCTATGGGAAATAAACTTTGTTCATAAGCATATTCTTATTAACGAGAGTATACTTTACATTAATTAATAGAAGCAAGATAAATACTATTAATCTGAATAACAAATCTGTTTACACTATTTCAGTAATCTCTCTTTTAGAAGACTGACATGACTAAAGTTCCTTAGTACAATCTCGCTTCCTCAAGCTATAGCAGAAGTTATTCTCTTATCGACATAGCATGCTACTGATAGACATGGTATTATTAATAAGCAGAAAATAATAATTAAAATATTATATAATTATTGTACCAATTCGTGACAGATGATATTCTGACACAACTATAATTCTGCATAAGAATGCATTGTAATATAAGTAGTATGGGTGTTTGAGCTAGAATAATGAATTATAATTATTTCTAATTAGTTACTAATAATTATCTTTAAATAATACTCCAAATTGAGTATTAATACACAAGTATATAGTGTATATATACACTATTATACAGATACCTTGTAGGGTAGAATAACTGGCATATGGATATCTAAACTCGTGTACTAATTATACTTCTGTATGTAAGAGTTCATAGCAATAGAGATAATACTAATCCTGTTAGTAACTACCAACATGTTATATGTAAAGGTTCTGCCTGAAACCTGAGATATCAGCTAGAGATAATATTGCTTATAAGACAAATTGTATGCCGCAGCTAAATAAGAATACACAATCATACACAATCTAATTAATTAAACTTATTTCCTGAATAAGTGTAGGGTGATTCCAAAGTAAATCCAGTATAATTCGGTTAGTATTACTGTACTAAGTTTAAGTACTAATTCTATTGAATAGAATTTAAGTCTACTTGCAAATAAGATTATGGTTGTTGTTAAGTTGAGATAACTAACTAGGAATAAAATTGTTATATTAATGAATTAAGTGATCCGTCGCGAAACGACCGAGACCAAAGGGCTCGTGTTACTACAAGTAATCTATTTTCCAATAACTATATTTGGCATTGATAAAAACAACCATTTATTTAGAGAAGATTCGATTTATTTTAATTTGGTATATCCATATTAGCCTCTAGGTATCTCCATTAGTATTCGGATGCCTTATAAGAGATTAATTATAAAAAATAATAGCAATAAAGTAAATACAGACATCTCCGTAGAGTCTGTCAGTTAATTAACTTAATTTGCTTATAGTATGCATTGATCATCGGCTTAAGGAGAATATACGTACAGTGCAGAGCGATATATAGAGTTGGTAGTAATAATTTAATAGTATTCATAGAAATATATTTAATTAAATATCAAATGTCAGGTATCTCTATAAAGTAGTATCAATTAGTTTAATTATAACGAATTTCGGTATATTCGTTCCTTCCAAACGAATTTTCGCTGATGTCAAATATGAAGTTATTGCAAAATACGACTAAAAGGGATGCAAATTACATATGATATTTTCGTTTATCCAGGGTGATAAAAAGGTGAGTGATATAATATCATAATACCGTATTTATTTAGCCCTATTCCAGTATTCCGCCAAACTCACAATTCAAAAAGCATATTATAATAGCTACTACCTTTCATATCTACCGTATTTACTCGAATAATCGGCCCCCTAAATGGTTTAAAATTAATATTAGCAAATAAATGTTAAATATATCTACATCTAAGTAGGTAAATCAGAGAAAACATTATCATACAACACCACATAAGCACTTGAGGGGTGTTGGTTAACAGGTTAATGATATTTAACGTAATCCCTCAAATAGTAAATAGTAGCTCAACTCAAATAGTAACTCAACTAAAAAAATAGACTCAATTCAAATACAGTAGATATCGGATATAAGAACATTCTACTGGAAAACGGTTGCCATATACCCTATATTATTTATACCGGTTATAAGAACATTATATGCAGTTCCCGACGAATATCTTATAACTGGCATCCAGTAATAGGTCAACTCAAATAATAGCCCATAATGACCTAGGCTACTATTCGAGTAAATACGTTAGTTAGTACAGAGGGATTTATTACAGATTAGGTTAACGCGTGTTTCGCCTCGGCTAAGGCTCATCAGTCAGGCTGCCATTCTCCTGATACACACTAATACAGTATATGCTCTGCTGCTTATAGGAGACCGATTGTATTGTTAGCTCAGATACTAAAGTAAAGTTATATACCAGTTAAATGGATTCATCTCAGATAACCTAAATTTCATTATAAATCATAGACAATCAAATTAGCTGTTTTTAAAACTTGCGAGACAATAAGAATGGAGTTTCCCATTAGATTGTGCTATAATTGTTTGTTAAAGAATTCCTATATGCAGGGACAGATAACTTAACCTATGCCATCTCATACCTCACACTATAATTTAGGCCCACTAAGCAAGACAATAACTGAGTTCTTATCCATCCTATGGACTACTAGTGTACTAGTGTAAGTGTAAACTATTGTATGGTAATTCAATATGCTAAGCTTATGTACGTATATCCCAGTTGAGAACCACTATCTGAGGTAGGTTAATGAGGATATACAGTTAGTTATATCTGAATCAAAGTGCGGGTTGTATCAAAGCTGGCATACACTAGTCTATATATGTATAATATTTGTGTATTAGTGTGATAAGAAGAATGACAGCTGACTGATAGGAGCAGATTGTATTTGGGTTAAAGCAGGAAATATTTTGTAATTTTTCTGAGTCCGTAAAAGAAAATGGAACCATTATATAAATATGTAAATTATGTAATACAGATTACCATGAATAGTCAATAGCAGGGAAGCCAATTTATATACGGTATATACGGTATCCCTTGGATGCTACCCATGTACGTGTACTGACTAATTCGCCATATAACTGAAGTACCCAGGGAAGGGTTTTAAGGCCGATCTTGGTGTAAATTTTGCACCAAGTTTTTTTTAAACTTACACCACGATTCGGGTCGGCCGCGGCCGCTGCAGTGTTGAGTTACACTAAGGTCTCAACCTTAAAAAACCCTGCTCTAGGGAATATTATCTCCTATGAACCCTGGGGCAACTGCCCATTATTCCTGTTCAATAGCATATACCATGTACGGTAATATAATTATACTGTCTGAATATTGCACCCAATTTAATACGATTCAGTTAGTTGTTAGTTGGTGGGTTTGCCCAATTTTTTTGAAGTTAATTTTGATAAAAAGCTGCTACCAATTTGTTGTAATTATCGAACATAGTATACGTATATGTTGAATTATATTTTAATATTCTTTTACCCAATTAGAAATGCGACCTTATCTTTTTTAAATATGTTATGTATACAAACAGCGGAGAGTATGGTATTACACTGAGAAGCTTCATACAGAAATCGACTTCAAAAGAATAGAACGAGAATATATTAAGTCCTTCGTTTCCTCTCAGTTCGATTATAAACCTCTTAGCATACATACATACAGTAGAACCTCGTTAACATGAACACCAACGGACGGTAAAATTTGTTCGCTTTATCCGGAGTTCGTATTAACCGGAGTAATATCCATTGAATATCCATTGCAGGGACCTGATTTTGTGCAACTGTTTCTTCGTCTTATCCGGAAATTCGTAATAACCGTATTCGTACTAAGTTACTACTAACGAGGTTCTACTGATTATACATACACGTAGTATATAATATAATCAAATACTATACTATTAGCATGGGATAATACACAAGGTGGCTATACAGTACATACCCTCCACAGCTTGTCCACCAGCAGAGGCACCACTTTCTCCACACACTCAGAGAGCTCAGACCCGCACCTGACCATAACTCTCATAACACACTTCATAGCGTACTCGTTCTCCTCGCTGCCCGGCGCTGCTAGCATCATAACCAGGTTAGACAGGATAGGGAGCACCAGCGACTTTATAGACTCCAGCTGCAGGGACTGACCACTGGTACCAGCCTACGTAGTAAATACATAGAGATTGATACATAGATAGATAAGTAAATACATAGATAGATGAATAAATAAATAAATAAATTAGTAAATACATAGATATAGATAAATACATAGATAAGTAAATACATAAAGAGATAGATAGATAGATAAATAAATAACTACCTAACTAACTAACTAATTAACTATCCAACTATAAACAAAACTAACTAATTAAATAAATAAATAAATAATTAATCAACTAAATAAATAAATAATTATTAATCAACTAAACAGCTAACATACTAATTAACTAATTAACTAACTAGTATCTAACTACACTGTAACCAGAGGCGTAGCCAGGGTGCGGCACTTGGGGCACAGGCCGCACCCTAAAAATTTGTGCCCACAAAAATGCCCATTAGTATAATACTATAGTGCGGAAATGCCGCAACCATAACCTACCAGTGCCGCACCTTCATGCAGGCCTAGCTACGCCTCTGACTGTAACAGTATATACTAAACTAAATAAATAAATAAATAATTAATCAACTAAAATACTAAATAAATAAATAAATAATTAATCAACTAACTAACTAACTAACTAACTAACTAATTAACTAATAAACAAATAGCTAAATAACTAACTAACAAACAAATACACAAACACTTGACTAACCAAGAAGAATATCTTCTCGCAGCATGCCGCTGCATAGCTGCTCACTACCTTACTGCTACTCAGCAGCAGAGAGGCCACTGCCGTCAGTGCGTCAGTTAGCACCTCTGTCGAGAGGAGACTCCTGAAGTGCAGCACGTACGTAACAGCTGTTGCCTCCAGCATGGGGAACCGCGTCTCGGAGCTGCTCTTGAGCTCTATGGCCACCTGGCTCCAGTATATGTCTGCTATGTTAACCAGACCGCTTATCTTAGTGATGCCGTACCGCTCGGTCTTGCCCCGACTGGCCAGCGACAGGATCAGGAACAGAGCTGCGTCCTTCTGTCTCCAGCTAGTGGCGGGACTCACCCCGTACTCGCCTAGCCAAGCGGAACCATATTAACGTAATGCCATACATTACGAGCGGAACCACAGTAACGTAATGCCATACATTATGAGCGTAACCACAGTAACGTAATGCCATACATTATGAGCGTAACCACAGTAACTTAATGACATACATCTATATTACGAGCAAGGAATTATCCAGGAGCGCGAGACTCTCCTTTTGGAGGATGATTTTTGGAAATTTTTATTTAGGAGGCGAAAATTTGAAGTCTTCTCCTATACCGTAACATTAATTTGTGAATTAGGCGTATAGAATTGGATCAGACGAATTAGGAGCGTATTTACAAATGGCTGTATACACTTAGAACTTACGAGCCCTTCGGCTCGTCGCTTCGCGGAGGATCACTCTTAAACAGAGAATCGAGACTGCGTAGCGGTGGAGTGATCCGTCGCAAAGCTAGCATAATATTCTGAGGACAAAAGTTAATTCGGGATTGCAAATGATAATATGAGTAATACACTTAATTAGATCAGGAGTAGTAAATAATTTTTTCGGGAGATCCCAAGGAAAAATTCGCATTTTTTTGGTATAATTAAACAGCTTCTTAAACTCAAAATAATAAATACACTTTATTTTAGAAGTGAACTCCCAGAAAATATATTTTGGAAATGTTTGCCCCCCGGAATTTTGGCTAAACCCCTCGTCAGAAGTCCTGCACCCCGAAAATTGGAGGGAACACTGATGTTAACTATGTATCATGCGCTGCACAAATTAAACTTAAGCAAAGTACGTACTGAGCATCTGTTGTATGAACTTGTTGAATATTCCTATCACTTCTTGCTCGAAGTGTTTGCATAGAGACTTGATGAGATGGCAGGCAGCGTGTCTCCTCGTGTCCACATCAGAACCTATATTACACAGCACAATATTATATACAGACAGAATGATATAACTGTATTCTATAAAGACTGTAATTGGTATAGAACAGAGCATATCAGTGGCAAGAAAAACTGTTCAATAACGGTTCAATAAAGTAATTACAGTAGATGTCGGATATAAGCACACCGGTTATAATAACATATCGGATATAAGCACACTATATTGGGAAACGGTTGCCATATACCCAGTATAATTTATGTCGGTTATAAGCACATTAAGTGCAGTTCCCGACGATGTGCTTATAACCGGCATCCACTGTATATCTACAAAGATATTCAATAGAATGAGATAATACTTAAATTGAGCTCTGTGTTAATTCCAATAATTGGTATCCATAGTTCAGTAATACAAACTGTACTGAGTGTTAATTTAAGCAATTGAGTGAGATCATGAGACTTTCAATTTCAAACCATGGATATAAACTGTCTATCTACAGTGGGTGGTGTTCCGTTAAAGCAATTTCTCTAATAATAATATAATATTGCTCTATTAGCAAGCAATTTCGTGCAAAATGTGACTAGCTATTACGCTAACACCACCATTCCTATTGTCTATCAGTATCTATCTACCTTCCAGATCTCTGCGTATGTACTCCTCCGGGTTGTCCTCGAACTGGTCCTCATCGGACTCCCGTAGCTGCACGTTGGGGAGTATGACCTGCGAGCAGATGGTCAGCAGCACCCCCTCCCCCTCGAAGAGACTCTTGTAGATGTTCTTCTCGGCCACGCGGGCCAGGAAGTCTATCGCGTTACACATCAGTATGTCGTACTTAGGCTTGGGACCCGTGCTCACGAGCAGAGTCCAGATGTCCTCCACGAACTTGGGGAGATAGTCCTAGGAATATTAGATTATAGCATTCTATTACACAGGGCTGTATCATTATGAGTTTGTACAATAAACTCAGTTGAAGCAGTCGGAAACAGGGTTGTTTGATGTAAATACAAAATTTGATTTAAATAAAAATCCGAGTTTTTTTAATTAAAATTTTTTATTACTTTTATCAACCCTGGCCGGGAATTAATTTTACTTACTGGTATTATCAATTACATATTACCTCTTAGCGTTAACTTAATAGCTTGCTATAGTCCTGTGGAAATACAGTGAACTTTTCTGGAATTTTGCGCTACGTAACATTTGAACTGTCTACTTAGAGTATTATGTTGTTCGTGTTTGTATTGTATTATGAAATTTAAAAAGAGTTAATGCAGAAAGACAAAGGGTGCCTGGTCTCTAGTTCTATAATTACAGTGAACTCCAGTTATAACGAAGTAGGATATAACGTAATGGATATTTCCCCCCATATCACTGTTGTATGACGGTTTACTTAACTCTATTACGTAACTATAATCATAATTAACCAGGGATACTTAATACCGTATTTCCCCGAATAAGCGCCCCGGCGCTTATTGTTTTCGTGGGCCAAAATTATCCAGAAATTTTTGTGAAAAATCCAGAATATAATAATTATGTGGGTTCTAATGGTTTCTATCAACAGTATACCTACTGAAGTTACCAAAATCAATGGAATTACATTATAGTGATCAACTAATGTATATAAATTTTATCATACCAATGTCATTTTTATTGACCCGGCGCTTATTCAAGCCCCCGGCGCTTATTCGGGGAAATACGGTATCTATGACGGTTTACTACAGTGGGGTCCACGAGATGTATTACGGTCGATAGGAGGGGGTCCACAGAATGTGTAATATTTACTATAAGGGGTCCAGGTTTAAAAATGTTGGCTTGATATAACTAATCAATGAATTAGTGACTAATAACAGAACAAACCTTGAAATCCTCATCGAACTTCTGCGCGTACAGCGCCACGTTATCGCAGACCTGCGACTTGACCAGCTGCAGTACTCCCACCTCTGAGTCCAGCTCTGTCTCCACCAGCTGATTCTCCAGCTGCAGCAGATGGTGGAACTTATCCATCCACACAGGCATGTTCTCCTCGAAATGATCGGGCAGCTCCTGGTAGTTCAAACTATGTACACACACATTTAATAAAATTGTAATTGATTCTACTCGTTTTACATAATCAGAAATATAAACTCTCTTCATGTTAAACTCAAGTAGTCTCAAAAAATAGATAACAGATAAAGAAATAATTATATGTATAAGAATACAAATACAGTAGAACCTCGTTAGTACGAACACCAGGGGACCGTGAAAATGTTTTCGCCTTATCCGGAATTCGTATTAACCAATATCATTTGTATTTGAAAATGCTTTGAAGGGGACTGAAATTGTGTTCGTATTAACGAGGTTCTACTGTATTTATAATGTAGTTTACAGTTCAGTTATTATGTAACAGTTAGCTTGATTGGATATACAAATATTTATGATTTCCCAAATTTATACGAAATATATTTTGGGATCTCTTGTTCGGATTAGCCAGGGTGTAATAATTATATAATATACGTATAACCCTATACATACGTAGTACATAGGAACATACCTGTGGAATATCTTAGTGGACAGGAGAACAGACTGGTATAGAATGGCTATAGCCTTCTGGTCAGTCTTATGAGTCTCACACAGCTCCATTGTACTAACGAACATGCGACTGAAAGCATCAGCGAAGTTGTCAAGCACAAACTTTATTTCTTCCCATAAAGTCTGGTTCTTGATTTCGTATCTACATAGCAACGAAATATTGAAACAGAAATGTATGAATTATAATGTGGTTTTCAAATTCGTTATTTGAACAAATTATAGACTGAAAGGATTGCAGTATATATAGTAGGTTATTATCGCATTTGTAATACAGACCAGAGGTCTCAACCAGGCTTGGGGCTGATTACGATTACAATCGTAATCGATTGTAATTGATTACAACATTTCCTGTAATCGCAATCACTCACTAGTAATCAGCCCCAGGTCTGGTCTCAACCAGTGTATTTATATACAGACATTTGTAAATACGCTCTAATCCTCGTCTGATCCAATTTTCATACGCCTAAATCACAAATTAATGTTACGGTATAAGAGAAGATTCCAAATTTTCACCTCCCAATTAAAATTTTCCAAAAATCATACTCCAAAAGGAGCGTCTCACAATCCTGGATAAGTCCTTGGTCTCAACCTTCTGGTCTGATAGTGATAGCCAAATATCAAATGTTAGAAAATCTCGTGATACACAACTGAAGTTAAGGATCTAGCAAACTGTATATCATACAAATCGAGGATATTATTAAGTTGCTAATTAATAATTGTTAACCTGGTTGCGACATTTGATTAGCATAATTTACGCGCCTAGAAAACTTTCCTTCAAATTTTACGCGCCTGGCTGAAATCTGTATACCTAAGTTGATTACACACAGTTCCAGGGGCGCCGAAAGTGGGGTGGAAGGGTGGGTGTGGACCCACCCTAAAATTATTTAGGGTGGGTTTAACCCACCCTATAATAGTGCTCAATATTCCAATCAATATTTTTATTCAAATGACCAAAGTAATTGCTGTTATCCAAGATCCAATTTTTTAAAAGATTTGTTCACAATTTGTCACCAAATTTTTGCAAGTTCATAGACAATCGGAATGTATAACAAGTATATGTTATCTATAACCCCTCTGGAGGTTTCTAATTAATGATTATATATAATTTTTTTAGTTACATGTTTTTTTTTATAACGAACACTAATTCAAATTTCAGGTTGAAGTTCCTTTTTTATTTTGTCAATTTCAGCCTCAAAGTTCCTTATCGGTTCCTTAATTTTTGGGCTTAACATTGTAAAGTTTCTATTTGACAATATTGAATTTATCCTATAGAAATAATTTTAGTAAATTTAGAAATAAATTATATGTACGTGAATGTAATAATGAATTCTATCTCAGCCTGGAGTTCCTTATAAAGGTATTCCTTATAAACAAAAAACGTGTATTCTCGTTATTAGTCTTATTGAAAAAATATTTAATTTTATGTATATCGGGAAGTATACCCACCCTGATACAAATGAGTTCCGGCGCCCCTGCACAGTTCTCTCTAATAGTCCACCAGTGGGAAATTGGCTCAAAGTTGATTAGTAGAGAATATGGACTATTTACAGATATATAAATAATTGATTTGGACAAGTAAATAAGTGGACTATTAGAAAAGTGCACTATTAGAGAGAACAGACTGTAATACGCTATCCATTAGTACGTATTATCGCTAAATCTATGACGTATAGTACGTATTACATTATACGTAATACGTATTAGATAACTAAGCTCTATACCAGTGCGTACCTGTATTTCTTGAATAGCGAGTGCGCGGTCTGCAGAGCTCCGTTAATCGCGTGGAAGTCTCCAGACTGCAGTTTGCCTGAGAGCTCTTCCAGCAGACCAGGCCAGTCCTTGGGGAAGTCTCTCCTCCCGATAATGCTTATAGCGTCCGATATCTGCTTCTGCACCATGTCAGGGCTCTGCAGCATCAGGGACACCACGTGCTGCTTTATACCCTGAGCATACAAACTCACGTTAGGACATATACAATAAGTAACTGTTTATCATGTCCGGATATATTGCATTATTATCTTATGAATATAAACGTACAAAATATAGGCTATAAACTTGTGTAAAGTCCCGTTATAAGTCGGATATTACATTCAGGTTGTTTTATTATGAACATTCAAGGGAACAAAATTGTGTTTATACATAAGAACATAAGAACACCGGTTATAATATCTACAATCTAGACCCTAGGTCAGCATTTCCCAAGTGGACCCCCGATAGCAAATTCTCCCATTGACCGTAATACAAATTTTGAGGTATTGAGATCCCAGGCTAGGGCTAGGAACCAATGTCCTAGGATTCAAACTATTTACTTTCTTCTTTTTCGGACCGACTTCCTTGGTCACCCAACTTGGCTATAATTAAATTATAATTTACATTTTTGGCTATAGACTATCAGGCGATCCTAAAATATATTTGGCTCTAAAAGTCCCCCAGTCCTACGAAGGTGTTGATAAATAATTATATATTTCTATACAGTGCTGCCAACCTAAAATATCCCAAAAGTGGGACCTATGGCGGGAGTTTCATCTAAAAGCGGGAGGTTGATACTTTAAAAGCGGGAGAAAAAGCGGGAGGTCAGTATTTTAGTTAAATTAGCAAGAATACCTGAATTAAATGCATTATAAAAACATTTCTCTACCTATCAATTAGTTTCTGCCCTCTCATATTGAAATATAAGGTAGCAGTGAGCATTTTTTATTATTATAAAATATTTAAATAAATAAAAATTTCCCAAATGATGTGTTGTAAAAATTTCCTAAATGATGTGTCAGAATGGAAAATTGGAAATACAAGATAATATACAGAATTATGGTATTTTAAAATAGACAAATTTGTTTCTGGGGTTAGAGTAAATTAGTTAAGTGAAGACTTCTAAAATATATTGCTTGTAATTATAAAATTAAGATCCTAATATTTACATATACAATCATCCAAAAAGCGGGAGGTTTGAGAGGGGAGGCGGGAGAGCGGGAGGAAACATCAAAAAGCGGGACCCTCCCGCCGAAAGCGGGAGGGTTGGCAGCACTGCTATACCGTATTTCCCCGAATAAGCGCCAGGGGCTTGAGTAAGCGCCGGGTTGTAAGCGCGTATTGGGGACCCCAGCGTTTTAGGGATCGGTCCCCATATCATTAGTGTTTTATATCCCAGGGCCCCCTAAACGCTGGGGTCCCCAAAGCCGCTTACACCGGGTCAATAAAAATGACATTGGTATGATAAAATGTAAACACATTAGTTGATCAGTGGAATGTAATTCCATTGATTTTAGCAACTTCGGTATTTATACTTTCGGTGAGAACCCATTAGAACGGACCTAAATATTATTTTTGGAATTTTCAAAAAAAAATTAGGATTTGTGATTTGTCCCATGAAACAATAAGCCCCGGGCGCTTATTCGAAGCAACACAGTATCCTAGCCCTGGCTAGAGTCAATATGAGCTGTACCTGTCTGTCCTGAGGCGATATAGAGTCGGGTCCCTCTCCGGGGTCCCAGTATGACTTCACGAAGTTCTTGAATGCGATAGCCGCCGCCTGTGACGTGTGCGGGGGTAGCGCGGGCTCCTGTATGAGCTTTAGGAGCAGCAGAGAGTACCCGGGCTCTGAGTGCAGCGTCTGCAGACTCTGCTCGGCCGGACGCCGGACTGAGGCCTCAGGGGAGAGAGTCTGGTTCAGGTACTCACTCACGGATAGGAGAGTGGAGTCCATTGTATGTACACAGCTGTAGCAATAATATGTTTATTCTATAGTACCGATTGGCAAACTTTTGTAAACCGTGGACCTGTCTGTCACTGGTAAATTGGTCCCGAAAAATTGTCCTAGCCTGAAATTTTTGGTCCTGTCACTGAAATTTTGGTCGGCCCCTTGGAATATTGTTCCGGGGGGACCAAACATGGAAATTTGGTCCTTCTGAAGTTTGTGTTTATTTAGTTACCATATTTACTAGAATAGAAGCCTAGGCTATTTTTCGCCATATTGGGACCAAAAAATATTATGAATAAGCTTGTCACTGGAAATTGGATTATTTCACTTTCTGACTTTAGTCTTTTTTACTGTGCCGACTATACTATAGTATAGTGGCCCAGTATTGAAATCACTGCCTTTATTATTTATATTTATATTTTTTCTCCGTAGACGGTGCCCTGGCCAGAGCTTTATAGTTGATGGCCTGAAACTTGGCATGTAGGTGCGTATGGACCGTCTATGAATGAATGGCATTAAACTCTTGATGGTTTATGATAGAAACCACGGACTACTATATTACCGGACGCGACAAAGCCAAACCACAGTCAAAGATGCATAGGCTGAACATTGTATGACTGAAAATATGGTCAATTCTGTATTTTTAGTCACTAAATTTGGTATCTAACAGAATCTTTGGGCGCTGAATTCAAAAATGGCAATTTCAAGGTTCAAAAACTCACTCCCCGCCTTAATTTTGGCAAAAAGGCGTGGTCACACCCAAATATGGTCAATCCCATATTTTTGTTCTATTACTTCATCATAACACTAAATTCGCAATATCCTCTTAACTAGGAACGATATTGATGAAAATATGATTAATAAATTGTTCAGCTAAATATATATTGCTACGTGACGGTCGTGACCTTCGGTATACAAGGCCTGCATTGCTAGGCGAAAATTTGTGTACCATGGATTACTTAAAGTTCATTGAAAATTGGAGAATTGATCCATATTCCAATAATTAGCAATGATAGAGCTGAAAAGTGTATTATAACTATATAGGAATATGGTATCCAGGTATACATAGCACCCTCCAGAATTGTGATATGTCATCATCTGATGACGTTATGGTAATTTTGGTTGCGAATTATCTTGTTTTTCTAGCATACTTTTAACATAGTCAAACGCGTTATAAATGTTCAAAATTGGAACATGGTTATACCCAGAAATAGTTGAATAAAATATATCGAAATTATAAATGGAATGTGACACATTCCTCGGTTCCCATGGAAAATGTATATTTCCTAAAATGTGCCATAACTCAAAAACTATAAATGTTATGTAAACTAGGCTAGTACTGATCTATCCGGAATAGGTAACTTCCTATTCATCGATAATACATTTTCAATGCCTAACTTCAATAATCTTTGAGATAATGAGATAATTAACACTTAATTCATTATTAGGTAATGACTCACTATCTCAAAGATTATTGAAGTTAGGCATTGAAAATGTATTATCGATGAATAGGAAGTTACCTATTCCGGACAGATTAGTACCAGCCTAGTTTACATAACATTTATAGTTTTTGAGTTATGGCACATTTTAGGAAATATACATTTTCCATGGGAACCGAGGAATGTGTCACATTCCATTTATAATTTCGATATATTTTATTCAACTATTTCTGGGTATAACCATGTTCCAATTTTGAACATTTATAACGCGTTTGACTATGTTAAAAGTATGCTAGAAAAACAAGATAATTCGCAACCAAAATTACCATAACGTCATCAGATGATGACATATCACAATTCTGGAGGGTGCTATGTATACCTGGATACCATATTCCTATATAGTTATAATACACTTTTCAGCTCTATCAATGCTAATTATTGGAATATGGATCAATTCTCCAATTTTCAATGAACTTTAAGTAATCCATGGTACACAAATTTTCGCCTAGCAATGCAGGCCTTGTATACCGAAGGTCACGACCGTCACGTAGCAATATATATTTAGCTGAACAATTTATTAATCATATTTTCATCAATATCGTTCCTAGTTAAGAGGATATTGCGAATTTAGTGTTGTGATGAAGTAATAGAACAAAAATATGGAATTGACCATATTTGGGTGTGACCACGCCTTTTTGCCAAAATTAAGGCGGGGAGTGAGTTTTTGAACCTTGAAATTGCCATTTTTGAATTCAGCGCCCAAAGATTCTGTTAGATACCAAATTTAGTGACTAAAATACAGAATTGACCATATTTTCAGTCATACAATGTTCAGCCTACGCATTTTTGACTGTGGTTTGGCTTTGTCGCGTCCGGGTATCTAGTAGTCCGTGTAGAAAAAAACTTCAAATTTATCTACCGTACCCAGGGTGTTATCCAGGCGTGCTGGGTAATACAAGTTGACTAATCTAAGCGTACAAAATGAAAACTGAACGAGCTCTAACAAAATCTAGGAGTGGGGTAATATTTTCCTGGATGAAAGCCTGACCGTACCTTGTGACTCGGACCAGTTAACAAATGGTTCTTGACACCTTGAGGCGTTGATGACTTGGCGAAAAAAAAATCCAAAATTGCAGCCTGCGCCGGCAGCATGTTCTTTTGGAGGCACTATCAATAAAACACCAACAAAATATAGTGCCACCAAGGAACATGCGTCGGCACAGCTGAAATTTTGATTTTTTTTTCTATTCGTGATGATTTAGCTTACGTCAATCACATAAGCATACATATTAAATATTACTATCAAAGTAATTCAACTATTTACAAACAATTTTTCTATGCAGTAAATCCTGGGTTAGTAAATAACATGAATTAATTAATTAATTAGTTGACATACTTGGGTCCCAAATAGCAGCATACAGAATTGAGTACGTGTAATTTACAAGTCAGAGGTTTAACTTATTTAATATGATTGATATTTCTGGAGAGTTAGGCCGTGAAGCGGCCGTTAATTAATTGTGATCCGTCGCGAAGCGACCGAGACAGAAGGGCTCGTATATTAAAAGCGGAATTGTTGTGTGTGTGGATGTTTGTCCGTAATTAATTGAAAAGACCATCTACCTAGAAAGCTGAAATTTGGTATATAGGAGTAGTTTGTCATAGCGACATGGGTCTATTACTTTTCTAAGCGAAATATTGTGAGTATGACATCACACGGTAACCTTTTCCTTAATAACTTTTGCAAATTTGACTCGATTAGTATAAATTTTATATAAAAATAAACACATAATGGAACACTTTTGCGAAAATTCTAAAACTTTACGCACTTACTTAACGAAAGTTATTAGTTAAAATGTGTCCTATTATTTGTAGCACTATGTGGGTGATCTGATTTGTTTGGTTAACAAGAATGCACTACTAGAGTAGTTTACTTCTCTGATGCATTGTTTATTTATTACACCTATATTGGCTTCCTATTTAATAAGACTATGAATTGAATTTCGTAACTTCTAACCTACTGAAATTAAGAAATTAAGTAATTTATTCATCTATGATTTAGGTTCTGTCTAATGATGAGAAGTATATTTATTATGTTAATTATTGCTATCAGTTAAATTAATTAATTCACTAACCCAGGATTTAGCTCATGTAAAATAAATGGTTTATAGTGAGATGTATGATATTTGTTACTATACTATCAATTAATTAAATATTTGCAACCCTGGATTTACCTCTGCATAATAATGGTTTAATGGTGAGAATAAGACCGCGAAGCGGCCTTATTCCACCTTTAAACCATTATTATGCAGAGATTAAATCCAGAATTTATAATTACTTTGCAATACAATTTACTGAAATAATTAAGTGCGTATAATTTACCAACCAAAAACATGTTTTCAATTATTTGAACTAACAAGCTAACCTTTAATATAGCTGAACGAGCCACCCTTAAGAATCATCAGCTATTAATTAACTAATAAGTAATAACTATTGAGGAATGAGAATAATTTACATAACATAATTTACCAAACAAATTACAGTAACTAATCACAACTCAAATTAATTTAGGCGCGTTATTAAGTAATAGTGTGTACTGTGTAATTCACTAGCCACAGGAAAACTCATTATTAATGATATTGCTTTTGGGGAGGGAAAGGCCGCGAAGCGGACGTTAATAGTATCACGTAGTGCCTAACACGAACGAACAAAAGTCGCAAAGCGACTTTTGTGAGAGAGTGCAGGGCCAGATTAAGGCGGGGGCTGATGGGGCTGCAGCCCCAGGCCCATCTTGTAAATAGGCCCACCACTTTGTGCCATAGTACCCGAAAGCTTAGTCAAGAGTTGGTCTTGGTTGGTCACTAGAAGCACCCGGTTTGATATGCAGGCTTCTAGTTTACCTATGGGAAATATTATCACGTTAAGTTGATTATTTCATTGGAAAATGCCAATGATTTATGTGGCTGTACTTCTAACTCTACGTATGTGTCCAATTAATTTTTGACTAGACAATAGTTTAAGTTTTCATTGTGAGATTGATTTCTGTCAGTAACGTTTTATATCTTATTAAATATCACAGAACAATGTGATCCACCGGCATAATTTGTATTTATAGTTTACTTCATTCCTTTATTTATCTACTGTACATAGAAATGAATTTTTGCAAGAAATGATGTGGTTTACGATGAAAGATTTCGCAAGTAGAAAAGTACGTAAGCAGCTTTATAATGTAAAATTTCTTTTAGTTACCGAATAAATCTATTGAGTATTTATTCAGTAACCCATATAGGAATCGTCACGTAGGTAGGCCCATCAAAATTATTTAGCCCCAGGCCTACTAGGCCCTTAATCCGGCCCTGAGAGAGTGATCCGTCGCGAAGCGACCGAGACCGAAGGGCTCGTTATCTTAATTACTAAATATGTCAGCTAATGTGCTTTTTGTTAATTACTAAATGTGTCAGCTAATGTGCTTTTGGCTAATTACTAATTAGCACCTAATGGATCTATCCGCTTAATGGCGTCAAAATTCGATGGATTAGTAGGAAGGAATTACATTGTGGCTTAAAATATATTCGGTTAAAACCCTTGTACAGATATAATAATTTCCTGTACAGAACAGCCAAATGGTTAAAATCCCTGTAGGGTTGGCAATTGGCAAGTATGTCAGGTATTCACCCTGTCAAGATATAGCCATAGTAACAATATTTATTCATTGAAAAATTGGGTTTCCCGAACCTGTTTGACGAAAAGATGAAAAAGATGGAAATTCTCAGCGTATTAGACACAGTGTACTCAGTGTATTTTTCCTAAAATAGTACGCATTGGAAACCATATAATACTGTTGTAAATAAGATTAGGTTAATGTGTCCTTTGTATATAACCTACTACACTGGTTTAGCTAGATGAAATCAACAATTGTATGCCGAACTCTATGTTATTATATGTTTTACAATTTAGTTTCCTTGTCCATGTGTATTCTATCAGAATACAAGTAAAACCGGAATTATATGTTCGTAATTGGCCGCATAATGCTAATGCTAATTTCTCGAAGGATTGGTCTGATGAGTGTGATGTTCCGTGTGTGTGGACTGGTAAAGCTGATAGAGCAGACGGAGTATTCTATATAATTAGAAGTAATGAAGATGCAAACTGGGCCTTTAATGATAAGAAAGTTGCTCCTATCTCTATCGGGGGCACTACTGAAGGGGCACATTATTATTTTCTGCTTAACATCCCAACTTTCGAAAAACATTTCACTGCGAGTTCATTTATCGATTTAAGATCAGATATTCCTTGGGTATTGAAGGTGTCTAGTTATGAGGATATGCAAAGTGTCCCACAGGTTCAAAATCCAATCAAAAAGGCAGTCACAGCAATACTCAACTGTGGTTCTAAGAACAACCGCGAGACTATTGTAATGGAAATGAGTAAAATCGTCCCAATTGATAGCATAGGAAATTGTTTAAGGAACGCGCCCTGGCCGATATGTGGCGATCGAGCATGCAAAAAGGACGAAGTCCTCAAGAAATACATGTTCTGCCTTGTATTTGAAAATGGTGTAAGCCCTGGGTTTGTAAGTGAGAAGATCCACCAATGTTTTAGGACGGGTTCTCTGCCCATTTGGTATGGAACGGAAGATGTTGCACTGTTAGTACCAAAAGGATCCTATGTAGACATGGCAGATTTTGAATCGCATTTAGCATTGGCAGAGTACATGGTCAAACTAGCTAACAATGAAACTCTCTACAATAGCTACTTTCAATGGAAGAAGCGTCCACTGGATCCAGACTACGTCAGAAGGAACAAACCATTCTGGGAGTATAAGGTTCAATGCAGAGTGTGTCGATATGTTTGGGTGAAACAAAGAGGTCTCACATGGGATAGGGTAACACAGAACGCAACCGTCATTCTTAATGCATCTCCTGACACAAACGAGTTAAATCTCACATTGGATAAGGTAACACATAACTCAAGCGAAGTATTACCCTCATTGGAAATGGTAACACAGAATAATTCAATATATTTCACTGACATGAGCGTAGATCCAGGCTATGTTAATGATGATATAATATCACTACTAATACTTTCGAATCATGATGAAAAGATGGCTAAATCAAAAACATATGGGATAATTATTTTCTTTTTTATTGTCCTGTTTATACTAATTGCATACTTAGCCAAACTGCTACGATTTAGGAACTACTTACTTTTTACGTGGTTTCGAAATCGTTAACAGTTAATTGGATCTTTTTGAATAATTTCTTTCATAAAATTACCTTTTTTGTTATTTAGTTGGCTTTGTTTGCCATTTGTATTAATTAAGCCTTGTTTAATAAATTAAGTATCTTTTCGTCTGGAGCGGCGCAAAAGGGGGGCAACCAGCCTGCCGCCCTTCTAGCTTGGAAATTTTATGACATTATTTGAGTGTGCATTGAATTTAATACAATTATGACTTAAACTTGACCCAACCAGCAAAATCAACCTGGAGTCCCAGGGGCGGATCCAGAGTTTAAAAAAATGGAGGGTTGTTAATACATAAGCGAGCATTTCCAAGGGGGATCTGGGGGCGTGTCCCCAAGAAAAAAATCGACCCTTATACATCTGGAGATGATTTTAGATGCCATTTTATGACTAGCAAACATACTATTATTATCCAATTTTATTATGTTGTTCAATTGATTCTTTACTACTATCACAGCGTTATTGCGAAAGTTAGTTATCTTATCCAAATATACTAGTTTAGATACTACTTATTAGTACATCCTATAGCTAATCGGTGGACTTTGTAAGAGTGTGTTTCTTATCATGAGGTGCAGCACAAGTATCTGTGGTAGAATGGAAACTCACAAGTAATGCGATAGAGTTACCACTCAACACAAAAGGGGGGGTTGCAACCCCCTAAACCCCCCCCTGGATCCGCCCCTGGGTCCTTATAATTTTTTCAATCAATTCTGAATATTCAAATAATATTTATTAGAAATAACTTATATGTATGTAGACCTTCTTTAAATAGACCACTTTTTTCTTAAATACTATTGCCCATAGACGGCAGGGGCTTTTGGTCTACATAATTTATAGACAGTCTACTAATTTTGCATAGTTTGTATGGATTTTTTATAGACCGTATATAAATAGACCTACATATAAGGAAGTTCTATTTATTAACTCTTTGGAGCCAGTGAAAACTGCTTCAGAAATGTAGATTTAATTTATAAGCTTTAGAATTCCGAAGAAGATGTAAGGGATTACAATCATCCATTTGGTTAGTCATGTTGGAAAATATAATCTTTACTGCCTCTAAAACAAGTTTCTCATCAATAGGGTTATTATCATAAAATACTGTATTACTCGGTCAATTATCCGATTGGGTCAACCAATTATCCGATTTGGCAACCAATTATTCGATTCAATTATTTGATTTCATTGGCTTATCTGTTTAGGATATTGGGTTGATTAGTATAAAACAAACTAATACGAAATAAATATGAGATTACTCTTAGCAAAATGAAATCCAAACGGAAGTGTGTGGCTGACTATTAAAGGGTAATTTTTTTATGGGGGGCATGCCCCCCAGACCCCCCTTACCGTCGCTCGTTTACTCGCTCCATACCCCTCCAAATATGGCCCCCCCCTGAGTAGAAGGGCTGTATCCGCCCCTGCCCTAAGGGAGAAATCTGAACCTAAGGGCCACATTCCCAGGGGACCGCTGGCACTCCGACACCGTGATGTGAATACTCATTAGAGAGTTCACACTTATGGCCTTTCCCAAGGACCATACTCCCGAGGCCATGATCATAAGTTTCATAACAACTTGGGAACGTATTGCATATTATCGATCTGCTGTAATGCGCCAGAGGCCAGATAGCTTGGATCTTATGATAAATCAACGAACGCATGTCCTATTGATACCTCAGTATCAACATAGTTCTGTAATTTACTATTTCTTTGTTCCCATTGAGTCTATAACTCGTGAAGTGGTCACGATTTCTATATCTTAATTGAGCTATTTTCTGTAATACTAAAATATATAGAGAGAGAAAGTAATCACTTTACATGATTCTAAGCAAAGGTTTCTCAAAACCATGTGCTGACTTCTACCATACCGAATTTGGTATCTGAAATATTATCGAATTATCTAGTATCTAGAAATTCTCGAGTACCATAGAAATAGCTTTCTTTCTATACTATAGGGCAGTGGTTCCCAACCTGGGAGGAATTGCTCCCTGGGGAGGAATTTGGCCATCCTCGGGGAGGAATTCCACATAGGTATACTTAGATATATTAATGAAATTTTATGGATTACTTTGTCTCACTGAATGATTTAATCACTAAGTAATTAAAAATACCTTGCATTGATTATATTGACAGTTCTCATTGACAGTATTATTTATATTTCACTTAGTTTTTCAGTTATTTCCGTACCAAAATTTTTACATTGTAATCCTGGGGGGAATTTTAGCAAAAATATAGCTTAGGGGGGTAATATCCTGACTTTTATTGGAAAAGGTTGGGAACCACTGCTATAGGGTTAGGAATCAATCATTAATTGAGGAAAGTTTCCTCGTTGTGCAAAAGAATGTCAATAAAGCTCGGAATTTGACATTTAAGGACAATTTTATATCAATAAAAAATCTAAAATTACAGCTGTGCCGACCTTTGGTAGCACTATATTCTGTTGGTTGGTTGATTAATAGTGTATTAGTGTCTTAATCTTGTTGATTAATAGTGATTTGAATTAACCATCATTAAGGAACTGTACAATCCTTGGACCCAGGTGGGAAACAGTTATTACTTTGATTGGTAATTGGATATCAAATAGAACAATGGAATGTTAGAAATGTAAACTAAACAGACGAAACACAAATAACTTATTGGATGTATGAATTTACTCTCGAACAATTAAATTAAATTCTCAGATAAGCATTTTATAATGCACACTTAACAAATGATAGAGACACTAAAATCAAATTATATTAATTGAATGCTAGCTGCTAATTAATACTGGAACAACCCTCGAATTTGATTGACTAAAAGTTTTGTTACCATTTGTGAGGTAAGATGTGAAGATTTTTCTTATATATTTGAAATTATCCCTAGAAAGATACAGTATTTCCTATTTTTCTACCAAATTTCAGGTCTGAAGCTCTTACCACTTTCTCAATCAATTCCAAACAAACAAACAAAAAAGTAGTATAACATTTTTTGAATTTTGGACAAGAAATTTTTTTATAGGTGTTAAAAACTGTCACTACACCTATAAGCCAATTTTCAGTTCAGCCCATCAACTATAAAGCGCCAGGGCACCGTCTACGGAGAAAAATAAATAAATAAAATAAAGGCATTGATTTCAATACTAGCCGATTACGTAGTAGTCGGCACAGTAAAAAGAAAGAAAGAAATAGTGGGTTAATTGGTTTTATTTTTTAGTTGAATATCAACAGCATTCGATACTGTTGAGAGTGTATCTTAATATTGAATTCAAATATTGTATCCCAATTTATATAATGCTTATAAATTATAATGGATAAGTATTTCCAGAAGTCAAAACCAAAACCAGATTGTTAAAGAAGAGTTAAGGAAATCAAACAAATGTTAACGAAATATATTCGCCAATCGAATATACAGTACAGTATATTCTGCTTAATAGAGCCATCGCTTAATATATTTCTCCTCTTAATCGGGTGAAATAACCTAGTTCCGTGGTGACTCTATTAAGAGGAGTCGACTGTAGTACTGTTATACAATCTACTCGAAAGTCGATGCCAATTCTAACTCAAGTTTATAATGATGTTCAATCACATTCCGGAGACTCAGATGAAAATATTTACCAAATCAGGATACTTATTGTTTTTGCTTGCAACCGAGTGAAATACAATTTGTTATCGACCATGTTTACATACAAAAGGTGTGCCTTTGTTGTGACCAACTTCTTACGTAATCAAATCGATCCTGTGACTCTTGTCCGGTTTGTAGAACCACGGACTACTAGAATACCCGGACGCGACAAAGCCAAACCACAGTCAAAAATGCGTAGGCTGAACATTGTATGACTGAAAATGTGGTCAATTCTGTATGTTTAGTCACTAAATTTGGTATCTAACACAATCTTTGGGCGCTGAATTCAAAAATGACAATTTCAAGGTTCAAAAACTCACTCCCCGCCCTAATTTTGGCAAAAAGGCGTGGTCACACCCAAATATGGTCAATTCCATATTTTTGTTTCTATTACTTCATCATAACACTAAATTCGCAATATCCTCTTAACTAGGAACGATATTGATGAACATATGATTGATAAATTGTTCAGCTAAATATATATTACTACGTGACATTCGATATACAAGGCCTGAGTGCTAAGCGAAAATTTGTGTACCATGGATTACTTAAAGTGCATTGAAAAATGGAGAATTGATCTTTATTCCAATAATTAGCAATGATAGAGCTGAAAAGTGTATTATAACTATATAGGAATATGGTATCCAGGTATACATAGCACCCTCCAGAATTGTGATATGTCATCATCTGATGACGTTATGGTAATTTTGATTGCGAATTATCTTGCTTTTCTAGCATACTTTTAACATAGTTAAACGCGTTATAATTGTTCAAAATTGGGACATGGTTATACCCAGAAGTAGTCGAATAAATATATCGAAATTATAAATGGAATGTTGACACATTCCTTGGTTGCCATGGAAAATGTATTTTCCTAAAATGTGTCATAACTCAAAAATTATGAATGTTATGTAAATTAGGCTGCTACTGATCTATCCAGGATAGGTAACTTCCTATTCATCGATAATACATTTTCTATGCCTAACTTCAATAATCTTTGAGATAATGAGATAATTAACACTTAATTCATTATTAGGTAATACACTCATTATCTCAAATACTATTGAAGTTAGGCATATAAAATGTATTATCGATGAATAGGTAGTTACCTATCCTGGATAGATCAGTAGCAGCCTAATTTACATAACATTCATAATTTTTGAGTTATGACACATTTTAGGAAAATACATTTTCTATGGCAACCAAGGAATGTGTCAACATTCCATTTATTATTTCGATATATTTTATTCGACTACTTCTGGGTATAACCATGTCCCAATTTTGAACATTTATAACGCGTTTAACTATGTTAAAAGTATGCTAGAAAAACAAGATAATTCGCAATCAAAATTACCATAACGTCATCAGATGATGACATATCACAATTCTGGAGGGTGCTATGTATACCTGGATACCATATTCCTATATAGTTATAATACACTTTTCAGCTCTATCATTGCTAATTATTGGAATAAAGATCAATTCTCCATTTTTCAATGCACTTTAAGTAATCCATGGTACACAAATTTTCGCTTAGCACTCAGGCCTTGTATATCGAATGTCACGTAGTAATATATATTTAGCTGAACAATTTATCAATCATATGTTCATCAATATCGTTCCTAGTTAAGAGGATATTGCGAATTTAGTGTTATGATGAAGTAATAGAAACAAAAATATGGAATTGACCATATTTGGGTGTGACCACGCCTTTTTGCCAAAATTAGGGCGGGGAGTGAGTTTTTGAACCTTGAAATTGTCATTTTTGAATTCAGCGCCCAAAGATTGTGTTAGATACCAAATTTAGTGACTAAACATACAGAATTGACCACATTTTCAGTCATACAATGTTCAGCCTACGCATTTTTGACTGTGGTTTGGCTTTGTCGCGTCCGGTATTCTAGTAGTCCGTGGTAGAACGAACAGATGCCCAAGCCAGATTCATAATACATATATCGACAACTGATGTCCAATTTATTACTGGGGTATTTTAAGGGTGACTCCAAAAATTTGGGGTCACATCTCCCAAATTTATATTCAGTTGTATAAACTGAGGGTCTTCCCAATAATGGGAAAGTCCCCAAAACATATTCAAAGTTAACAAATTAGAGGGAATCCATCCTAAATTAAATCCTACAGGCCGTAAAAGTGAAATCAATGGTTGTTAATAGTATTTACAAATACGAATGTAACATAACTTAATTGTAACCCTGTATTTAATGAATATAAGGAATAGCAATTATAGCAGGTTAATGGCCTAAAGATACATTAGATAACATGAATTGCGGATATTAGAATAGATAAATAGCATGTTATCGGATATAAGCCTAGAAAATAAATTATTCAAATAAAGCAAGGGGATAATGATAGATATTACTGAGCGAATAAAGGTAAGTTATTGAGCGAATAAAAGTAAGTGTTTGAGCGAATAATGATAAGTTAGCTAGGGATGTACATCCTCTTGGCATCGGAAATAGCCCTCACTAGATCACTCCTTGCAGACCTGTCAATATCATCTATTGCATCAGCTGTCATTGTTTCATTAATCTTATTGGGAGTAATCGTTTTGTCTGCCGTTTTCATAATTGCAGCTAGTCCGGCAACATGAGGGCAAGCCATTGATGTTCCACTCTTTTTAGTGAAATCTAGAAGAGATCGGTTTTTATATCAGTATTTAAAAAAAAAAATGATAATTATTGGCATATTTTTAAGGAAACCGATATTTCGTTTACATGACGTTTTAATCCATGAGATAGTTTGTGTATCAAAATGTCTGTATCGAAACATCGTGATCAAAAATCGGTATTTCAATATCTCAAAACAAATATAAATGAAATACTCTCATCAGATTGGCTATTTTAATCGTACAAGAATGGGATTATACAAACCTGTGTTACTCTTATATGAGGCACTACTAATAGAAACCCCTGGAGCCATGATGTCAACACACTTTCCGTAGTTTGAGAAATATGCCATTGGTTTCTTGCAAGTTGCTCCTATATAATCGTGAGCTCCTACGTTAATACCCAACTTAGCCCTGCCTGGGCTATAATTGCATGCATCTTTCGCCTTATTCATACTAGCTGTCACTACTACAACACCATTTGTTACAGCTCGATTGACATTTATATCCAACATTACTGATGGACCACCTCCCAAAGACATGCTTATGATAGTCCCAACGTAATCAGTCCTGGAAGATAGATAATTACATAACATACTATACTTTCCTATTACTGTAGAAATGCTAAAATATTATATACTAGAACTATACTTATATGTATAAACAAATACTTGATAGCAATATATAATAATACGAGCCCTTCGGTCTCGGTCGCTTTGCGACAGATCGGTGCTACGCACCTCAAGTTAACGGCCGCTGAGCGGCCTTACTCCTCACATTTTCTACCATGGAAATGGTAGATAGCTATCTAATTTTCATTAATTTGTTTACCTATTTGTGTAAACAACAACAACAACAAATACTCATATTAGAATTTTATAAATGCGAAATTCGTGTTCAGCACACTTGTTTACTTATAATACCTATTGAAAGTTAACTTCTAGGTTGATTTTGAATTTTAATTAATTTGTTTACCTATTTGTGTAAACAACAACAACAAATATTAATATGAGAAATTTATAATCGCGAAATTCGTGTTCGGCATACTTGTTTACCTATAATACCCGTTGGAAGCTAACTTCTAGGTTGATTTTGAATTTTAATCAATTTGTTTACCTATTTTGTATAAACAACAACAACAAATATTAATATGAGAAATTTATAAACGCGAAATTCGTGTTCAGCATAATTGTTTACCTATAATACCCGTTGGAAGCTAACTTCTAGGTTGATTTTGAATTTTAATTAATTTGTTTACCTATTTTGTGTAAACAACAACAACAAATATTAATATGAGAAATTTATAAACGCGAAATTCGTGTTCAGCATAATTGTTTACCTATAATATCCGTTGGAAGCTAACTTCTAGGTTGATTTTGAATTTTAATTAATTTGTTTACCTATTTTGTGTAAACAACAACAACAAATATTAATATGAGAAATTTATAAATGCGAAATTCGAAATCAGCATACTTGTTTACCTATTATAACATTTGTTTGCCAATTATAACATTTGACAGTTAGTTTATATCCCAATATTAATTGCGGTTTCTATTCCCCCATCACTTTAATACAATCCGGACAAACAAACAAACAAACAAACAAACAAACAAACAACAATCGAGATTTAATAATATAGATATTGTTTATTATTAAAAATTTAAACTTGCTACATACCTACTTATATGTAGCATTTAAACTTGCTACATACGTATTACCATTATTATTTGTAATATAATATACAGTACGTAGAACTTGTGTTATCCGACCCCCCTATAAACCGGAATTCTCCTTAATCCGACACAAATTTCGTATTTCAATGAGTGTCGGATTAGGAAGTTTTTACTGTACGTAATTAACGTAAATTAATCATATTATGATAATGTTACATTTTTCTAAACCTGCTATAAAAAGGTATTTTGATTTGTGGAGAGGATATGCTATGGGAATGCCATTTATCATCTTAAATTGACCAGTATATGAGTATTTAGCCAAATTTGAAGACCCATGAGAGAAAATATCCTGAGGTCCGCTAGTCTTCTTGGCTATCATATAAATATATACAGCAGTCGTGTTCGCGTAATAGAAAAAGTAGCTATTTTGCACGAAATTTCCTTGCTAATAGGCGAACTTGCTATTATAAAACACAATTATCATTTAATAATCGCTTGGGACTGAAAATAACTTGATAATATTAAAATATTTCTATTAGAGCAATTACTATTGCCCCTGACTCAATTTATTAATATTAAATTGCTTAATTTTAACATAACGTTAATCATTTACATTGAGATTAATCATACGTACGTACCTTCCCCCATAATAAATTAATTCGTTGAATATTAATACAGTAAAACCTCAAAAAGTGAACACCTCCAAGAAATGAACAACTCCAAAATATGAACACTTTTTCTCGGTCCCAAATTTTCCCCATTGCTTTAGATACACATTATAATAAACCATGAAAAGTGAACGTTTTGGCTGGTCTCCAGGGTGTTCACTTTCTAAATATTTACTGTACTACGTATTATAAATACCTGTCCTTATTAGCAGTGTGTTGTTTTCTAACATATCTAACACCTCTTATAAACCAACTAGTATATCCCCATCCATCGCAACCCAATACTCTTATGCTGTAGAGATTGGCTTTTTTTGCTACTCCACTGTATATACATCCAGCAATGCCTGCACAGTGTGTACCGTGCCCTTCACAATCGCTTCCTTTTAAATTAGTTTTGTATTTCTCATCAACAGGATCGAAACCGCCATACTTTGCTCTGGTAACGTTGCTACCATTAAGCCACCTAAATAAAACATTTACCGTCAGTTTTCTCTTATTGTCCACTTCTCTAATTGTCTGTGTTGGTATACTATATACGTATATTACCTTTAATGTTACTTAAGGCTACATTATTTGCATAATTTTTTTGTTAATTCAGTTAGTTTTAAAAACACATAAAACCAAAGTGATGTGATATTTGAAAATTCTAGTAAGTAGTATGGTAGTGCGGTGCTTATTATGAACTATTGCTTTACACTTAAGGCTCTATATAATATTAATTCATGGCTTATATTTGTAGTAATCCGTATTTTGAATTAGTATATCTTAAGGACCAAGATTAATTGAATTTATTTTGAATTTACCCAAAGTCTTTATGATTATAGTTGATTCCAGTGTCAAGTATGTAGATATCAGCTCCTTCTCCATAATTAGGAGGTTTATATGTGCCATCAGTGCAGTTTACATTATCGATAATGTCCAAGTTGTAATTAGATGTCTTAGTAGATATGTCAGAAATCTCGAGATCATCAATGGAAATCTCATCTGAATGTTCAATGTTTTTTTCAAGATAAATAATCCCATCTTTCTCAACTAATTTTACAGTATTCAACTCAGAAATCTAAGATTGAATACATTATAATCTGCATAATTCGACACTCTATAATCCGGAATTTAGAGAACCGACACTTTTTCTTCCCAATGAGCGTCGGACTATGCATTAGAGCCTACATAATCCGACATTTTCTCTATCCCAACGGGTGTCGGATTATACAGGTTCTCCTGTAGTTAGTTTAGATTTTACAAAGTTCAATATTGATGATTAAATTAACTAACCTTATCAGCAGTTTCTTTACTGATTTCTCCAAAGATCATCGGTAGCAGAGTATTGTCTGACTCTATGAAGAGCTCTTCCCTTTGTAATCCCTCATGTCTCTCCAACAGTTGAATGACTTCTTCTATCTGCTCATCTGTAACCCCTTCCTTCAACAGCAACATGTACTTTTCCCTCTCAATGATAACTTTTCCGGAAAATGTTACAGCCAAAGTCGCCAGTAGGAATGCACACACAATTTGAACCTTCATTTATTGTCTAGTATAACTATTTTCAATTTTGAAATTGGAAATGCTTATAGTTTCCGCATATCAAGGAATTATTCAGGAGCGCGAGACGCTCCTATGGAGCATGATTTTTGGAAAATTTGAATTTAGGAGCGCGAAAATTTTGAATTCTTTCTAATAGCGTAATATTAATTTGCGATTTAGGCGTATGAAAATTGGATCAGACCAGGATTAGGAGCACATGCCTGTATAATATACTTACGCATATATAGTACACATCCGTTAATTCGAACTCTCAAGGGAAATACATTTGCTCGAATTAGCGAATGTTCGAATTAATGGATGTTAACTGTATTTTTTAAAGCATTTACGTCGTTTTTCCTAAGCTCTATTGTTGTGAGTAACTTTCGTATTGTTTTATGTAGATAATAGATGTTATTTATACTTCGGGTGTTAGATTCAAATAATACAAATACTCACATGTTATAGAGACCAACTCATGTTTTCATTGATATAACAGTATCAAACGATTCTATAATATATAATATATATTGTTTCTTTAGCGTCTTTCATGACTCGTTGGTGTGGTCACGATTAATTTATATTTCTTCTATTTTCTGTGATAAGAATAATAATACTAAAATATATTTGGAATGAAAAGTAATTACTTCACGTGATACAAATAGAGGTTTCTCAAAACTATGTTAAAATTCACATGAAACCGAACTTGTTTGTAAAAAATCAAAAAAATCTATAATTTACAAAGAGATAGTGACCTATAGCATAACTCACCATACTTTGAGAAGTTTTCTTTATCACAAAACTAATATTTTCTTGCATTGGAATTGCTGCTCATATTTATAAAATGAGAGATCCATATTTTTTATTATTTTTCCATCAACAATAAAGCAAATTTTACTAAAGAATTACTTACATATAGGCCAACATATTTTCTAATGTAATTTCAGGCTCTGACAAGGAAATTTTGCTTAACAACAAATGTTCACCTTATAAAGGTGTTGTCTCTATAAATAGTAAGGCAATTTTATATACTATACAATAATATTTTATAAAATAATGCCCAATTCTACATTTTACCTTTTATCATACTTTTGTAATGCTCCTTCTCTTACTCGCCACATTACAGCTCTTTTATAGTGGATAATTGATGTATTCTTGCTTGATTATTAACTCAATAACTACCAAATATACTACTAACTTGTTTTTCCACACTAATTTCATACCGTATTTATTCGGGTATCACCCGGAGCGTGTTGTTTTCGTTGATAAAATTACAAAAAGAAAATATTCTGAAAAATCAGAAATAATATTATTGGATTTTAATTGCTATCAGCGACAGTATATTTATTAAAATCAATGTAATTACACTTCACTTATCAATTTATTGGTATTAATTTTATTATACAAATGCCATTTTTATTGACCCGGCACTTATTCGAGGCAATACCATATTTAGATGTAGCCTAATGTAGTTGTTATGAAACGAGGTCACATTATAGTATGAGAACTAGCCAATCAGGGTTGATAAAAATCATGATTTTTTTAAAAAAATCAAAAAAATCCGATTTTTTTGATTTAAATCAGATTTTTTTGATTTAAATCAGAATTTTGATTTTAATTGTTTTTTTTTGCAATCTATATCACACTGGCGTATATTATTTGGCTAATAGATTAATTACATTGTTAATGACTCATTATCAATGTAATTTGACTCATTATCAATGTATTTTCTTTTCTTTTCGCAAAAAACAATAGACATAAAAAATCTGATTTAAATCAAAAAAGTCCGACTTTTTTGATTTAAATCAGACTTCTTTGATTAAAATCAGATTTTTGATTAAAATCATGATTTTTATTAATAAAAATCATTGATTTAAATCATGATTTAAATCAATGATTTAAATCACTTGATTTAAATCAAACAACCCTGTAGCCAATTAATAAAATCTCACTTCGTGGGTAGTTTCATCCCATCACAGGGACTCATCAGGAGGATAACCCTCGACCACCATGCATACTGCCGTAAAACCATGTTACTTCTATCCAGGCTTTCTTTTTACAAAAGAATGAGCTACTTAATCAAGAGGATAGAAGGAGAGTTCGACAAACAATTGGGAAAACCTGCCATTACTCACTACAGAGTTATTATTGTAGATAAACAGGACTATAACAAGTCTCACTATGACGCTGTACAAATGAATTATCAGCTTAAGATCGGTGAAAATAGCGAAGTATTCTATAACATAGATAATGGCACCTGGGAAAGATACTTAAAAGCTGACGACATTATATCAGTCAGAATCTATTTTGATATCAATACTCAACCACATCTTCGAACAGTGCCTAAATTTAATGCTACTAAGCTTGATACAGCTGAAATATCCTATATTGATCCATTTTCTTTTATCGTACCTAGAAATAAATAGTATATATTTTTCGATGTCATTAGTATTCCTATTAGTTAAGTCGTATTTTTAGATTCTTGTAGTGATTAATCATGGATAGTTAAATAACGTACAATTCTGAGATTATCATGTTGTTCTGAGATTCAGTTTTGAATCCCCAAATTCACTTGTCGTTTGTTGCTATATATCGTAATATTAAAATATTGCTCTTTGTAGTATTATAGGGAAACTGATTATCTTTAAAAATGTATTAATGCAGCTAATCCCAACCTTATTAAACAGTGGACCCCCTATAGCAAATACCAAACATTATGTGGACCTATTTTGCAGGTAATACAATTTTAGAGATCTTGTGGACGGTCGTCTGTGAATCACAAGGGGTCTATGGACCGAAAATCCAAGTTGGGAATAAAATTCAATTTTTTTGAAGATGATTAAATCATTTATAAAGATTTTTTTTAGTAGAATTGATTGAGGAACTGGTAAGAGCTACAGCTAGAAATCTGGCAGTTTATTGTATCTAAAAACTAGTTCGAATATCTAAGAAAATATTCACTATGACTAGCTATGTCTTGGACTAAAATCCAACAATTTTTTGCAAAATATCAATTTATCTTTAATTCTCAAAATAGTTTGTAGTAAATAGGAGAGCTCTCCATTAATGCTCTGCTCATTACTATAGTATAGAAATAGCTATTTCTATGGAACTCGAGAATTTTTAAAAATCTAGATAATTCGATAATATTTCAGATACCAAGTTCGGTATGGTAGAAGTCAGCACATGGTTTTGAGAAACCTTTGCTTAGAATCATGTAAAGTGATTACTTTCTCTCTCTAAATATTTTAGTATCACAGAAAATAGCTCAATTAAGATATAGTAATCGTGACCACTTCACGAGTTATAGACTCAATGGGAACAAAGAAATAGTAAATTACAGAACTATGTTGATACTGAGGTATCAATAGAACATGCGTTCGTTGATTTATCATAAGATCCGAGCTCTCTGGTCTCTGGCGCATTACAGCAGATCTATAATATGCAATACGTTCCCAAGTTGTTATGATCCCTAGACTCGGGAGCATAGGCGGTAGAATATTCAGATATTCTATTTGGGTTTAATAGATACAGTAGACTCCGCTTACTAGAGCAACTGGTTAATCGGATCAACCTGACTAACCGGGTCACTTGGCTAGAAACAGAAACATTTAAATAGCGTTAAATTACTCCGGTTAATCGGGCCAACACCTTTATTCCGCTTAATCGGCTCAAAATGGCCTGGTCCCGACTCCCGGTGTGACCCTATTAAGCGGGGTAAACTGTAAATTCTGTAATTATGTACTATATTAATAGTCACTTAGTCAGCTATTATTTGGGCCTATTTTTTGTTTTTTGGGCCTAAATGAGGAGTGCTCGCACCTACATCTAAATGCTTCCGCCGCCACTGCTCGGGAGTATGGTCCTTGGGAAATGCCATAGGTGGAAACTCTCTAATGAGTATTCACATCACGGTGTCGGAGTGCCAGCGGTCCCCCGGGAATGTGGCCCTTAGGTTCAGATGTTCCCCTTAGGGTCAGATGTCCTCCCGTCTGATTCTTCACACTAGGGTTCCAGAACGCTTAAATTTCACAATGCACATCACAAAGTTTTATATTCTACATAAAAGTGTTCCATATCTTCTCATTATAGATTGATATCACTTTAATTTAGTAACAATATGCTAGTGAAATAAATTTGCAGTAATACATGTTGTAGCAATTCAATAGTTTTCAACACGTATCTGTGTCAGGATATGGGATAGTTGCCCACAGAGGACATCTGGCCTAGGGTGAGTAGCCCGAGTGGGGGACATCTGATCCTGAGGGGGGTCAGCTGCACTAGGGATAATTTATCGATTATGATTTAGCCTATTTTAATATTTAATACTACTAAATATTTAATAGTAGTCAGTAAGTTAAACAACAAGGAAGATATCACATTTCTACTGAACTATAAGTACACAGATAGAAGCCAACTAGAATAGCTTAGGAGAGAAATATTGAGATAACTTTGATAGAAATGGCATCAAAAACTACTAAACCTACCTGACAACATAAATGATATACTATATGTAAAGACAACCGTTAAAGGAAAGCAAAAGTATTGTGGGCATAGGAGGGAGTACTTGTAGCGAAACACCAGACAAGTTGAATGCTGTAAATATTGTACAGAATTCAGTAGCACAGTGTGATATAAAATGTCCAATTCTCAGAAACTGCAAATGGAAAGGGAAACTTTCAGAAGCAGAAAAGCATTTGAAAGTTTGTAATAATTTTCTAATCAAATGTGCTGATTGTGAACAGATATTTCCTAGGAAAGAAGAACACCACCATATAAATGAGAAATGCTAAATTCGTAAAATCATTTTCAATTACAGGTGTGGGAAATTCGGTTGTGCCAAAGATTTAGAAAAACATGAAAAGTGTTGCACAAAAAAAATCATTTTATGTCCGAATGGTTGTGAGATGGAATTTCCTCAAGAAGACTCCTCTGTAAACAGGAATGTATGTGAATTAGAGGAGATCACCTGTCCTTATGCTAAATACTGCTGTAAAGATAATCCAATGCTAAGAAGATACTTATAAGCTCACAAGCAAGCAAACCTAGTGGAACATACAGACTTCAGCTTAAAAAGAATAGAAAAACTTTAAAACGAAAAAAAGAATGTTGAATGTACAATGAAATAGTTGGATAAATTTGAATGGGAATTCCAATATAAGGCTTTTTCACATTATGAACTTATAGAGGGTCCTACTTTCTATATTAACAACTACAAACTGAGACTCTATATTATGCGTAATACCACTCCACAGACTGTATTATCTCTCCTTTTAACTACAAGCAGAGGAATGTCCTTCTCTATCAAGAGGATAGAAGGAGAGTTCGACGAACAATTTGGAATAGCTGCCATAACTCACTACAGAGTTATTATAGCCTACAAACAGAAATATAGCAAGTCTCATTATGCAGAGGGATCAATGAATTATCAGCTTAAGATCGGTACATATAGCGAGGAATTCTATAGTATAGATGATGCCACCTACAGAATGTACTCAACAGCTGATAACTGTATATCGATCAGATTTCATTTTGAAATCCACTACTCAACCACTTGGAGAAGTGCCTAAAGATAATATTGCTACCATGCTCACAAGCACGAAATATTCCGATATTGATCCATTTGATTGAAAATATTACCAACAATGGGAAAGTACTGTTGTATGAGTATGACGGTTTACTTACATCTATTACTATAACCACGGATTACTAGATACCCGGACGCGACAAAGCCAAACCACAGTCAAAAATGCGTAGGCTGAACATTGTATGACTGAAAATATGGTCAATTCTGTATTTTTAGTCACTAAATTTGGTATCTAACACAATCTTTGGGCGCTGAATTCAAAAATGACAATTTCAAGGTTCAAAAACTCACTCCCCGCCCTAATTTTGGCAAAAAGGCGTGGTCACACCCAAATATGGTCAATTCCATATTTTTGTTCTATTACTTCATCATAACACTAAATTCGAAATATCCTCTTAACTAGGAATGATATTGTTGAAAATATGATTAATAAATTGTTCAGCTAAATATATATTACTACGTTACGGTCGTGACCTTCGGTATACAAGGCCTGACTTGCTAGGCGAAAATTTGTGTACCATGGATTACTTAAAGTGCATTGAAAAATGGAGAATTGATCTTTATTCGAATAATTAGCAATGATAGAGCTGAAAAGTGTATTATAGCTATATAGGAATATGGTATCCAGGTATACATAGCACCCTCCAGAATTGTGATATGTCATCATTTGATGACGTTATGGTAATTTTGGTTGCGAATTATCTTGTTTTTCTAGCATACTTTTAACATAGTTAAACGCGTTATAAATGTTCAAAATTGGAACATGGTTATACCCAGAAGTAGTTGAATAAAATATATCGAAATTATAAATGGAATGTTGACACATTCCTCGGTTGCCATGGAAAATGTATATTTCCTAAAATGTGCCATAACTCAAAAACTATGAATGTTATGTAAACTAGACTGGTACTGATCTATCCGCAATAGGTAACTTCCTATTCATCGATAATACATTTTCTATGCCTAACTCAATAATCTTTGAGATAATGAGATAATTAATACTTAATTCATTATTAGGTAATGACTCACTATCTCAAAGATTATTGAAGTTAGGCATAGAAAATGTATTATCAATGAATAGGAAGTTACCTATTGCGGATAGATCAGTACTAGCCTAGTTTACATAACATTCATAGTTTTTGAGTTATGGCACATTTTAGAAAAAATACATTTTCCATGGCAACCGAGGAATGTGTCAACATTCCATTGATAATTTCGATATATTTTATTCTACTACTTCTGGGTATAACCATGTTCCAATTTTGAACATTTATAACGCGTTTAACTATGTTAAAAGTATGCTAGAAAAACAAGATAATTCGCAACCAAAATAACCATAACGTCATCAGATGATGACATATCACAATTCTGGAGGGTGCTATGTATACCTGGATACCATATTCCTATATAGTTATAATACACTTTTCAGCTCTATCATTGCTAATTATTCGAATAAAGATCAATTCTCCATTTTTCAATGCACTTTAAGTAATCCATGGTACACAAATTTTCGCCTAGCAAGTCAGGCCTTGTATACCGAAGGTCACGACCGTAACGTAGTAATATATATTTAGCTGAACAATTTATTAATCATATTTTCAACAATATCATTCCTAGTTAAGAGGATATTTCGAATTTAGTGTTATGATGAAGTAATAGAACAAAAATATGGAATTGACCATATTTGGGTGTGACCACGCCTTTTTGCCAAAATTAGGGCGGGGAGTGAGTTTTTGAACCTTGAAATTGTCATTTTTGAATTCAGCGCCCAAAGATTGTGTTAGATACCAAATTTATTGACTAAAAATACAGAATTGACCATATTTTCAGTCATACAATGTTCAGCCTACGCATTTTTGACTGTGGTTTGGCTTTGTCGCGTCCGGGTATCTAGTAGTCCGTGCTATAACCAAGGATACTTTCTATCCATGACGGTTTACTTACCGTCTTTGTTATGGCTTCACACTTTATACTTCCTATTACACATCTATACTTTAATATAAGGATTCACATCTCACATTAATTAGTAATTATACTCTCCTCTAATTCTTCGATATCTCAATTAGATTCATAGATCAAATTCTAATTCTTTTGACGCTAATTTAAATTAATGATGCACATGCCTACAAGATACGCAGGATTTTTGATCGTGTGAAATATTATTAATGAAAAATACAAATAAAAGATAACTCTTATTCTATAACAATAGCATCACTAAAATTATACATTTTTTGAAGGAAGAATGTCTGCTATGTATGAGGTCGATAAATGGCTCATAGTAATTAGATTGGTTCGTCAAATATAGAGCTAAATTCTGTATCTGTGGTTGTTGGAACAGTACCTATACCATATTGAGTGAGATTCATTTCTCCTTGAATCAGAGTGCAGATTCGAAACGAATATATCAGCATCAAGCATCTTAGAGAAAGCAATGATCTCAACATCTGTACACCATATATTATTCGAATCCATTTGAGAATTTTTCAAATATTCACTAGGTGTAATATTTTCAAATTTTGTCATCAGGTATCGGGAAACAAAGCTTGAACCCTGCGCAAAAATATGCGACAAATCAAGCGCGAATTTTTGAAAAACTATTAATCTACGAAAAAATTAATATATAAGTAGTATAAGATTCGTGTTTAAAATGTAAAACAATAAGAACTGACATATGTACGTATATCTTTTTGCATTCCTCTCCACGTGTAGTTTTGAATAATCATAGTGGTGGTAGATTAACTCCGCAGTGTTCCGGGTCATGATAAAGTTTGAGGATATTCGGCACATCGTCTGATATTGGACAACACAGCAAGCGCTTATTTCCATTTGATCTATGAATCTAATAGAAATATCGAAGAATTAGAGGAGAGAAATAGCTAAAAACTTTTGAATAATAAATTACTTGGCTCACCTTGTGCCCCTTCACCTAACTGATAAGAAGAAGCCCGCGCATTAATTAAAAGTTTGCCTATCAGAATTCGAGGTAAACTATTTCGAATACGTAAATCCATTCTTCAAGAATTGGAAATGTCATAATAGTCCAAAATATACATACTAATATCAAAATTAATTAACTATGCCGTATTAAAAAAAAATCCAAAATTGCAGCTGTGCCGACAGCATGTTCCTTTGGTGGCACTATATTTTGGTGGTGGTTTATTGATAGTGCCTCCAAAGGAACATGCTGTCGGCACAGCTGCAATTTTGGATTTTTTTTCGCCATCTCATCATCACTATGAAGGTGTTAAATTATTTCAGAAAGGTGTTTCAAAAGGCAACGACCCTTAGTAAGTAGGAAGTTTCGTTTTAGCTCACTTCATTTCAAAGATATTCAAGTTTCAGTAGAATATAATAAGTGATGCGTCAGCATTTTTAATGTGCGTGCTGGGTGATCGGATCACCCAACACCAACCAACCCATTCGAAATATAGAATTCACAAAATTGTAAAAACACATTTTTTTGATGATGTCATCATCACCTCAAGGTGTCAAGACCTATTTATAGAGGTGTTACGTGGCATAAGGATCAATTGATAAATTGGAAATTTGTTTCTATCTTCTATAATCTCTGAGATTAATGATATTTAATTAATTAGTATAAATAATTTTTAATATTATTTATAATATAGCATCAATTTCAATGTCAACTTACAATTATTAAGTTAAATTATTTTGTCATAAATAATTAATTAATTAATTTGGCTATCAAATTTCAATTCCGCACACTCGATAACCCCTAATAAACAAATTGGAAGCACCTATATAAGTCATATACTGACTGAATTAATTATAATTAATTACGTCAGTATATTTATAGGACAACAGTATTCCTGCAGTAAATATAATCACAAAATCTGTCGTTGTTAAGGAATGTAATATCTTAGTTTTCAATTAGAAAATAGAAGCCTACTCGATCTCACAAGTTGAATCAATATAATTATTACAAGTTGAAACAATATAATTATAATTAACACTTTCATTTGAACTGAAGTGTTAGTAAACAAAGGGAATTTTCAACTCAATTGTGGCACAAACGAAACCCAGTTTAAAATTCGTGCACTGTGAAAGGTGTAGAATTAGATTCTCTATCGAATGCATATAAATTGAACTTTCGCGCACTATTTATTGTTCCTTTTCTAACATTGAACAGGTGTAAAAATGTGTCCAAAAAAATCTAACAAAAAATCGTGACCCCAGGTGCACATCTGTAACCCATGAGACACCTGTCCTGAAATTTTCAGTTCTTAGTAAATATAACTCTGTTCTGTGGAGAGGATAGAGAAGGATAATTACCTACCAAAGCAGTAAGATTAGAACTGGGCCACTATAGTATAGTCGGCACAGTAATAATGAGATAGTGAAAATGAGATAATTATAATATACTTTCTGGCTGACTTAATATGAATTTGTTCCATATTCCATAACTAGCAGACTCTTTGGTTACCATGATGTTATGTTAGAGTTAGCACCTGGTTAAATAATGAATAATTATTCCAGGAATTATATGCTTGCGTGAGTTTAATTGCATCAAGTATAATGAACTATTGAACTAGCAAGCAAAGTATAAATATATCCATTTATTGTAAAATAATAAATATACTGAAACAAACAAGTAAAGATTCAAATACACAAATGGCGACTCAAATACCTGAGCTAATCCCAGTGCCAATCGTAGACCCCGTGTCGATACAAATCAACCAATCGATAGACATGTTGATGCTCTGTCTCGAGCAGAGAAGGAACCAGCTGTTGACCGACTTAAGGGACAGACGAGAGGAAATCAGAGCCAATCGGGTGACGCGTCAACAAATGCAACAACAAATAACCGAAACCCGCGCATTTTTAGAAGGTCAAATGACGCACAATTTGCTACATTCCTTTCAGGAAAAAATAGTCACAGATTTGGAAGCCAAAATGGCAGAATTGCAAGTGGCAGCACCACCTCAAGAAGTGAGCTACCTCTGCGACACACGGGACCTAGAGGAACGTATCTCCCGTATGGGAGAGATTCTACAACTCGAGACTCCGCCCATCCCTCCTGTGCCAGCGATACCAAACTATGCCACATTCCAACAACCCATTGTTGCTGTTGGTAAACAAGGATCAGCTCCTGGAGAGTTTAACGGCCCAAGAGGTGTCTCAATCGATACGGAATCCGGACGTATTTATGTGGAGGAATTGGGCAACAAAAGAATTCAAATATTCTCAGAGACAGGAGACTATATCAACGAATTCGGACAACACCTGAAAAGTCCATGGGGCATATTAATCCATCAGGATAGCATTTATGTCACGGACACAGACCAACACGCTATCTTCCTATTCAAGCTTCCAAATCTCACAATGGTAAAGCGAGTAGGGAAGCAAGGATATGGAAATGAAGAGTTCATTTCTCCGAGACAACTGGCCATATCTCCCAATCAACGCCTCTACGTGACTGATACAAACAACAACAGAATCCAAATTATGTCTACAGATCTAGCATTCCAAGGTTCGCTTCGACATCAAACAATGACAACACCTGTTGATGTTAAGTTCACAAGAAATGAAATGTTTGTGTTAAGCCATGAAGACAATCCCTGTATCCACGTGTTTACACTATCAGGAGAGAAGTCCCGCTCCATTCAAGTTACCGGAGGAATTGGAATGCAAGTGGACCACCCATACTTCTTCTGTTTTGACAAACGCAATAACATCGTCATTAGCGACTACTATGGACACAGTATCAAGGTATTCTCTCCCGAAGGAGACCTACTACACACCATAGGGGGATCAGGACATAAAACTGGATTGTTTTCCCGCCCTACTGGCATAGCAATCAACAACAACAACAAACTCGTTTGTGTATCTGAAAACAGGAAATTTGGACTCCAAATATTTTCTGCATAATTGTTGACAATTTGCTCAATTAATTAATGCTTAATAAAATGCTATAACACAATCGAATGTTACCAGTTAGGTTAAATGATACTACAACCATAAATTTTAATTTCACTGATTTTAACCGACAACCAAACAACCAACCAACCAACCAACCAACCAAACAACCAAACAAACAAACAAACAAACAACAAAAACCAACCAACCAACCAAACAACCAAACAAACAAACAAACAAACAAACAAACAACAACAAAAAATGTTCCTTTGGTGGCACTATATTTTGGTGGTGGTTTATTGATAGTGCCTCCAAAGGAACATGCTGTCGGCACAGCTGCAATTTTGGATTTTTTTGCCAAGTCATGAACGCCTCATGGTATTTAGACTCATTTAACAAGTTGTTACGGGACAAAGGAACGATTGTTGAATGTGAAGTTTATTTCTATCTTAAACCATCTTGAATTTAATGCCATTCATTCATTATGTATTGATAATAAATTATATAAATAGTTAATTATTTTAGCAATGTTATCCACTGTGAGGGAGTTAAGTCAACAAATTACTTATATAATATTATTTTATTTAATCCATTGTATAGTAATACTACAATTAAATAGAAGCCAGCTGGAATTTATTAGTTAAATCAATATATTTATCGCAAGTTGAAACAATAGAGTAAGATTTAACAAGATAAATCAATATAATTATTACAAGTTGAAACAATGGAATTAGATTTAATACTTTTACTGAAACTGAAGTGTGAGTAAAGAAAGAAATTTCAACCTCCATTTATGGCCTGAATTTAACCCATTATCAAAATTTGTCTTTTCCTATCAGACGTAGAAGTTTATGGCGATTCCAATAGTGAAATAGAAATTGGGGGTTTAATAAAACATTTCTTGAGTTATGGACCAGACAAATTTTGAAAGCTGTCAAAAATGTATCCAAATTGTGTTAATCTAAAATCGTAACCCCAGGTGCAAATTAGACGGTCCATTCGGACCTACATGCCAAGTTTTAGCCCATCAACTATGAAGCTCTGGCCAGGGACCGTCTACGGAGAAAAAAAATAAATGCTGTAGGCACAGCTGCAATTTTGGATGTTTTTCGCCATGTCATAATCACTATGAAGGTGTTCAATTATTTCAGAAAGCTGTTTCGGAAGGCAACGACCCTTAGAATGGTGGAAGTTTTCATTTAGCTCGCTTCATTTTAGAGATATTCAAGTTTCAGTTGAATAGACAGGGGCGTATACTCGTTTTGGAGATTGGTAGGGCCCTTATAGGTTGGATGTAGGTGTGGTAGGGCCATCTTGGCATATTTGTGTTAGCTTCTATGGAGAAAAGACAATTATTGGTAGGCCCATGACTCTACCAGCCCTACCGGAGCCTACGCCTATGTATATGTATAATTACTAATTAGAATGTGATATGTGAATCCATAGCATTCTATACATAAGGCAATGATACGCACACAAATTTCTGGACCAGGGATTAACTAGTAGGGTCAACTAAATAGATGCAACTCAATTATTCTTCGAAATAACTAATCAAGGGTGCTTCTACTTATGTAATTGTTTTTTATAAAGGTAGTCATGTACAATACGCATATTTTTGAGGTGCCACTTGGGCGAAATGACGTCACTGTATTGTCTAATAGTCCAAATATGCCAAAAATTTGAACGCATGTAAAATGTTCAATTTCGCTTTTTAAAACAAATCGCTGTGACAAATCCATCTAGGAGTCATTTTACATAAAATATCTCAGAATCAATTATGGAATGTTGATACATTCCTCTGTTGCTATGGAAACGTGATTTCAATGCTTGAGGTCATATCTCGAGAAGAAATATAGATACAGCTTAGTCAATGGATCCAATTGATAGCCCGTCCTCAACTTCCTATTCAATGATAATACATTTCGATGCTCAATCTCCAACCAATTTTCTGAGAATTGTGATTATTGTAATATACATTCAAACGGTTATACACATTTTTGGGTTCTGCCGCAAAGCGACCTAGCAAACGAGGCGCCCTAGTCTATATAGATATACTATAGCATCAATCTATATAGATACTAGCGCGCTTTGCGGCAGAACCCAACCACACACCAACCGCTTCGCGGTTGGTGTATGGTTTATACACTTCCAACATTGATTATAAAGCGTAAATAGGCCTAAATAGTCAAATTTAACAATGTGAAATTTTAGTGATTACGTCATCATGCGATAATGAGTAAGCATGTTGGCAATCTGGTGTGACCAACGTGCATGGGCGCCGAAACTCTCAAACGCTAGGGGGGGTGTGACGTAATATTCAAATGTCAAAGTTAAAAAAACAATGCGTATGGGGATAATTGTATAGATATATACATCATCAACTGAAATTTATACAAACTCATTATGGAATCAGTAATTTTCCATTTTTCTTCCCTGACTTCTCCTCAGCCACGGGGGGTGACACCCTCCCTGACCCCCCCACTTTCGGCGCCTATGCCAACGTGTCCGCATCATTAATGTGCATGTTCTATTAATTTTTCAGATTTTTATCTCTTAGAGGGCGCGAATTATGTGCGATTAAGTGAATTTTCGAGGTTCTCGAAATGTGACAATGACGTCATAACTTGTCGAGGTATGAGAAATTTTGAGTGAAAACCTAAAATTGTTGACGGGTGCCAAAAGTTACCCCTATATGCCAAAAATCACATTTGGAAACCGGAAATCTAATCCTTTTTAAAAATTTTAAATTGGAGCCTCTCAGACTCAAGTTAAAAACCCCGAGATCGCGAAGTTCCAGTCCTTATCTAAAGGAGTCTATGGGTGATGATGACATTGGTTAGGGAATTTTACCTCAAATTATAGGTAAACCTTGAAAAAAATTGTTACCAAACAATTTCTACACTAGAGTCTTCTTCTGGACCCAAATAAACATAGAAAAAAGTTGCAAGCCCAAACCCGTGAGGAAAACTTTTTACACGGGTTGCAGTTTCTGATTTTCCATAGTAAATCGCCGACATTTCTGGAGCTAACTTTCTCAAATCAGCTCCAATCAACTTATCATCACCATATTGGTACTCTGCGTTAAATTTCCAGCAATTTGATATATCACATGTCCATATTTGGAAGAATTTTTCCATAGCAACGCTGGAATGTCTTAGGAATGTGTAAAAATTCCATTATCAAATTGTGTTCCCACTTAATCAAGTGACCCCTCATTCGACTCCATTCAGCTACCTGAGTAAATTATACACATACCGACACTCTAAAACGTGATTTTATAAAATTATTCGAGATTTACAGTTGGCAACCCTACCCAAATCTCATCGTCTATCAATTTGATTTCAATTAATTATTGTGTAACTAAAACATAAACCTGAGAGGAACCAATTTTCCAAGGGGACTAAAATTTCCGTGACTAATGGCATATTTCACCGTGGCTTACTTCCGTCTGCCCACAGAGCCACGTCTGCACTGGACTCCTGCGGGGAGTCCTGACCTCCGAGAAGGATGCTATATTCACTTGATAACAAGAGCAGTAAGCGCTCTTCAATTTTTGGTGCGAGCTTTTTGTGCTCTTTGCATTTACATATTATATGATCAGATTTAGTTTGCATCTAGGAAATTCGATTTGGAATTAGGACAAAATAATCATTTTGCTGACTAAGTATCATGATTTTAATGGTTTCAAGGAAAAATCCAACAGTTTTCAAATAACATAGCATAAGTAAACTCAAGTACCGCAGAGAGGAAGATAGGCTGTGCGGCCTGTGCCTGCCCTCCAAAAATGATGATAAAAATATAATGTTAAAAAGTTGTACTAAATAAATTGTAGGCTAACAAGTATCATGTTTTTCCACCGGACACTGTGTATTATGGAGGATAGCCAAAATCACACTTGGTGGGAAAATTCGGCTCCCTCTATGCATGCATACCTTCTCAAACATGAACCTCCGCAAGAAAGTAAAAAAGATGAATCCTGGCGTCGCACCTGACGCTATAATCCAAATTGCTTCTCGCCTAATCAATTGAATCTCATCATTAAACAATCTATTATGCAGAAACTAATTCCTGGCTTAGTAGATCATTACAATTAGTCAATTACCTTTGCTCAGCAATAACAGTTTACTGAATGATTTAAGTAGGTCTAATTTAGCAAGCACATATTAAATTATTAATTTTAAGTGTTTATTTTAGAATGAACTAACCTTATAACGCGCTGAAGCTACCCTTATGAATTTATTGAACTACGAGCCCTTCGGTCTCGGTCGCTAAGCGACAGATCGGTGCTACGCACTTCAAGTTAACGGCCGCTATGCGGCCTTACTCCTCACCCTTTTTGCAATCGAAAATGGTAGAAAGGTACGTTATATACTGTACATCCATTTATACCATTTTCCATAGTTTTTATTGTTTACCAATAATACCCGTTGAAAGTTAACTTCTAGGTTGATTTTGAATTTTCATTAATTTGTTTACCTATTTTGTGTGAACAACAACAAAATAATAAAATTCGAAATTTATGAACGCGAAATTCGAAATCAGCATAATTGTTTACCAATAATACCCTTGAAAGTTAACTTCTAGGTTGATTTTGAATTTTCATTAATTTGTTTACCTATTTTGTGTAAACAACAACAAAATAATAAAATTCGAAATTTATGAACGCGAAATTCGTATTCAGCATAATTGTTTACCTATAATATCCTTTGAAAGTTAACTTCTAGGTTGATTTTGAATTTTCATTAATTTGTTTACCTATTTTGCATAAACAACAACAAAAATAATAAAATTAGAAATTTATGAACGTGAAATTCGAAATCAGTATACTTGATTACCTTAATACAAGTTGAAAGCTAACTTCTAGGTCGATTTTGAATTTTCATTAATTTGTTTACCTATTTTGTGTAAACAACAACAAAAAATATTAATATTAGAAATTTCTAAATGCGAAATTCGAAATCAGCGTACTTGTTTACCTATTATAACATTTGGTCTCTATTTCAATTATAAATGCGGTTTCTATTCCCCCATCACTTTAATACAATCCGGACAAACAAACAAACAAACAAACAACAATCGAGATTTAATAATATAGATTAACTAATTAATTAATAAGTTAGGAGAATTAGAGTGAACCATGACAAATTGAGGGTAACTTGAGAAAGTACACCGCGAAATGGTCTAGAATTTTAGACGAGCGGGTACGAGCGATGCAGAAGATAAAACATGGGTTAAATAAATATCCTCTTCCGAATAACAACTGAATAAGTAGTTGTAGTGTGTAATTTCCAAGCCACAGGTTGACTTATTTATCATTAATATTATTGTTTTTTTGAGGGGGGAAAGGCCGCAAATCGGCCATTTATTGTGTCGCGTAGTGCCTAACACGAACGAACAAAGGTCGCGAAGCAACCTTTGTGAGAGAGCGATCCTTCGCGAAGCAACCGAGACCGAAGGGCTCCAGGGGCGTAGGCAGGGGGGGTTTCCCGTTGCCCGGAAACCCCCCTAAACCTCTTAGATATACGTAACAGTAGTCTAAGTGTACAGAGTCGACTGTACTAGTAAGCTGTTTGGAAACCCCCCTAGTGACCACCCTGGCTACGCCCCTGGGCTCGTTATATTAATTTAACTTGTGAATTCGAGCTGGCTTCTATTTAATTGTAGTGTGATGACGGGCTGACGGGAGTGTACTAGAGGGATCCTAGTGTAGGGGAGTCGTACCTAGTACCTGTGGTAGGAGAACGGTATGGCTCACTGGTAACTAGAACTGGAGTAGACCAGTTGTAGTGTGGTCGAGGGTTACCCTCCTGATGAGTCCTTGTGATAGGACGAAACCACTTCCACCACATGTAGTATCTCGGTGGGTGTGAGATACATTTACGGTGTCTCAGGCTCACCACAGTAGTATTACATATTATAGAATGGATTAATGCAAATAAAATAAAATAGGAATTTGTTGACTTAACTCAACCTACCGTGGATAACATTGCTAAATAATTCATACAAACTGCTCGTCCGCGCTAACGCGCGTTCTTCAACTTGCACTCGGGCCTGAGGCCCACGCTTGTATTTCAAACACTTCCCTTTTCAAATAAAATGCCGGTTGTATTTAATTACATACTCATTATATACCCCGTCCCTACATCATGCTTTCAGGGATGCCAACCTCTGAAAACCAAAAAGCGGAAGGTTTGCCATTTTTTGGCAGGAGTTTTACCAAAAGCGGGAGGTCGAAGATGTAAAGCGGGATAAAATCGGGAGACTCAAAATATATACTTTTTCTTTGAATCTATCATGAATAGAAAGATACAATATGAATAATTTTTATGTTTGAATATCTACAATTAGGAAACTCATATTTCTCAAGTTCTATCTATCAAATTTCTTCTCGCATATCTCGTATTCACCCAATGTATGCAATAATACAACAAAACGAAATAGCTAGATTATTGAATTATAATTTTTTATAAATAAAGTTTTTTTATTAGATATACGTAGATGCAGCAGATTTAAATATCTTCAAAAGTTCTCGTCATTTATGGACTTTTTTCTAGATATTTCAAGGAATTTCATGACGATTAGGCCATCAAATTTGTAAATACAGTATGTTGTAAAGCTTATTCCACCCTTGGTTGCATTGATTGCAGGGTTGCCAACCCTCCCGCTTTTTTCCTTTTTTTCTCCCATCCTCCCGACCTCCCGCCAAACTTTTAAAACTCCCGATTTTTGGAACTTGTTTATATATTTAGATTTTATGATAATTTAGTAAAATAGCGGGATTTGTTTAAATTATTCAAGTAAATTAGTCAACCTACGTTTTAGTTTAGTTTTTTTCCAGGTTTTTTCAGTTGTAGTTTTCAGTTTTTAGCTTTTTTATCAAGTACCAAGTTTTTTTCCTAAATATAGATATCAAAACATACTAAATAATCATTATTACATCGTTCTATTCATGATAGATTTTTTAAATAGCATATATTTTGAGTCTCCCGCTTTTCTCCCGATTTTTCATCTTCGACCTCCGATTTTTTGATAAAACTCCCGCCAAAATGGAAAAATCTCCCGCTTTTTGGTTTCCAGAGGTTGGCATCCCTGTTGATTGACATATAAACTAAACGAGAAAAAAATCAGCATCATATCTGGTATAACAACTTTCTGGAGGATGTAAGCCACCCGGGATATTTGTAAGAATTTCTTCCAAATTTGAATTAAAACATAATAGTACAGTGTAATAATAAGGGGGCTAAAGAATCTTGACAAACTTACAAGTATATGAGTAGGACAAAAGTTAGTACTCGTATCTAGACTAATTTTTGCAAAGAAATCCAGTTATTTACTTGTATATCATAAAATCATAATATAGGAACAATTTCCAAAAAATCGGGAGCTTGAAAAGTTCGGCGGCAGGTCGGGAGGATGGGAGAAATAAAGGCTAAAAAGCGGGAGACTCCCGCAAAAGCGGGAGGGTTGGCAACCCTGCTGCTTTTGCCATTTTGTAATAAAAGGACGGGCTATAACGCTTACCCTTTGAGCATTACTTAATATTCAAAGGCCCTATACACAGGTTGATTATTTACGGGGAATTATATGGGTAATATTTAGGTGACCGCTAATGACCCACGTAACAGTAATGTTATTGTTTCAGAGTAGGGCTGTGCCCCCCTAAGCTGTCCGTGGGCTCCAGCCATAGGTATTAGGTATATGCATACAAGGACAGAGCAAATATATGGGGAAATACTAATCAATGCCGGAACTGTTGAATATTTATGCTAATTAGAACTGATAATTTTATAGATACCAAAGCTTGTCTGTGTATAATAATATACCAACTTCAAATGTAAAATTAAGAGATTCTGCAAAGATAATTATTAGGCAACCATGACACAGTGGGCAAATAGGTGAAGTAGAGCATTTTTTTGACAAACTCAGATCTCAATTATATTGTAATAATTGAATTCCTCATACTCTAAAACCTAGGTAACCGAATTTGGGAAGTAAATATCATCAAATATTTCAGTTATGCTGTCCTGATGGAATGTCAATTATTGGATCAAAAAATAACTTTTTAATTCTAGAATCGATATTTATAGATTTAAACAAAATCTGTATCACTGGAATTAACTGCGTTCGGACAAATCTCATTTTGTTGATATAGTGCTGAAATATATCGTGGGCATTCGTGGGCAAATGTTATTAAGGTATTAAATTGAAGCTAGCCACAAAAGCATGAATTTAAGATATTTTTCAAGGGCGCGAAATGACGCGACGTGGGTCACCTAATGACTTTTAAACAAAATATATTAGGAATTTAACTATTTTTGAAAAATTATATCAGGTTCAAGAATTATAATCATTGATCATGGTTGAACAATAAATTTTTATTAACAAACCTTAAATATAATTTATGAGTGAATTATCATTAACCGTCTAGAACTGCGCTTAGGAGACTACATACACGTATATCATTTTTGATAATGTCATTCAGTTTACAGCTACCGATAACCTATGTCAATAATACTTCATTAGAGTCTATCTAGCATAGTTTTCCTACTTCCACTTACACCCCTGAATATGCCCACTGTGCATGAATGAGTTAATTTAAACGATTAATATTTAACTACTAAAAGTGATTATTATGTATGATTACTTCGTAAACCTAAATACTTCTCCTGTACTGTACTTGTATATTTTATACTTCACAACAATACCTTCCTTTCAATAGCACTAACTAGCTAACTATTAAATAATAACAAAATGGCCATTCGATTCCCTGACCCGATACACCCCGTAGACGTATAGACCCTGTCGAGTTGGAAATAAATCAACTATTCGACCACATAATTGTGTGTGTCCAGCAGCGACGAGTGGCACTCATAACCACATACCGCGACACACGCGACGAAATAGCCGTTAGACCCATAGCCCCCGCGCGGAAAGAAGAAGAACTGATCGCACTGAAACCGTAACCGAGCGTCTCCCAAATGAACGAACTGAGAGAGACCCAGGTATTCTAGCGGAACTAGAACAAGCGCTAGCAGAGGTGAGGGTACCCCAGCCCGAGACACGCGTGGTGTTCCGAGGTACCTGTGGACACCTGGAGCAGGTGATCACAGGTGTGGGAGAGGTAGTCGAGGAGGAGGTGCCCGTTATACCCCGATATGAAGAAATGAGACCGATTGTAACTGTCGGGAAGAAAGGAAAGCTCCTGGAGTGCTCTGGAATCCTTGTGGTGTCGCTATCGATGGGAACACAAATCTAATTATGTCGCAGAAGAGTTAGGTTCCTGTAGAGTCTCAATCTTCACAGAGACAGGCGAATTCCTAAATTCTTTCACAAATCAAGACATGAGAAACCATGGGGTATAGCGATCCATCGAGACAACCTGTACGTGACGGACCAAGGAGTATACGCTGTGTTCCAATTCAAAATAGAGGCTGACATGCGTCTCGTCGCTAGCCTAGGGAGTAGGGGATCTGGTTTGGGACAGTTCGATTACCCTTTCGGACTCGCCGTCTCTACCAACGGAGATGTGTTCGTAGCAGATTATGGCAATCACAGAATCCAAATCCTAGATGACTCCCTACACTTCCAAAGATCCATAACGCATCAAACAATGAAACGCCCGCTTGACATTAAACTGACACCAGATGAGGTGTACGTGCTCTGTATGGACTCTCCCTGCATACACGTGTTCTCTCACGCAGGAGAGAAGATACGCTCCCTAATCACACGAGGTACAGGAATGCAGATAGGATATGCTCGCTTCTTCTGTTTGGACAGAAAACAGAATTTGCTGATCAGTGATTATCATAATGATCAAGTTTAGAATATTCTCGAAAGAAGGGACACACCTCCACACTATAGGGGAACTAGGACATGAAGTCGGAATGTTTAATTTCCCTCATGGAATAGTTTTAACTGAAAATCTAAAATTAGTAAATGTGTCTGAGAATAATAACAATTCACTACAAATATTTTCTTGTCAATAATTGTTTGTTTTATGAACTAACATATACGGTTTTGTTTTACAACGAAAGAGTATATAGTCATTCGAACGGTTTATCAATTTGTTTATCTCATTTTGGACACATTTTTAACACCTTTCAAAATTTGTCTGGTCCATAACCCAAAAAAGTTATACTAAAGCGCCATTTTAATTAATTTCACTATTGGATTCACGATAAATTTCTGCGTCTGATGGGAATAGACAAATATAATAGTTTTAATTCATGCCATAAATGGAAGTTGAAATTTCTTTGTTTACTCACACTTAAGTTCTTGTGAATTCGAGCTGGCTTCTATTTATAGTATACTAGCGCGCTTCGCTTGCTAGGTCGCTTCGCGGCAGAACACAACCACACACCAACCGCTTCGCGGTTGATGTGTGGTTTATACACTTCTAACATTGATTATAAAGCGTAAATAGGCCTAAATAGTCAAATTTAACAATGTGAAATTTTATGATTACGTTATCACGCGATAATGAGTAAGCATATTGGTGATCTGGTGTGACCAACGTGTCCGCATACATGTTCTATTAAATTTTCAGATTTTTATCTCTTATAGGGCGCGAATTATGTGCGATTAAATGAATTTTCGAGGTTCTCGAAATGTGACAATGACGTCATAACTTGTCAAGGTGTGAGAAATTTTGAGTGGAAACCTCAACTTGTTGGCGGGTACCAAAAGTTACCCCTATATGCCAAAAATCACATTTGGAAACCGTCCACTTTCTTCAATCAACTCGGAACATTCAAACAAATATATATATATATATGTACACACATCCACCCTTTTGTTTTAATAGTATAGATTACTATACAATGGATTAAAGCAAATTAAATTAATTAATTAATTTGTTGACTTAACTCAACTCACCGTGGTTAACATTTGCTAAAATATTTAACTATTATATAATCTATTATCAATACTATACATAATTAATTAATGGCATTAAACTCAAGATGGTTTAAGATAGAAAGAAGCTTGAAATTTATCAATCGTTCCTTTGTCCCATAACCACTTGATAAAGGGTGTAAAGACCTTGAGGCGTTCATGACATGTCGGAAAAATCCCAAATTACAGCCTGTGCCGAAAGTATTTCCCTTTGTGGAGGCACTACTAGTTACCCAACTACCAAATGTAGTGTCTCCAAAGGGAAATACTTTCGGCACAGGCTGCAATTTTGGATTGAAAAAATCCATATTATTAGGCATGTGTCATACACTAGACACTGGACAAGTGTATTGAATTTCAGACTAAACTCTGATGTATATTTCCTTATTTGTAAACATACAGGTTAAATGTTAATGGCTTGGGGGACAAAAGGAACTGCGTTTAATCTTAAATAATTTCTGAGGAGGCTCGTCCATATGGTACCTCTTCCATCGTAGCGACACACCTAGGCCTGCTCTCTCTCACTGTGTACACAGCTCCAGCAGTGCCTAGTCCTCCTGGGAGTGACTCGCCTTTGTCGTGCCCTTTGCACTTCGTGACAATACCTATTTTTGAATTCTCAGAATTAACCATTCATTCGGCTACTAGCATACAAATAATGAGCATTGAATCTTAAATCGTGATGCCCCACGCCAACCACGTTGTGCCATAGCCCCGAAGGCTGAGCCAAAAGTTTGTTCTGGTTGGGCACTAGAAGCACCCGGATTTCATATGCAGGCTTCAAGTAGACCTATGGCAAATTCTCATCATGTTAAGTTGATTATTTCATTGGAAAATGCCAATGATTTATGTGGATGTAGTGGCCGATGTACTCTACGTTTCCAATTAATTTTTTGACTATACAATAGTTTTTTCATTGTGAGATTGATTTTTGTCAGTAAGGTTTTCTGCTATTAGACGGACATACCTAAATTCCGGAACGGGACGGTATGGAACGGTACCATTCCGGAAAATCAAAGTACCTAAATTACGGAACGGTACCATTCCGGGAAATCTAAGTACCTAAATTACGGAACGGGATAGCCCCCAAGGTATTGGTTATTATAGACTTTAGAAACATTTGGTCTTGCATCCTGACATACTATTTTGTACTAAATGTGCTAAATTATGAGGATAAATTGAAACAAACTGGCGTAAGCGCGTTTAAGGACCCAGGGGCCGAAATAGCTAACCTATTGTGTTCTTGTGGTGCCCTAAATCACTAGCGATTTAGGGATCCCGCGTTTTGCATCGCCATCCCTTATTCATGAAAACCATAATTTTGCCATCACTTGAGTCAATGTTTAAATGAAACCCTGGTATTCCTAACTATACCACCTTGTCTACAGTCTACACATCAACACGTGTCACTTATACATACTTAGTGTTTAGGCACTTGCGAACGTTTTTAATGATTACTCTCATTGTTAAAGCACATTGTATCACTGCCCTCCTTCCTAAGTGCGACACTTAGTTACTATGACTTGCTCCAATAATAATATAATACTTTTTTAAGGGGCATCTGCGCGGGTCGTATGCGGGTGCCGCCCCCGCCCCACAAAATATTCAGATCCTTTGACCCGCAACCCGCATTTATTATCTTGCCCCGCGCAGAGGTCTAGTCCATATCACTGGATTCATCCCTACATTTAGCGATTTCGGACTAAGCGGGGGCCGGGGGTAAAGAAATAAAATAGGACTTTAGAGGGTAAGACGGGAAAGGAAGGTTGGAAATTGGAATCACTATTTTGGTTTACTCGGGGTTCGGTAGAGTATCCACGGGATTGCATATATCTTTCGATCGGCATTTTGTTTTGACTTAAATGGACCCCCTACAGATTTGGACCGGGGGGTCCATTTCCGTCAAATATGTAAATATAGATAGTGTTTGACGGATTTGGATCCCCCTTTAATAACATAGTAAATAACCTATGAGTTTACTAAAACTCAATTTTACTTATTGTAATCTTCATTAATTTCTCTAATTTTTGGAATTGCCTGTAATCAAGGGGCCTGAGTTTCACAGATATACAGAATAATTAACTTGAGTGCTCAGTATATCTTTGATAGTGTATTGATAAATGACACAAATTTACAGAAATGTTCAAATAAGAGTAATATCAAGAGAGTTGGGAAGTAAGCATGTATGATGACAAACAGGAAATAAAGGCTCAATTTTGATGACTTGATTATCAAGTTAAAGGGGGGTCCAAATCCGTCAAACACTATCTATATTTACATATTTGACGGAAATGGACCCCCCGGTCCAAATCTGTAGGGGGTCCATTTCCGTCAAAACAGATACCTTTGTTCTGTAAATTAGGGATCAAGATTTACGGAATCGAAAATTCCGGAAAATAGGCATTTAAATTTCCGGAATAATTTTGTTCCGGAAATTAGGCATTTATAATATCCGGAATCGAATATTCCGGAAAATAGGCATTTGAATTTCCGGAATATTTTCGTTCCGGAAATTAGGTATTCATATTTTCCAGAACCGTTCCGCGGAATTCCGTAATTTAGGTACTTTGATTTTCCGGAATGGTACCGTTCCATACCGTCCCGTTCCGGAAATTAGGTATGTCCTATTAGACTATGTATTTCATATTAACTTAAATATCACATAACAATGTGGTCCACCAGCATACTTTGTATTTATAATTTACTTAATTCCTTTATTTCTCTACTGTGCATAAAATGAACCTTTGCAATGTGGAGTCTATGATTAAAGATTTCGCAAGAAGAAAAGCACGTAAAGCAGCTTTATAAAGTACAAATCTTTTAGTTCCGAATAAATAAAATCTGTTTGTCGTGTATAAAATTATATGTATAGAATTGTCAAGTAGGTAGACCCATCAATTTTATTCAGCTCCAGGCCTACTAGGCACTTAATCCGGCCCTAGACTCGGCATAGTGTGTTCTGTATTGCCAAATTCATACAATATGAAATTATAATTGTTAATCATTTTGGTAAATATTAGTGTAAATACACATATTATTCTACGGGCAACTTATCTTCGTCTTGTGTGCAACAGTTCGAAAAGCCATTCTCTACAATCAAAGAATCTAAAGCCTTAAAAATATATCAATTAATAGTTGAATATTCATTAATACGTACTCTATACATCAGAGATGATAACTTGTCAAATACTTTAAGAAACCTTTAAATTAAATCAGAAGTATCCCAACAATTAGGTTGCCCTTTAAGAGTATAAATTGTCAAGTAAGACTAATTGCTAAATTGATTATTCCCTAATGCTATATAACAAAGCTAAGAAAATTGATGCTGTAAACTAGCAACAAGATTACTCCTGTGTACAATTGAACAATTTACTATGCTTAATCGTAAATACTTTTATCAATGCGGTTAATAGGGTCTTGTCACTGTGTACGCTGGTACATTACTTTTCTTATTCTACTAACATTAAGCCTCATCATGAAAGAATTTATAATCCCTATAATATCTTCTGGAACTCCTATAACCTGCTACTCCCTATCTGATAAGAATATTATAAGCCTAAGCCATGCTAATAACGATAAGATAGGTGTGCCATTATACTCACATTCTCTCAATGATAAGATCCCTCACCACTTTCACTACATAATGGTGTCTCCTACACTTACGCAGACCAGCAATAATATATCCATCAGCATTAGAATGACAGCTAACATTAAGTCATGTATGGATATGCATCCGGAATGGAAGTTCACTGTATGGACAGACAGAAAAGTAACAGTTGAATTTCCAGAATTAATTGAATTGTTATTGAAAACGCAGATTATATCTGTTATGAGTGACATCATTAAGATGAATATACTAGCCAGATTCGGAGGTATATATATGGATTCAAATTTTGTTTGTCTAAAGCCATTTGATGGTTTGTTGAATAGAACATTTGCGAAAGCATTCGCTGGAAACGAAATATCAAACGTTGACAATGAGTTTGTAGATTCCATCAGCAGTTCTATTATAGGTGCAGTCCCCCAGCATAATATATTAATGAAGGCAGCTAGCCTTGTACAAGACAGAGCTCTAAGAGTGGATCCTCATAACATAGGGACTGGGTCCCATTTCTTCGGCGAAATGATTAAAAAGTACAATTCGTGTGACAGTTCTATTTATGTGTTCTCAAGATACAAGTTCTTCCCTTGCGCTTTCAGGGACAGAGGAGATTGTTGGGCGAGTATAGAAACATTTAGGAATTGGAATTCTGTATATGCTGTCCATTTATGGGAATTGTAAAATTACTTATTATTCAATTTACCTATAATTTAATATCGATCATATTTTTGTGGTTTCATTATGCTATACATTTACGACACAACAAAACTGGACACTGCATACTGGCAAAGCTAGGGAGTTTCTTTATGAGTACTGTGACGGAAAGGTTCCTAAGTAGATTTAATAGAGAATCTATAGAGAACAACAATTTAAGTTATGGCATAGCATTCTATACTCTAAGGCAGGGGTCGGCAACCCTAGGCACGCGTGCCACTTATGGCACGCGAAGTGTTTTCCATTGCACGCCAAATGATTCACCAAACATTTTCCGTGGTGACCATATTATGTTTTCTCTAAAAATAAATTATGTTTGGCACGCAAGGTCATAAATATGTTGACATTATAGGTAAACTGGCACACATCATTCAAAAGGTTGCCGGTCCCTGCTCTAAGGCAATCCCGCGGTTGAATGGACTTGGACCATGGATGAACTAGTATAGTTAACTAAATATATGCAATGCAATTATTCTTCGAAATAAGTAATCCAGGGTGCTTCTACATATGTAATTGTTTTATATTAAGGTGGTCATGTACAAGACGCATATTTTTGAGGTACCACTTGGTCGAAATGACGTCACCGTATTGTCTAATAGGAAAAATATGCCAAAACTTTGAACGCATGTAAAATGTTCAATTTCGCTTTTTCAAACAAATTGCTGTGACTAATCCATCTAGGAGTATTTTACATAAAATATCTCAGAATCAATTATGGACTGTTACCACATTCCTCTGTTGCCTTGGAAACGTGAATTCAATGATTGAGGTATTATCTCGAGTAGGAATATAGTCACAGCTTAGTCAATGGATCCAATCGATAGCCCGTCCTTAACTTCCTATTCAATGATAATACATTTCGATGCTCTATCTCCAACCAATTTTATGCAAAATGTGTATACTCATTTGAATGTGTATTACAATAATCACAATTCTCAGAAAATTGGTCGGAGATAAGAGCATCGAAATGTATTATCATTGAATAGGAAGTTAAGGACGGGCTATCGATTGGATCCATTGACTAAGCTGTGACTATATTCCCACTCGAGATATTACCTCAATTATTGAATTCACTTTTCCAAGGCAACAGAGGAATGTGGTAACATTCCATAATTGAGTCTGAGATATTTTATGTAAAATAACTCCTAGATGGGTTAGTCACAGCAATTTGTTTGAAAAGCGAAATTGAACATTTTACATGCGTTCAAAGTTTTGGCATATTTTTCCTATTAGACAATACGGTGACGTCATTTCGACCAAGTGGTACCTCAAAAATATGCGTCTTGTACATGACCACCTTAATATAAAACAATTACATATGTTGAAGCACCCTGGATTACTTATTTCGAAGAATAATTGGGGGGAGTTACACTAGTCAGAATTTCGGAGTTGTCACAAGTCAGAATATTGCTAGTTGTCACAAGTCAGAATGTCTTTTTGGACTGTTGTCACAAGTCAGAATGTTTTTTTTGGACTATTGTCACAAGTCAGAATTGTTTTTTTGGACAGTTGTCACAAGTCAGAATTGTTTTTTGGACTGTTGTCACAAGTCAGAATTGTTTTTTGGACTGTTGTCACAAGTCAGAATAGTTTTTTGGACTGTTGTCACAAGTCAGAATAGTTTGTTTGGACAGTTGTCACAAGTCAGAATAGTTTTCCATTGTTGTCACCACAGTTCTCACTTTTAAGAATCCTCAATTAGTTTTAGTTCTTCGATTTATTTTTCACACTTATAGATACAATTAATGTTATATAATTTCATCACTTCTGATACATTTGAAGATTATTCGTTATGATTTGTCACTGAAATTAGGCCGATTTCTGGACTCTAATCGTAGGCAATTTATTAATTTTAAGTTTTATAAACGAATATGGAATATACTTTACAAGAGTACAAACGTCGTGAAGGAAAAGTGTTTACAACTTCAGATGGACATAAATATATTCGGTCAAAAATCACTGAAAAATATGTTTACCTGAAATGCGGATTATTTAGACAGAATGATTGCAAGGGAACTAGCAGACTAAATCGGGAAACTGAATTAATTACTCCATTGACACGGCACCATCACAGTAATGAAGATTATCAATCAAATGTCTTTGATCTAAAGACAAAATGTAAAACCCTTGCCAAACACACACAAACAAATTTTAGGAAAGTATTTAACGATGCAACAAGAACAGATCCATCATGATATATCTTTCGCAGAATGTGAAGCTGCAATGTATCGTGCAAGGAGGACTTCGCAACCAAAAATACCTCAATCAGCTTCAGAATTCTCTGAGATGTTATCAACTACACCTTTGGGTGATTATCACAAATTCACTGTCACGCGTAATGGCCAAATAGGAGTGGTTTTCTTTTTCCGACCAAATGAAAACTTTCATGCCTGAAGTTACTAACAAACAGTTTGATGGTACTTTCTTTACAGTCCCTGTTCAATTCTTCCAACTTTGGACGATATTTGTGTCTATCGGAAGAAACACTTTACCAGCAATTCACTGCCTGTTGACTGCAAAGAATCAAGAGTTATATCAAGCTGTTTTAGAAAGCCTCAAAAAAAAAATCCCTCTATTTACACCCATCGCTTCCATGTCCGATTGGGAACCTGCAGCAAGGAATGCTTTTAGAGAAATTGATCCCCAAATGAGGATTTTTGGATGTTGGTTCCATTATACCCAGCGAATTTGGGGCAAAACACAAAAGCTTGGGCTTAGCCAAGAGTTTAAGGACAAACCACAAGTTGCAAATTTTATCAGAAATCTAATGGCCTTACCTTTTCTACCTGCTGCTCTCATTAATTCTTCCTTTACCTTCCTCGAGCTGCCTACATTGGATAATATTACAAAGATGAAACTTGACAAACTAGTGAAATATTTTAAAAAAGCGTTGGCTGAACCAAATTTCCTCAGAAGAACTTTCTATTTTTGAATTAGATATAGCAACGAATAATGCTGCCGAAAGCTATCATTCAAAGCTGAAAACAATGATAAAAACTTGCCATCCAAGAATATGGACGTTTCTTGATACACTAAACGAGGTTATTCAAGATACCGACAATGAAATAGGTCGCTTATGTCTCGGAAAAGAAATTACTAGGCAAAGGAAAAGGAAAGCAATCAGAAACGATGATTGTCGGAGTATGCATAAACAAAAGTTAAGGGAAGGGATTTATACTCCAATGGAATATGTTCAGGCTATCAGTCATACTATTGGTAAAATATCTATAGAAGACAGTTACCATTCAAGCGATTCAGAATATTCTGATAATGAAACTCCTTATCAAAGTCCTAATGAAAGTCTTAATCAAGGAAATAGTTGTGTCGTTTGTCTCTCTCCACGAGCAACAACTTGGATTTTTATGCCATATCGCCATGCAAGTTGTTGTTCAAGCTGTAGCCAACAAATTGTAGAGTTGGGACAACCTTGTCCAATTTGTCGATCAAATATCGAAACTCGATTTGAAATATTTACTTCATAAATGGCAATCAATTCACTCTCTCTTCCATTTCATTATCCATCCAACAAGCTATAATTTCATTTTGTGTTTTTTCATTCCTTTATCAATATTTCATTAAACAGTCATTATAATTACAATACGGAAAAAAATTTCAGGGAAATGATAATTTTGAAAATATTAATAATAATTCTCACTTGTAACAAAAATTTATAAAAACTATTCTGACTTGTGAGAACAATTTAAAACCATTCTGACTTGTGACAACAGTCTAAAAAAACTATTCTGACTGTGACAACAGTCCAAAAAAACTATTCTTACTTGTGACAACAGTCCAAAAAACTATTCTGACTTGTGACAACGGTTCAAAAAACTATTCTGACTTGTGACAACTGTCCAAAAAAACAATTCTGACTTGTGACAACAGTCCAAAAAGACATTCTGACTTGTGACAACAGTCCAAAAAAACATTCTGACTTGTGACAACTAGCAATATTCTGACTTGTGACAACATCGAAATTCTGACTAGTGCATGCGCCTCGAATAATTGCATTGCATATATTTAGTTAACTATACTAGTTCATCCATGGTCCAAGTCCATTCAACCGCGGCATTGCCTTAGAGCAGGGGTGCCCAACCTGTGATTCGCGAATCAAATGTGATTCTTTTCCTGAAAAATATGATTCGCGAAACATTTGCTTCTTATTTTAATATACTATAATTTTTGAAAACAGCATTTTACTTATTTTATCGTAAATACAATTATTATTGAATACAGTTAAAATTGATGATTCTACAAATATAATTAAGTTATTTCAATATTTTAAATCGTTCGTTTATTTCTTCCAAAAATCTTTGAGTAACTGTTGTAACTTTATTCATGGAAGTCAAGGAAGATTGTGTGAGCGAAAATATATTTTGTTGGTATTTCTTTACAACATTTAATGGACTCATTGACAATTTTGTATCCAATTGCAAGCAGTACCAACCATCACATTGATAAGAATTATATATTATTTATTTATTATAATAAATATATTAGAAATACATTTGATAACACCTGCTTTTTGTTTATTAATATTATTTGTTAATTAGGGGGTTTATGGAACCTCATTGTGGTCTATGATTCGAAAATTATATATCATTTGAAATGTGATTCACCACATGAGAAAGGTTGGGCAGCCCTGCCTTAGAGTATAGAATGCTATGGTTATGGTATACATATACCAGGGCCGTAGTCACTGGTCAGGTTGGTCAGGTTTCAACCTGACCACTTTTAGTTGGTTGGACAGGTTAACCTGAACCCTTGGCCCTGTTGGTACTGTATCCAGCCCGGTCTTTTCTGACCACTTTTAATTGGTGGCTACGGCACTGTATACAGTACATAAGATATAGGATCAACTAAAGCTAAGTCTATGTAAAAGCGTTATGGGTTGGTTCTAACGAATCTGTCACATTACTCTCCTCGAAATATAGTTGGCTGGTTAGTGACAGTCGATTCTAATTCTAAAGCCTCTGTTTAGCCCTACCTTCGTTAGGTTATATAATCCTCGTAGCTCTTGGGCTTCCTGTCTCTATTTGGGTATCTGCGCTGCTCAATTGTAGTCCCCGTAGCTTCTGTGTTGCCATTGTTTTCCGTTGTGCCGTCTGTCTCGACTTCTACTTCTGCGGCCCCTTCCGACTGGGCTGGCTCTTCTGGTTCGATGTTGGCTTCTGTTACTCCTGATTCCTCACTTATAGTTCCTGGGACGGTTATCTTCATGTCATTTCCTTCCCCCTCGTATAACTTGCATCTGTTGCCGTGAACCCATTTGCTACCTCTATCCCTTTTGATTTTGAGGTTGGCTCCTCTCCGCGCGACGACTTCGAAAGGTCCCTTGTACCTCACGTCCAATGAGTCAGTCCGCGTTTCATTTCGTTCTAGTATGAAGTCCCCGGGTTCTATTTCCGCACTCCTGGCATTCTTGTCGTAGCGTGCCTGTCTCTTGACCTTGCTTAGTTCGTCGTTTTCTCTAGCAATTCTGTTGAGTTCGTCCTTACGTTCATTTAGTCTTTCTAGGTGGTGTTCATGCAAATCCATCACTGAGGGTGAGGGACTCCAGTTTCTATTAGTGCGTCGATTGGAGACACGGGTAGTCTGCCGGTAATCAAGAGTTGGGCTGGAAACTTCGTGGAGTTTTCGGAGTTGTTGCAATAAAGGTAACCTCCGGGAGTTGGCTGGGCCATGAATCTTTGCTTAGCTTCCTATCAAGTGTCAGACACCTTGCCACCTGTTTCACCAAGCCTATACTTCTTTCGGCCAATCCGTCAGCTTGTCGATGGTATGGTGAGGTAAATTAATGAGTAAATTAATTCATCCAATGATTCCAATCAGTTATTTGTGTTCCGTTTGTATAGCTGTTGTATTCCTATTTGATTTCCCATAATATAAACAACAATTGAATATACATATAGACCAATAAAATTCAACCTTACATTTGTGTTGTTGGACAATTTAATAGTCATACCTATTGCAGGGCCGTAGGAACACGGGCGGCAGGTGCGGCATAGGCCGCACCAATATTTTAGGTGCCCGCATCATAATTCGGGTTATACACTGCGAATCAATTAAGTGACGTCACTTGGCCGCACCAATAATAATTGGCCTACGACGGGCCTGTATTGCTATAGTATATAGATCGGGTTGACATATTTTGCCAACTTCAGTCATAATTGACATACTAAATCCAAACTTGTTATTAAACTATTACGTATGCCACTTAAAAAACGTTCGCGTGTTGGTAATGATTGTAAAAAAACGCCCAATACAGCGAGAAAGCGATTAAAACGTGAAAATGAAACTTACCACCAAATACAAAGCGTATAAAACGTAGTAAACTGGCAGAAAAACACCTCCCGGAGGGCGGCTTTTCGGCTAGTTTAGCATAAAAGGACTTAACACTTTATCTGTGATGATTGTACCTTCCGGTGGTGGCATAAATATTTCTGCATCGTAGAGATCAAAATTGTTGACTGTCTCTGAGTGATAGGACTATATGTTCAGTTACTGCATCAAATTGAGGAAGCACAGTATGTGGATTAGCAATACGTATCGGTGGTAATAGGTGTAGATATCCAAAAGAAAAACATTCAAACATCCTAGCATGAAACAATAATAATGATTTGAACTTACATAATAGCTATGTAGGTCGTCTTCGTGTAGGATGTTATTCTAATAATCTTCAGGAACTCCGTAATAGAGAGGCCAAATATTGGTTTCCTGTTCAACACTGATTCATAGATAGGTATTGTGGTGAAGCTTTATCTATCTTAGATATTTAATCCATTGATATGAGATGAGGCCACGCACTAGTATGAAGACTAGCCGCTCTAGTCGACCTCAAATCATAGGGATGATATGTGAATGGTTTCGTCCCATTGCAGGGACTCCTCAGGAGAGTAACCCTCGACCACCATGCGTACTGCGGTCATGTGCCCTTAGCACACCCGTATTGCCCATGTGTCCTTCCACATGGTACCAGTCGTACTGCCGGACTTAACCCTACAGACTTACTCATGAATGTAGTGTCCGTACTGCCACCTATAGTCTTTCCCAAGGACTATACTCCTGAAGGCTACAGGTAATGTCTATAACACCAACATTGATCATTTTCGTTATCAATCACCTTTATGAAGAGTGTATCTTTGATGTCTCTATTTACCCGTTCAACTGCTCCCTGGCACTCTGGATGGCGAGCCTTGCCATGAACAATCTTTATATCCTGCTATTCTTTTGCAAGAGTTGAAAACAAGAGATCATTACGAAATTCACGGCCATTATCAGAGTGAAGTATATGCGGAGGTCTTTGTTCGAAAAATATGTCAAGAAGGACTTCATAAACCTCTTCCTCCGCCTTTTGCATCAACTGTTCAAAATTATCTTTCTAGTAAAGTAGTCTATACATACTAAAAACTAATTTATATGACATTTTCTCATCTGGGAAGAAGTTAGCTGTAATACTGGTTGCTTAATCGAATAAAGTTAATTCAGCTGAATTGTATTGCTTTGATAGATATCATATATGTTTACACATATATTATCGATTTTTATATTTGGAATGTCTTAAGGTGATGCTAAGATTTAACTCTGAAACAACATTTATAAATAACACGCTCTTTTTACTAACTATTCTAGTAATTACAGCTTTTGTAAGATGATCCTTACACTACATCTGTACTGACATTTGTATTTACATCACCCGTCAATTGTCCTTTTATACTTCAACTGTTGAAAATTGTATATTCCTTCGTTGAATACGTCAACCTTTTGCAAGACTTCGACGTTGGAATATAATTCCGAGAAGATAACTGTTGATTATGTATTTTTAACTCGTCTCACATCTGTGGTTACATGATAGACATGATACATTCATAATACTATCTCCGTTATCCAATTACCCTTTTATCTGCAAAATGTATAAAGAGACGATATAATGTTTCAAACTACTCATTGCATTTACACCGATTACACTATGGGGTATATTGGCACCTCTAATCTATCTATCTCTATATTAAAAGCGGAATTGTTGTGGATGTGTTTGTTTGTGTGTTTGTGTGTTTGTCCAGAATTAATAGGAAAGCCTACGAGTCCTAGAAAGCTGAAAATTGGCATACAGGGATAATTTTGTACTGCGACAACGATCTATTGGTTTTCTAAGCGAAATAACGGGATTATGACGTCATAAAGGCACATATTTGGGAATAACTCTTTCAGTTTTTATTCGATTCGCCCACAATTTTCGATAATAACACAACATGCAATGAGACACACGTATACCAATTTATGGGAATGTGACGTCACGTAGGAACTAATTTGGATTCAGCTCTTACACTTTTGTTTCAATCGACAAATAATTTTGTCACATTATAAAACAGAATGTATTGCATGTCTCTAGAAATTTTTATAATTTTCGTTTTTACTCTGAGCCAGGCAATAACAAAAATGTAACCTCCAATTGCTGTATCATTGCACATATTGAGGTTTGATGATTTAATCTCACCTACATTATTTCCGAAATTGCATACTTGATTAATCCAGTTTGGCTTCCATCAGTTTGTTTCTATTCGTGATGTATTTAGCTTACGTCAATCACATAAGTATACATACTATTTACTATCAATCTGATTTGTTTGATTAACAAGAATGGCGCTTAGAGTCTCTAATGCATTGTTAATTTAATAAATTTATTACACTATAATAAGACTATCAATGGAATTAAGTAATTTCTAACCTAGGATTGCTACTAGAAATGAATTAAGTTAATTAAGTAATCTAGGATTTTGGTTCTGCCAGGGACTTCTTTAATATAGGGACTGTAAACTTCGTTTTACGGTAAATTAGCGTAGGCCTAAAACAGTATTGTTACTTATTGATATCCCGTAATCCGCTAATGCTAGACATAGGAAATGTATTATTGTCGTATAGGAAGTCATATTTTGGGAGTCCAACGGTAATATTGGTTTATCGAAAATATTTGTGGAATGTAAGTTATGCGATTTTCACACCCTTCCATATATGGTAATATTGTTAAAATCTCGAGATTACTTAACTTTATACATATGAAATGTATCATTTTCGTACAGGAAATCATATTTTGGGAGTCCAACGGTAATATTGGTTTATCGAAAATATTTGTGGAATGTAAGTTATACGATTCTCACACCTTTCCATATATGGTAATATTGTTAAAATCTCGAGATTAGTTAGTTTTATACATATGAAATATATTATTGGCGAATGGGAAATGGGAATTCATATTTAGGGACTCAGTAGATCACATTGATTTACCTAAGGCGTTCCCATTAGCCTATATTATTACTACAAAACAGGGTTGGGGCAATCCTCCTATGGAGAGTGCCAAAATAATAATATAGGCTAATGGGAACGCCTTAGGTAAATCAATGTGATCTCTGAGTCCCTAAATATGAATTCCCATTTCCCATTCGCCAATAATATATTTCATATGTATAAAACTAACTAATCTCGAGATTTTAACAATATTACCATACATGGAAAGGTGTGAGAATCGTATAACTTACATTCCACAAATATTTTCGATAAACCAATATTTCGTTGGACTCCCAAAATATGATTTCCCGTACGAAAATGATACATTTCATATGTATAAAGTTAAGTAATCTCGAGATTTTAACAATATTACCATATATGGAAGGGTGTGAAAATCGCATAACTTACATTCCACAAATATTTTCGATAAACCAATATTACCGTTGGACTCCCAAAATATGACTTCCTATACGACAATAATACATTTCCTATGTCTAGCATTAGCGGATTACGGGATATCAATAAGTAACAATACTGTTTTAGGCCTACGCTAATTTTACCGTAAAACGAAGTTTACAGTCCCTATATTAAAGAAGTCCCTGGTTCTGCCTAACGATGAGATTTATTATGTTAATTATTGCTATCAATTAAATTAAATAATTCACTAACCCAGCTCCTGCAAAAATAATTGTTTATTGAGATGTAGAACTTTATTACTATTTATAAATAAAATTTTTGCAACCCTGGATTTACCTCTCCATAATATTGGTTTAATGATGAGAATAAGACCGCGAAGCGGTCTTATTCTCATCTTTAAGCCATTATTATGGAGAGATTACACCCAGAGTTAGTAAATTACTTTGCAATACAATTTACTAAAATAATTAATTGCGTATACAGGTCTCAATTTATTTGAGCTAACAAGCTGAACTTTTAATATAGCTGAACGAGCTACTCTTAAGAATTATTAAGCTATTAATTAACTAATAATTATTAACTAATGAGCAATGAGAATAATTTACATAACATAATTCCTCAAACAAATTACAGTAATCACAACCCAAAATGAATTTTAGGCACGCGTTATTAAGTAATAGTGTCTAATTTACTAGCCACAGGTGAACTCATTATTATTATTATTGCTTTTGGGGAAGGAAAGGCCGCGAAGCGGCCGTTAATTGTATCGCATAGTGCCTAACACGAACGAACAAAAGCCGCGAAGCGACTTTTGTGAGAGAGTGATCCGTCGCGAAGCGACCGAGACCGAAGGGCTCGTACTATTAAAACACAAGCCTGGGTGTATATATATATATATTTGTTTGTATGTTACGAGTTGATTGAAGAAAGTGGACGGTTTCCAAATGTGATTTTTGGCATATAGGGGTAACTTTTGGCACCCGCCAACAAGGTGAGGTTTCCACTCAAAATTTCTCACACCTCGACAAGTTATGACGTCATTGTCACATTTCGAGAACTCTGAAAATTCACTTAATCTCACTTAATTCGCGCCTTCTAAGAGATAAAATTATTAAAATTTAATAGAACATGTACATTAATGATGCGGACACGTTGATCACACCAGATTGCCAATATGCTTACTCATTATCGCATGATGACGTAATCACTAAATTTCACATTGCTAAATTTGACTATTTAGGCCTATTTACGCTTTATAATCATTGTTAGAAATATAAAAATACACATACCAATCGCAAAGCGATTGGTGTGTGGTTGTGTTCTGCCGCGAAGCGACCTAGATAGCGAAGCGAGCTAGTAATCTTTATAGCGGGAGAAATTGAACTCAACCCAGGGCCCCAATCTAAGGAAGAATCAATTTTAAATTCACTTAATTAATAATGGATGTGAAGTTAGCAGCAAGTCCAGCAGCAAAAAGTGAGCACGATGCATCTGGTTATAACTCCACTCTACCATAGGCTGTGGGGCTAAAATTAATACCACAGCTCTATCCCCGATGTAGGTTTATGAAATTTCAATTTTTAGTCTCTAACACCCAAAACCACTTGACAGTGACAGTGCAAAAATTACCCTTTTTCACTAGATAACCCACATCCAATTTGAGTGAGCACGATACACCTGGTTATAACTCCACTATACCATTGCTTGGCGGGCTGAAATTTATACCACAGCTTTATCCCCGATGTAGGTTTACGCTATTTCAATTTTTAGTCTCTAACATCCAAAACCACTTGACAGTGACAGTGCAAAAATTACCCTTTTTCACTGGATAATTATCCCACATCCAAATTGAGTGAGCACGATGCATCTGGTTATAGCTACACTATACCATTGCTTGGCGGGCTGAAATTTATACCACAGCTCTATCCCCGATGTAGGTTTACGCTATTTCAATTTTTAGTCTCTAACATCCAAAACCACTTGACAGTGACAATGCAAAAATTACCCTTTTTCACTAGATAATTATCCCACATCCAAATTGAGTGAGCACGATGCATCTGGTTATAGCTACACTATACCATTGCTTGGCGGGCTGAAATTTATACCACAGCTTTATCCCCGATGTAGGTTTACGCTATTTCAATTTTTAGCCTCTAACATCCAAAACCACTTGACAGTGACAGTGCAAAAATTACCCTTTTTCACTGGATAATTATCCCACATCCAATTTGAGTGAGCACGATGCATCTGGTTATAACTACACTATACCATTGCTTGGCGGGCTGAAATTTATACCACAGCTCTATCCCCGATGTAGGTTTACGCTATTTCAATTTTTAGTCTCTAACATCCAAAACCACTTGACAGTGACAGTGCAAAAATGACCCATTTTCACTAGATAATTATCCCACATCCAAATTGAGTGAGCACGATGCATCTGGTTATAACTACACTATACTATAGGCTGGCGGGCTGAAATTGATGCCACAGCTCTATTTCCGATGTAGGTTTATACTATTTCAAAAAACATGTATCAATTTTCATCCCATAATGACTAATCATATTTACGAGTGTGAAGTTGGCGCAGTATTCAACTGAGCACAGATCAAATCCAAATTTGAGGCCCTTCCCACAGTTGGATTTGGCCAAAAATTACACCCCTTAAAGGGGAGATACGGACATTTTTGATTCTGGATAAAAATCTTATAATTTTTATTTTTTGTATTTATTTAAAAAAATTATGTCTGAGCACTAAAAAAAATTATTTTTGACAACAATTTTTCGAAAATGAAGTTAAAACTTTGCAAACTTTGCATACATGTTTGTGAGTAAGGGACGTTTCTTATTTCAAAATATTTCAAAAAAATATCAATATTCCTATGAGATAGAGCTTGGCAAAGTTTAACATCTATTTACTTCAGATTATATATTTCTATATTGATCGAGTGAACAAGCACATGTGCTAAAGTATTCATCTATTTGGTAATAATTCGATAATGATTTATTATAGTTTAGCGTTTCCAATTTGTCTTTGCCATAGTCAATTATATACAGCCTAGTTCTCGTATTTTCTGCTCAACATTTATACTGCATTCAAAACTCTAAATTATTATTATTTTTAAAAATACTATTTCATACAAAGACAACTGATGTATTAATAATACACAATACCTCACAGACAATACCTAATACAGAATAACTTTTGTATGTAAGATGAGGGAGAGCAATGGCATATAATAAGTTAAGATATATTCTAGGATTTGTGGGTAATAACATAATTTTTGTTAGATGTCAATTGTTTTAGTTTTAAAACTTTAGCACAGATTTGACTGTAGATCCCCTCAAAATGTCTCCCAAAAGGGGAAGTTTTTATATAGGTATCCTTTTCAAAATTTTCAGGGTTATCGTCTTTAACTATACTTTCTAAATCTAACAAACTCTTAGTAACTGGGGGTAACATTGATTCAGTTGTCATTAAAACACACAGGGATGCAAAAACAATATTTATTTCGTCGATGTTTGAATTTGTTTTGTACCATAGTACCGCATCAGAGTGGACCATGGGTCGATGGGTCATGGGTCATGGGTCAGATGGGTCACCTAAATCGATGGGTCAGATGGGTCATGGGTCACGGCTCCGTGACCCATGACCCATGACCCATTTGGAATTTCAATGTATTCTTCATTTAAAATACGAATCGCTCATCATCATCATAATTATTATAACATTCATGTGTATTGAACTACTAAACATATTCGACATTGCAACAAGTAGGTTTGTTGAGGTAATTTATACTGTTATTCTGTTATTCTGTTAATGTCACAGTATCGTATTTAGATATTTAAAATTGTGTGATGGGTCAATGGGTCACTCGATGGGTCATGGGTCAATGGGTCAATGGGTCATGGGTCAGAAATGGGATGGGTCAGATGGGTCATGGGTCACCAATGTTGACCCATGGTCCACTCTGTACCGCATGCATGTAGCACTAACTGTTTGAGTCGTTTATCAATTTTATAATTCTTAGCTAATTTGTAACTAATACTTGGATTATGTGTGTCGAAGGAGATGCAATACAGTTGGTAAATTTAAAATTTGCATTGGTTTTACAGTTTACAATTTCCCAGCATTTAGATAAATATATATGGATATACTTTGTTTATTGAATGCTAAACATGTACTATGCATTAATGGTTAACTATAGTCCATTTCAACTTGGTCAATATTTATATCTTATGGAGAATTAGCTTACTAGTTAAAATCCATTTATTTAAAAAAGGAGTTATTTCGGAGAATCCCTGGGCACTACTTATCATTTCTGCAACAGGTACAGGGCTCGTGCAAAATTCAGGGTGCTGTAAAGTAAGAGCATAATAGTATATCGATTTTGCAGATATTGATGGCACTTTAATAATAGAACTCGTGGCGTCGATATTCAGTACAATATTTTTATTTTTTAAGAATTTAAAAACTTCTATCTGTTTTAAGGTATATACATTAATAATAAATGGATCTTGTACCATATATTTAATGTAACCGGTATTTGATCGTCAGGTAACTCTAAACGGAAAAGTATTTCAGTTTCCAAAATATCTATTATATCGTCATTGGAGACCTATCTATAGAGTTCATGTCTGATTTAATTCTTCACAAAGTTTGTCGGGATTTTAGATTAGAGAAATTACCCCTTTTGAATGCCTCGATATTCTTTTCCAATATAATTGTCTATTAAAAATATTACTTGCTGAAATATTAATTAATTGTTACCCCATTTTTTTCCTTTCACATGCATTAATGTGACGTGCATGAGTAGTTTTATTATTTGCATGTTCTAACGAAATATCACCATTGGAATGATAGCCGATAGCTAAGCATTATAATCTATTGAATTAAAATCATTCTCAATTGAAAAAGTTACAGAAAAACAATTAGAGAATTTACATACTGCCCAAGTTTGGAAAAACGAGGATTTAAATTTCCTACTATCACATTTTTTTGAACCAATAATGTTTAAACTTTAAAACACAAATTGAATTTATTTCTGAAAAACTTTTAGCAATTAGACTAGTCCATTCTATATTCAATCGATATTTACCATCATCATCTATGTAACTATGCTATTTAACTCTTCTCTATCTATATAAAACTCGCCGAAACAATTTCTACTATAAAATAATTTTGTATCTTTTTCAAATGCATTAATAATTGGAAAATCAACATTTTCAGGTTTACTAAAAATAAAGCCAAGCATGTTTTCTAAATTATTCGAATTTTTTAATGGATCATTAAGTGCAAAAACAATTGTAATCAATATATATATTTTTGAAATACAAACGTCTCCTCCATTGAATGACACTATTTTTGTCCCGTTCCAACAATGAGAAGTGTCTAAAATTATAACTTGAAGCATGCTCAGTTGAAAATGTATTATAAGGGTACTGAGTCTACTGACGTGATCAATGAATAAGTGCAAAATTATTTCAATTGTATCTCATAGGAATATTGATATTTTTTTGAAATATTTTGAAATAAGAAACGTCCCTTACTCACAAACATGTATGCAAAGTTTGCAAAGTTTTAACTTCATTTTCGAAAAATTGTTGTCAAAAATAATTTTTTTTAGTGCTCAGACATAATTTTTTTAAATAAATACAAAAAATAAAAATTATAAGATTTTTATCCAGAATCAAAAATGTCCGTATCTCCCCTTTAAGGGGTGTAATTTTTGGCCAAATCCAACTGTGGGAAGGGCCTCAAATTTGGATTTGATCTGTGCTCAGTTGAATACTGCGCCAACTTCACACTCGTAAATATGATTAGTCATTATGGGATGAAAATTGATACATGTTTTTTGAAATAGTATAAACCTACATCGGGGATAAAGCTGTGGTATAAATTTCAGCCCGCCAAGCAATGGTATAGTGTAGCTATAACCAGATGCATCGTGCTCACTCAATTTGGATGTGGGATAATTATCTAGTGAAAAAGGGTAATTTTTGCATTGTCACTGTCAAGTGGTTTTGGATGTTAGAGACTAAAAATTGAAATAGCGTAAACCTACATCGGGGATAGAGCTGTGGTATAAATTTCAGCCCGCCAAGCAATGGTATAGTGTAGCTATAACCAGATGCATCGTGCTCACTCAATTTGGATGTGGGATAATTATCCAGTGAAAAAGGGTAATTTTTGCACTGTCACTGTCAAGTGGTTTTGGATGTTAGAGACTAAAAATTGAAATAGCGTAAACCTACATCGGGGATAAAGCTGTGGTATAAATTTCAGCCCGCCAAGCAATGGTATAGTGGAGTTATAACCAGGTGTATCGTGCTCACTCAAATTGGATGTGGGTTATCTAGTGAAAAAGGGTAATTTTTGCACTGTCACTGTCAAGTGGTTTTGGGTGTTAGAGACTAAAAATTGAAATTTCATAAACCTACATCGGGGATAGAGCTGTGGTATTAATTTTAGCCCCACAGCCTATGGTAGAGTGGAGTTATAACCAGATGCATCGTGCTCACTTTTTGCTGCTGGACTTGCTGCTAACTTCACATCCATAATTAATAAGTGCATAAAATCCGTTAAGTTACTAATATTCAGGATATTAACAAAATTTGAAATTAATTTCTTTTCAATGCTATCAGCCAGGTTAAAATTGAACCTTCAACTGAGATGTCACGAGGGTAAACAAGTGCGATTTAGTTTTTTTCGAAATGGTCTCATATTGTAGGATAATCTTCAAAATTTTCTTGGAAAGATACTTTATGTGCCATTTTGCATATCATACCGTATCTTAGACTTTAGGATCACCAGCATTGGTACCACTTATATTTGGAACCTTACTGGCGCCCTCCTGGACTTATTATGAGATGAGGCCACGTACTAGTATGGAGACTAGACGCTCTAGTCGACCTCAACTCATAGGGAAGTTATGTGTGTGGTTTCGTCCCATCACAGGGACTCATCAGGAGTGTAACCCTCGACCACCATGCGTACTGCGCACCTTCGCTCCAGCCCGTAGCTCCTGCGAGTACCGTACTGCCCATGTATCCATAGTCCTAGACAATGGCTACCAGCCGTACTGCCGGATAGTACCATAGTCCTAGACTATGGTTACCTGCCGTACTGCCGGATAGTACCATAGTCCTAGACAATGGCTACCTGCCGTACTGCCGGATAGTACCATAGTCCTAGACAATGGCTACCTGCCGTACTGCCGGATAGTACCATAGTCCTAGACAATGGTTACCAGCCGTACTGCCGGATAGTACCATAGTCCTAGACAATGGCTACCTGCCGTACTGCCGGATAGTACCATAGTCCTAGACAATGGCTACCTGCCGTACTGCCGGATAGTACCATAGTCCTAGACTATGGTTACCAGCCGTACTGCCGGATAGTACCATAGTCCTAGACTATGGCTACCAGTCGTACTGCCGGCTCGTGAATACCAAGACCCGTAGTCATGGTCAGCCCGTACTGTCACCTACCCAGGGCTCCTCAACCCCAAGTACTCCTGAGGATCATAACAGACTTCGGCAACCTGCTTATAGATTTACTTTGCTTTAGATCAAGGTTGACAACTGAAAACATGAACAACATATATATTTCTGGCTTAGAAGGAAAGACACGAACTATTTCTATTGAAAAGACCAAGATGAAGGTTTCAATATTTAATCCTTGTTATAATTGATTAAATTCAAAATTAAACCAATATGGTTTAAGCCTCTTTATCGGAGAAGGCATTCTATTCCATTTGACCGATTCTCCCAATTAATCACTGTAAATTATGCAATTAAGCAGGAATTTAATTCCCAAAGTTAATGTAATTCCACTTATCCGTCTCCCGATTAAGCGGCTTTGCTGTATCAGACTGCGTTTGCAAAATCTAGAATAAATTGAGCCTGCGCCATATTGCGAATTTAACTTTACATAGTGTTATATGTTTGCATATTTATTAGATAAACCCGTGACCTTCGTTATATAAGGCCTGTTGTATGCCAGAATGACTCGCATGCTAGAATGACACAAACCATGGATATTCACTATCTATGCTAGAATTTTGATAGAATTGAATTATAACAATATAACTATGGTTATTGAAAGGAATCTTACTGTATGTATGCCTTAATCTAGTAAATCTACAAGCACAGGAATATTAATTAGAACAGTATTCTACCAAACAATTTAAATACCGAATAATCGGTGTTAATACCTATCTTAATGTCTTAATTTTAAACATACTTTTTGCTTTTTCTATCAGCGAATATTGGTTGTAAAAGAATGAAATCAAATACGAAATATTAGAACTCATTAAAAACAAGTAGTACCTGTAATGCTATTTTAAAATCTAAAGATAAAGAAGCCATAACAAAAAGTGAAATGTAATTGTCTGAATGAACTGAGAAACCTGTGAAGTTCTTACAGTCATTAGATGATTAGTAGAGCGTGTCATTCTAGCATAGATAGTGAATATCCATGGTTTGTGTCATTCTAGCATGCGAGTCATTCTGGCATACAACAGGCCAAACTACAGAGTAGATTTTGCTGAACCATGGGTTACTTAATAAAGGCCATTGATTATTAGCTGACATATCTTTATCACAATAGCTAGTAATGACAGACCTGAGAAATGCTTTATAATTATATAAGAAGTAGGAACATGATTTGACATAAAATCGATAGTTTTTGAGTTATGGCTCATTTTAGGAATATGCATTTCCCTGGCAACCGAGGAATGTGTCAACATTCCATTTATTATTTCGATATATTTCATTCAACGAGTTATGGACATCCTCATGTTCCAATTTTGAACATTTATAACGCGTTTTTAAAACTTAAAAGCAGGCTATAAAAACACGATAATTCCCACAAAAAACAGCGATTACGTAATAAAATGGTGATATATCACAATTCTAAAAAGGTATTATGTATGCCTTGATATAATGTTCCTAACTTCTATATAATTATAATGCATTTCTCAGGTTTGTCATTACTAGCTATTGAGATAAAAATAAGTCACCTATTTATCAATGGCCTTTAAGTAATCCATGGTTCGGAGTAGTGGTAAGGCCTTAATAACGAAGGTCACGATAAACCCATGCCTATTCTAACAGCCCTTTGTGGAATTTAATTGGCGACGGGTCACTAGCTATTTACCAGTTAATACAATAGCTGTTCTCCACAGCCCAAAGTTAGGGGCCCATTGAGTTGTACAATTTCTTAGTAGTAATTTTTTATATACTTGGAGTAGATTATTGCTACGGACAAGCACTATTATCTAGGAAATTGTTTGTTAAATTTACATATGTAAATATTAAAAATACCGGGGCTTACTAAATTAGTATTTCCAAATTAATTACTTTAGAGTAGTGCTTCCAATGAGAAATACCAATGTAGTTAGCTATCATTTTTATTTAAAAAGCTTATGTATGGAGTGCATAGGCGGGCGATCCTCCCCCCGCGAATAAATTGCTTTACTATTGATATTCAATTGTGTGTTCCGTCATTATTATCTTGTTATGATTTAGAATTTCACAATTTCGGACCTGAAAGTTAGAGTGCAAACATCAACTGGTATCAGTGTAGAACAACAACGACTGCTCCACTGCTCTAAAGAACTAGAAGTAAATCAAGGTTGTAAAGTGATGATATTCTCAGATTATGGAATTCATGAAGGATCAAATATTGTATTAGTCGTTAGATTACCAGGAGGTTGTTAAATTTGTAATACTTTATTCTTATTGCATTGAACATCCAGTAGACATTTCAAATATTATTTGATCAATTAAAAATTTCCCTTGAAGATCGATTTTAATTATTAGTTATTCATTATTAATTAATCTGTATCCTCTCCTGAGAACAGAGTTTAATTGATGGTTGCTGAAATTTATTATATTTTAGGTGTTTTATTTTGGGACATTCTAACACCTCGTTAAGTTTTTATAACATAAATATTATAAATAGTTGCGATTATTCATTTAATGCAATCTATGGATATTTTAATACTACTAAACCTTTTAGCAGTGCACGAATTTTTATATTGGGCTTAGTTTGTGCCATAATTGTGTTGCTGATTTATAACGGTTGGTCTTAATGACTACTTAATTGTCTGGTCAAAGTCGGCACTTTAAATATTATCGCTCTTCGTCGGTACGCCACTGAGTTTATAGGGGATTTTATTAAATAGTATTCTGAACTTAATTAGTGTAACTAATCTATTTACATTAATAGTTCACTATAAATTAGCATAACGATTTAAATCTTTATTGTTGGTTATTGCTCGATTTTTTGTGTTTTTTGTAGGGACTGTGGTAAATACTAGGAAAATACAAACGCATATTAATGGGGTCCCTCTCAGGGATCCCATTATAAAAGCGTTTTTCCCAATGTTGTTAAGGTAAACAAAAGTATGTGATTTCGAATTTTACATTTACAAATTTATATCATGAATAGTTATAGTTATCATTACTAGCAACATTAATTGTACATTTTTATTAAAAAAATTTGTGTTTATTCTTTTTATTAAGCAATTAGTCTATCTTTTGGATATAGTGCTAATTCTAAAATCCAACGTGTCGGCCATAATTAACCACCTAAAGGATACATTTTGAAGGTGCTTGAATTGAATAATTAATCTAATTTTTTGGCTACTCTAAATAAGGGGACTGACAAAATTTTACTTCGTATATAGAATTCGTATTAACCGTAATGTTTTGATTGAAATATTGATTACAATATCGGGATACAAATTGAATTGGACTTCAGTTGAAGAAATTAGATGAATTCAAACAAAACAAAACAAAATTAGAATCAACAGACATTTTATGGCATATATCCTGACCGCTTAGCGGGTGATCAATCTTGAAGTGACCGAAATTATACTGTTAAGAAAATGTATGAAATATTATAATTATCCTAATTCATAAAGATTATCCACTGAATATAAATTAAACCCTCAAGGTGACACAATTTGAAGGAGGTAAAATTAGTATGGAACAGAAACAGGGGGTTATCCAGGAATTTCTGAGCCATAAATTCTGACCAGACACCCGGCAACTAAATCGAATTACACTGCAAGTATCTTGGCTCTTTAACCAATTCCAACCAATTTCAGATGGGTCGGGTTAGGTCGGTTTGGTTAAGGTTCGATGGGGTACAAATCAGGTCGACTTCCAGTGTCAAATATAATGTTCCGCTGTTCAAGATTTTTCTATTAATCTATAATTATGTATACAATATCCCAGTTCATTTCTGCAAAAGTAGAACATGCTTCCCGAAACGATTTTATAGGGGACAACTTACTCATAACTTATTCTTCATAACCCGGGCTGAGAAGTGGACCAGATTCCAAATCTGGGCTGGGCGTTTGTTAAAGTAGGGCGGGAAGGTTAAAATATTTAATGGATAATAATTGTATTTACAGATTTCTACTAGACCACTCTAAAACACCTTCCTATCTCCATCTTTGGTGTTGTTCTTAAGTAAATTATCCTTTATATGCTATTGAGCTAAGGATTCAATAATATTTCGTTTGTACGAAGTAAAATAATAATTTGTGTAATGGACTGTGTATTGATTCTCTAGTAATAATTTATTAGAATCTAGGAATAATTATTAATTATTATTATACACTATATACTTAGTATGGCTCTCGCTAACCCATTTGATGAAAAAGATATAATATTTTCCCAAACTAGGAGCTGTCATCAGCAATTTGTTCTTTCTCGAAAGCAAAATAGGACTGTATCTTTTAGCCATCCTAAAGGTGAATGTAGTATATGTTATGAAGATAATGGGCTAGAAATGAAATGTGGGCATTACATTTGTCCAAACGATATCCTTGACTACGCGTGGATACAAGTAGCAGTAATGAAATATGAGATTACTTGCGCAAAATGTTCTAAAATAATCTCTTCTGAAGATATAATTAAATTTGGACTTCCTAAAGAGGATGAAGAACTTTTCCTTACAACAGCAATAACCACAAACTTCTATGAGAGTCAAGATATTCAGGAATGCCCACAGTGTCGCACTTTATGCTCAAGACAGAGGACTGACACTCCAGAAGTTCATTGTACAATTTGCCCGAAAAAAGGAGGAAATCCCTTCATGTTTTGCTGGTACTGTCTGAAGGAATGGAAAAATATGGGAAACCATAAAATTTGTGGAAATGCAAATTGTATGAGAGAGAGCATTCAAACATTGATAAGTTGCCCTAAGAAGGATTTTACTGATGCTAAAGGAAAAACTATATCCATTCCGAAATGTAGAGCGTGTCCAAACAAGAGTTGTTCTACTCTTATCGAACATACTGACCGCTGCAATACAATGACATGTTGCAAATGCAATATTAGCTTTTGTTTCATTTGCTTATCTTTAGCAAGTGGAGGGAGTCTTGTTTGCAAGAGTAACAGTTATGATGAAGATATCGGTATAACATGTGTTCCTGCTCCAATACAGAAAAAATTGTAGCGTTGTCTCTAAACATTTACCTAACCTTTGTGTCTTTATAATTAAGCTATGGACTTGAGTGAACTTTGTTTCTATAGCGTATACTTTCGGTATTATTTATATTCATATATACTATCTTTTAGGTTTACGTTGTATAAACTGATACTTTCCTTATAATGAGTACATTGCCGAAATTTGTCAACAACATTCATACACAAGGACGAATTTATAGACGATATTATTAAAACTTGATCGTTTGTTTGTCCAGATCGTATTTAAACGATAAGGGGATAGAGACCGAATGTATATATGAGATAGATACTAACTCTCAATTACGTATATTGTAATAGGTAAAGTTATATATCTAGTTATATATCTAGTGTATATTATTAAACTAAATTCTAATCTGTCGAATTTGGTATTTCTAATTTATAATACGAATATTTATTGCTATTATTGTTTACAAAAATTGTAAACAAATTAATGAAATTCAAAATGAACCTAGATGCGGATATTATAGGTCAACAAGTACGCATGCTGATTAAGCATTTTATGATGTGATTCATGTGAATATTTGTTGTTGTTGTTTTTCTCAAAAAGATATAAACAAATTTATCAATATTAAAAATGATGCTACAGATTAGCTCCCAATGTTAGAACTGGTATTCATGTTGAATACGAATTCAATTTAGAATTTTAAAATTACAGCTATGCCGACAGGATGTTCCTTTGAGGGCAATATCTTTAGGTGGTTGATCGTTTGATAGTGCCTCCAAAAGAACATGCTATCGGCAAAGCTGTAATTTTAGATTTTTTGTAATGTTATCGTCACTATAAAGGTATTAAACCATTTCAGAAAGGAGTTTCGGACGGAAACGACCCTTTGTGTGTTGCAAGTTTCCTTTTAGCCAACTTTTTTTCAGAGATATCCAAGTTTCAGTATAATGAGCCCTCGGTCTCTGTCGCTTTGCGACGGATCGGTGATACGCACCTCAAGTTTACGGCCGCTGTGTCGCCTTACTTCTCACCCTTTCTGCCACGGAAAATGGTATAAAGGGACTTTATATACATCCCTTTATAAGATTTCCATAGATATAACTTGTTTTTCATTTTCTATTTAATAATGTGAAATTAGTGCTCAGCATATTGTTTATCTATAATATCCGTTGAAAGCTAACTTCTAGGTTGATTTTGAATTTTCATTAATTTGTTTACATATTTGTGTAAACAACAACACTAAATATTCATATTAAAAAATTCTAAATGCGAAATTCTAAATCAGCATACTTGTTTACCTATTATAACAATTGGAAGTTAGTTTATATCTCATATATAAATGCGGTTTCTATTCCCTCATCACTTTAATACATCTGGACAAACAAACAAAAACACAACAATCGAGTTTTAATAATATAGATATACCAAAGTAGTGAGATTAGTACTGTGCCGTTTAGTCGGCACAGCAAAAATTTAATAGGTATATAATTATATTTATTATCTATTAAAAAAGCGACACCGCGTTGGGGCTGAGTTGTCCCTCGCGAAGCGACCGTAACCGAAGAGCTCGTTATACTTAAATATAGCCGGATAGTGTTCAACCAAATATTCGTTTGAATAAATATATTCGATTGCCAATAATTCAAATGATAATGCTGTGGAAGTGGAAGAGGAATTTATACAGCGAATTTCGCTATCACCGATAAGTTTCATTGAATTATATAATCCAAAATATTTTGTCCTCATTTTAGGTCAAAGTATTATTCATACAAGCTGATCGTCCGCGTTACGCGCGTCCTTGCTACTTGCACTTGGGATTGTGGCCCTCGCTTGCATTCGAATCTTTTCAAATTTTATGCCGGTTGTATTTAAATATTGTGAAATTTAATAAAAATTAACGAAAATTATACATCTCTCTCTACGTCACGTTTTTAGTCATTTTGTAATATAAGTGCGGTCTGTCACATTAGTAATCCTTCTCCTCCTTGGAAGCTTTACGTAACTTTCGAAGGCCCTTTACACAGGTTGATTATATTGCTGCAATTCATACCTCATAAGGAATTAAGTGCTAATGGTCTTATTATCTCAAAAATTATTGTAGTTAGGCATATATAATGTATTATCAATGAATAGGAAGTTACCTATTGCGGATAGATCAGTACTAGCCTAGTTTACATAAAATAGATAGTTTTTGAGTTATGGCTCATTTTAGGAAATATATATTTCCCTGGCAACCGAAGAATGTGTCAACATTCCATTTATAATTCCAATATATTTCATCTAACTAGTTATGGGCAACATCATGTTCCAATTTTGAACATTTATAACGAGTTTAACTATGGTAAAAGCAGGTTATAAAACACGATATTACCCACCAGAAATAGCGATTACGTAATCAAATGATGACATAGCTCAATTCTGAAGGGTGCTATGTATACCTTGATACCATGTTCCTATATGGTTATAGAACATTTATGAGGTCCATCACTACTAGTTAATTAGTAACGATAAATAACCTATTTATCAATGGCCTTCCTTTAATCCATGGTCCAGTTTCACAAAGTTGGTGCATAGGCCTTATATAACGTAAGGTCACGCCCGAGTGTATCCCAGAGTGGGTCCAATTTTGGTCCAGGCATACTGTTCAATAGAGATCTCCTCTTCCAAACAGAATATATTTTAACCGACAAAAGCAGTGAGTAATAGCGGTGTTAAGAAGTAACATATGAATGGTAGAATGTACATAAATAGTACATATTCAGCCATTTGATTAATAATCTATTCTACTTATAATAAATTAATTAAGGTAGTATAAATATATAGTATTGATTCTTGATATAATCATCATTACTATGATTATGATCTATCGCAATATTAGATTTCATTCCATGGTAATAGTCCACTATTACCAGTGCTGCCAAGTCTCCGTAAATTTACGTAGACTACGTAAATATACCCCTATCTACGTGTCTACGTATGAAGACTTATTTCTACGTATTTCTAGCGAAATATATTTAAGACTTCTTGTTTAACATATAACTGCGTTTTGTTTTTACTAGTGAACCACCATATCATTATTTATGTTTTATAATATGTTAAATAATATCATAGTGATGAATTATTCCAATCGCAGAATACTCTTGATTAAAACAGTTGCACAATTATAAATTAGTTAAATTAAATCTTACTTTGATGGTTTGATACATACTATTAGTGAGTATATCTTATTGTTTACAAGCGCTAAAGCGTCCATATATCTACCTTTATAAATGATTATTCATACAAAATAGTTAGTTTATATGATTTGAAAAAGCAAATTAAGAACTATTGGGTCGCAGAGGGAATTTTAGCATGCTCCGTAAAAACTTTTGTTTCTCCGTAAATTTTATGGTCAATCTCCAGGAATTTATCTGAACTCACTTGGCAGCACTGACTATTACTGTGCAGACTATACTAATAGTATAGTGAATCCGCCAGTATTGAAATCACTGCCTTGGTTGTTTCTAGCTTTCTCCGGTCGCCTCCCAACCAATACCGCAAATACCAGAGCTCCTAAATTTCAGGATTAGTGTCTGATTGTTGATTAATGTGCTTCTCGTGGCAGGATTTTTGAATTACGATTTAGGTTTTTGTCCCATTGGAATATAAGAGCAATAATAAATAGTGCATATTTTTGAATCGTACGATGCAAAAAAGGTATTTTAGAGCAATAGTTGTGCAAGATTTTCGAAATTCAACCAAATTTAATGATAACGAGCCCTTCGGTCTCGGTCGCTTTGCGACAGATCGGTGCTACGCACCTCAAGTTAACGGCCGCTGAGCGGCCTTACTCCTCACATTTTCTACCTGGAAATGGTAGATAGCTATCTAATTTTCATAAATTTGTTTACCTATTTGTGTAAACAACAACAACAACAAAGACTCATATTAGAATTTTATAAATGCGAAATTCGTGTTCAGCATACTTGTTTACCTTTAATACCCGTTGGAAGCTAACTTCTAGGTTGATTTTGAATTTTCATTAAATTGTTTAGCTATTTTGAGTAAACAACAACAACAACAACAACAAATATAATATGAGAAATTTATAAACGCGAAATTCGTGTTCGGCATACTTGTTTACCTTTAATACCCGTTGGAAGCTAACTTCTAGGTTGATTTTGAATTTTTATTAATTTGTTTACCTATTTTGTGTCAACAACAACAACAAATATAATATGAGAAATTTATAAACGCGAAATTCGTCTTCAGCATACTTGTTTACCTATAATACCCGTTGGAAGCTAACTTCTAGGTTGATTTTGAATTTTCATTAATTTGTTTACCTATTTGTGTAAACAACAACAACAAATATTCATATTATAAATATATAAATGCGAAATTCGAAATCAACATACTTGTTTACCTAAAAAATCCGTTGGAAGCTAACTTCTAGGTTGATTTTGAATTTTCATTAATTTGTTTGCCTATTTTGTGTCAACAACAACAACAAATATTCATATTATAAATTTGTAAATGCGAAATTCGAAATCAGCATACTTGTTTACCTATTATAACATTTGTTACCAATTATAATATGTGACAGTTAGTTTATATCTCATATATTAATGCGGTTTCTATCCCCCCGTCACTTTAATACAATCCGGACAAACACACACACAAACACACAAACACACAAACACACAACAATCGAGATTTAATAATTTAGATTAGGTCATTCAATATTCTCAAACTATTAAGTGGTGTTTTAAAGTCACTCTACAAGGGTGGGGGGGGTTAGTCAACCGTTGTGAAGCTATAGTTTCGGTCCGTTTTTTCGCAATGGTTAACTGGTTAACCATCTACAGGGTGGGTCACTTGGGGCACAGGCCGCACCCAAAAAATGTGTGCCTACCAAATTGCCCACAAGTATAATAATATGTGCGGAAATGCCGCACCTTCGTGCAGGCCTAGCCACGCCTCTGTCAACCGGTTGACCATTGACCCCATCTTTGACGAATAACCTTTAGATACCACCTACGTAATAGTTTGAGAATATTTAATGACCTTAATTATCATGAAATTGGGTTGAATTTAAAAATCTTGCAGAACTATTGATCTAAAATAATTTTTTCCATCAAATGATTCTAAGATATTTTTTTTTTTTCCTTGTACCATGTTCCAATGGGACAAAAACATCTTAAAGTCCCGTTAAAAGTGTCCAAATTCGTGATTCAAAATCCTGACACGAGAAGCACATTAATCAACAATCAGATACCAATCCTGAAATTTAGTAGCTCTGGTACTTATGGTATTGGTTGGCAAGAGACACGGAGAAAACTACAAACAACCAAGGCAGTGATTTCAATATTGGCTGAGCCACTAATAGTATAGTCGTCACAGTAAAAGATTATTACATACCATGGAATGAAATCAAATATTGTGTTTACATCACAATCAATGATTATCAAGAATCAAGACTATATTTATATTACATACTATTGAATTTCTTATAAAATAGATTCTTATACAAACGGCTGAATATATATTTATGTACATTCTACCTTTTATCTATTACTTCTTAACGCCGCTTTTACTCACCGTTTTTGTCGTAAAAGTTCATTCTGTTTGGAAGAGGAGATCCCTATTAAACAGTATCCCTGGACCAAAATTGCACCCCCTCTGGGGTACACTCGGATTATTCGGAAATGACGAGCGTGGAATTAGACATCTCGAGACTTATGCAAATGAGCACAGAGAAGCTAAAATATTGAGATTAAGGCGTGGTCCATTCCATTATGTGGTGAGGGTAATGGACCCTGAATTGGCTGCCAGAGTGCTATCGATGGGACCAGATTTGGCACCAAAGAATCTGTTCGGTTATACCATTTTAACTGCGTTCTTAGGATTCGGACTGTTGGTGATAAACTCTAAGAAATGGTTCTCACGGAGACGGTTGCTAACACCGGCATTCCATCTGGGCATAATAGAGTCCTACATGTCTATCTACAACAATACAACAGACGTGTTGTTGAGTAAATGGGAGTCCCTCACCGCATCCAGCGAAGACAATACTGCTATTGTTGATGTTTGTAAAGAATCTACACTCTACACACTAGATGTTATCCTACAGTGTGCTTGTTCGTACGAATCTAACTGTCAACTAGAGGGGAGTAGTAAAACCGTTAGGGAGTATATTTCTGCCATTTTTGATTCATCCAGGCTCTCAATAGAGCAGTTAAATTACCTTCCTAACTTGCTTCCCTTCTACTTCAGGCTGTCTGCTAGTGGACAGAGGTGGCGCACAGTGTGTAGCAGGATTAAGCAGGAATCTCTTAAGGTAGTGCAAGCACGGAGAAGAGCCATCATGTCTGGCGATAAAACTGTCAAAGAGAGACCCGACTTTATCGATATTCTCCTCACGTCACCAGATTCTAGCGGGAACACGCTCTCAGATGACGACATCATGAGCGAGATGAATACATTTCTGTTTGAGGGACACGACACCACGGCAGCTGGCATATCCTGGACCCTGTATCTCCTGGGACAGCATGCGGATATACAGAAACAGTGTAGGGAGGAGATAAGGACTGTATTGGGAGATAGGAAGAGAGTTGAGTGGCGTGACTTGGATGCTCTCGAGTTCACTTCCATGTGCATCAAAGAATCCATGAGGCTGTACCCTCCTGTCCCATTTATTAGTCGTATTATTAACGAAGACATGAAGGTAGATGATTATATAATTCCAAAAGGAACACCTGTTACCGTTCCAATCATCCTGCTACATCGTCACCCTAAATATTGGGAGAACCCAGACAAGTTTGACCCAACAAGATTCTACAGTCAGAAACCTGGTGGCACCAATTTCTCATACATTCCATTCTCAGCTGGTCACAGGAACTGTATTGGACAGAAGTTCGCAATGACAGAGGAGCTGATAACAGTAGCTCGTGTGATAAATTGTTTTGAACTGGAATCTATTCCTCAGGAGATCAAACGAGCCGCCCTGCTCATTCTCAAGTCTGTAGGAGGACTCAAGGTTAAACTTCGATCCGTTTAGTTAACCTATCTATGCTTTGTCAAATGACTATCTATTTTGTGATGTATTTGTGTTATTAAAATGTATTCATATTCTCGTGTAATGTTTTGTTTTGTTTGTGTCATCAAATTTATTGATCCTAGTTCATCTATCTACAAGATTTTATTGTTATACCACTAGTTTTTTGTACGTATACTAGTTAAATTGCCATATTTATCTGAACCCGATTAGTTTTGTTCAGTGTTTTGCTTGGGAAAGAATGAGACATAGTACAAGCAAGAGACAGTCCTTTGATTCCCGAAAGTGCGTGATGTTGGCACCCGAGTTGCTCGCAGGCCGAACTCCAATTTTATTTCTATAATAGTATAAATAGTAAGCTTGAAATCATATCTACTATATTATAAGGACTCGATTGTTATGTGTGTGTTGCAGTGTAAGTGCGAATTTGGACACGTCAGAGGTATACCACAGTACAATTCCAGACTTCATCAATTCTTTTTTCTGAGGGGCAAGAATGGAACAACAAACAAACGTCTAGTAGCATTGAAGATCTCTATTATGCTATTAAAAAGGTCCACATTGATCAAAATCATAGTGGTAGGACCGGATTATATAAACGAATTTCATCAGAGCAGCATGGAGTGACAGAAAAGATTTGTCAGCTTTTCGTTTCCCACTGCAAGATATGCCAACTTAAGAAATCGAGGAAGTCCATTAAATCCCTTGTTGTCAAACCCATTTCCTCTTCGTCATATTTATTTATCTCGCGGACAGCTTGTGATTGACTTTTCAACTGTATGTCCAGAAGAAAATGCACCCTATAAATAGCTTCTCGTACATCAAGACCATTTTAAAAAGTTTGTCCGTCTACGTGCATTAGTGAATACGTCTGCTGAAGAAGTTGCAAACCTCTAATGAATTTTTTCTGCGATTTGGGAGCTCCGCTTATCCTTCAGAGTGATAATGGGCGGGAGTTTAAAATTTCACTACTGTTTAAGTCATGCTGAATGAAAACTGGCCGTCAACTAAAATCATTCATGGGAAGCCTCGTCATCCTGAAACTCAAGGCTCAGTGGAAAGAGCTAACCAAGACATCAAACGTCACTTCACTGCCATGATGTTCGAGAACTCGGACAACTCTTGGGTTAAGTATGTTCGCCAAGTGCAATATAAGAAGAACACCAACTTTCATAGAACAATTGGAATGACTCCGTTTCAAGCGCTTGTACATCGTAAACCCTCTCTAGGCCTCACAGAACTTGGTATTCCCATTGAAGCGATAGATAACATCTGGAGCAAAGAAGATCTAGAACTCGTCACTGAGGAAATGAATAATCAATTTACTCCGTTGATACCTGAAAGTATGACAACCTCTGTGAAGTCCATCACTATGACAGACAGGACTCAGTCATTACTTTATATTCAAATCCATCTGACCTTATATGGAAGAAAATATCGCTTCCTCCTTCGTCAAATCTTCACGTTTTCGAGGAAAACGCTCACCCCGAGAGTCCAGGAATTTCGAAATTCCCACCAATAAACCCCTCCCATCAATCTCAAGATTCTATTCCACCCCAAGCATCTATAAACGAACCCACAAATTCGATTAGCTATGAACATTTAGCAATTGACACCACCTCTCCACTGCAACCTGAGGACACACCAGAATGTGCTGAATGTAACAACGAGACTTCAGGAGCACATCGTTGTCCAAGGTGCAAACGGTACATGCATGTTTTTTGTAGGAGATCCAATGGTGAAGAAGGATTTCTAGCTGGCATATGGTGTACCATAGCATTCTATACTCTAAGGCAATGCCGCGGTTGAATGGACTTGGACCATGGAGGAACTAGTATAGTCAACTAAATATATGCAATGCAATTATTCTTCGAAATAAGTAATCCAGGGTGCTTCTACATATGTAATTGTTTTATATTAAGGTGGTCATGTACAAGACGCATATTTTTGAGATACCACTTGGTCGAAATGACGTCACCGTATTGTCTAATAGGCAAAATATGCCAAAACTTTGAACGCATGTAAAATGTTCAATTTCGCTTTTTCAAACAAATTGCTGTGACTAACCCATCTAGGAGTTATTTTACATAAAATATCTCAGACTCAATTATGGAATGTTACCACATTCCTCTGTTGCCTTGGAAACGTGAATTCAATGATTGAGGTAATATCTCGAGTAGGAATAGTCACAGCTTGGTCAATGGATCCAATCGATAGCCCGTCCTTAAATTCCTAATCAATGATAATACATTTCGATGCTCTATCTCCAACCAATTTATGCAAAATGTGTATAATCATTTGAATGTATATTACAATAATCACAATTCTCACAAAATTCGTCGGAGATAGAGCATCGAAATGTATTATCATCAGGGTTGGGTTCAAGTACATTTGAAAGTACTTAAGTACAAGTACTACTACTTTTCAGATATTCAAGTACAATACAAGTACAAGTACAGGTAAATTAAAGTACTTAAGTACAAGTACACGTACAATGAAAAAATTAGGAAAATACTTAAGTACAAGTACAAGTACTTCCCAAGCTCTTATGATAAATCTCTCGTACTAATAGTAGAAATTGCTAAATACATAGTTTATATAGTATCATCCAAATCTATTTAATTGATTTAGCAGTAGTCATTGACACGAACACAATTCCTAGTATACTAAGTATTAAGTAACACTACTTTATTTGAGATGGGATTTGAGGAACATCAATGATGTGTGTTGGAAATATATTGAATGATAAAAAAGTCACGAGTAACAAGTACTCAAGTACAAGTGCAAGTACTTTAGAAAAATGAGGAAAGTAATTAAGTACAAGTACAAGTACAACGGAAAAATGGTGAAAGTACTTAAGTACAAGTACAAGTACTCAGAAAATGTACTTAATTACAGAAGTACTTAAGTAAATTGTACTTGAACCCAACCCTGATTATCATTGATTAGGAATTTAAGGACGGGCTATCGATTGGATCCATTGACCAAGCTGTGACTATTCCTACTCGAGATATTACCTCAATCATTGAATTCACGTTTCCAAGGCAACAGAGGAATGTGGTAACATTCCATAATTGAGTCTGAGATATTTTATGTAAAATAACTCCTAGATGGGTTAGTCACAGCAATTTGTTTGAAAAAGCGAAATTGAACATTTTACATGCGTTCAAAGTTTTGGCATATTTTGCCTATTAGACAATACGGTGACGTCATTTCGACCAAGTGGTATCTCAAAAATATGCGTCTTGTACATGACCACCTTAATATAAAACAATTACATATGTAGAAGCACCCTGGATTACTTATTTCGAAGAATAATTGCATTGCATATATTTAGTTAACTATACTAGTTCATCCATGGTCCAAGTCCATTCAACCGCGGCATTTCCTTAGGCTTAGAGTGTAGAATGCTATGGGTGTACTAAGTGTGACTTGCATCGGTTACAACGAGAAAGTTAAGTGGAACGGATTGTAATTAAACGTCGCCAGAACAAACTCCATAGCAGGATGCTCAAGAGTAGCGCGAGTAAAGTGACTTCAGCCGATGTTGGAGATACAGTCATAATTCCAATATCAAAGCCCGATGTCATGATTCCACTTGGGAGCAAAAACCTGATGGGTGTAATAATTGATAAAGATGAAGATCTGTATAGAATCGGTACTGATCAAGGAAAGTTGGATTCCAGATATACACGCAATCAGTTTGATGTTTGTCAGACAAAGTTCCAGAAAATTGATTCTGTTCCTGATGCTATAATTTCGCAGACCACAGCAATGCAAAATGCATCAATGTTCGTTCTGAAATCTTGTAAGTGTAAGAATTGCTCAAATTTAAGATGTTCCTGCAGAAGATCGAAGATGAGTTCCAATTCAAGGTGCCATAATGGGAAAGCTTGTAGAAATAAGCACATCTAGATATCTAGATTTTTTCGTGATTAGTATTTTAGCAGTAATTCGCAAATAACCTTCCTTCACCCCCATATGTGGGTGTTTCCTACGTTGTTTGAAATTAATTATGATACAATTAGATAATCAATAGTTCGTACACTTCGTACTTACACCAGTGTAAGTACTAAGTACGAATCAATTAGTGATCTATTGATTCGCACTTACACCAGTGTAATCGCGAATACACTAACAACTTTGTGTATTCGCGAATACACCAAATTCGTACTTATACTGCAACATGTGTACTCATTTTTACAAATTTACAATACTATTACTATTTATTTTTGTTTACTAATGAGTTAACCGTTTGGAACTTTTCGATTAACCATAAAAATCATAAGTTCGAATGTCTTACAAGAAATTCACTAATTAAAGTTGATCAATAATATATTCATTTCATTTCATCCAATCAAAAAACAATTGATACAATGAATATTGAATAATATTTTGTAGGTACATCCTGGGAGGGCATTAGAATAGTAGTTTTGCAAACACTAATCCGAACCCTAGGAAATCGTAGATATTTTGGTTGAAACTTTCCTTTCGATCAGTGTTCAATATTGTCATACATATTTTAAATAGATTTAAGTAGCTTTCGAAAAGTAATAATATTGTAAAATGCCAGAGAATTCCTGAATGCATGAATATTATCAGCTTTTTGTACAGACCTAAGGATATAAATATGCGTTGGGTATAAAAATCATAAAGAGGCATTGTGAGGTAACCAAAGTAGATTAGCTCTAACTAAAAAATCATCGAACAAATTGAGAAAATCTCTGGGCGCCTGGACAAAGGGCGAGAACCTTATATGATAGGAAGGTATTAAATCGTGACATCTGTCCAATATGCTTTTCGTATTAGCGAGAGTAAATTTACTGTCTGAAATATAATAAGCTCAAGAATCCTGAAAGTAAGAACCAATCATCACATTACAGACTGAATAGTATCAACACACTAGCAAGACTGGTGTAAAATTAGACGAACGTATAGTCAAATTCAAGAACAAGTAATTATAGGGAAAAGCGACAAATTTAACAAATTAGTCTATAGCCAATAAATAAATATTAAACAAGTCCTGGATGCTAATACTTACAGTGAAGATTCTGAAAAGAGTATAAGAATGAATTAAGGGCACAATTAATTATCAATGAAAAGTTTCTTCCAACTGTCCATTCAATTCCTCAAAGGGAATACCTCTATTCTTTCTAGCAGTATCTGTGCCAGGAAATTCTCTATTAGTTTCGATTCAGATGAAGTTATCTATGCCAAATGGGGAAGAGAGAGGGCAGAGATTATCAAGAAAAAGCTGAAAACAAATAGGTTTGTTCCTATCGAGTCTAGGGAAGAAAGGGGCTTGTTCAGTTTGCAGCAGTACAAAGAAATAATGGCAGGAAAGTACCAGATGAACTACAGGTAATACAATAGATTGATTCCATTCATGTACTATGAGTCGAAATATATTGTCTCGAATAGTAGTATGGGAAATTATTATATTTAAATATGGCTGAGGATGTTTTCAAGAAAGGAAATTAATGCACCAACTCTACTCACCTACTATTGAACACTCACCATAATTATTCGTTACTAAAATAAAAAATCGTATATTTTTTGTAAGAGGACTAAAATAAGGAGCAATGTAATTATATACAAACTCCAGTTCTGTTTATTCGGCTGGAACTCCAATACCTGTACTATATTCCATAGGGGCCTAGAGATGATGAAAGGACCCCTTGACGTTATTGTATTTCAGCAGCTGTTCTGGCAACTGAAGCCTCGCACTGTTATAGAGTTGGGAACATACAATGGCACGTGTGCTCTTTGGGTTAGCGACACAATGAAACTGATATCTAGTGCCTGTGCAGTATATACCATTGATGTAGACAGCTCACTGGTACTACCGGAAGTGAGAGAGCTAGCAGGAGACTCTGTTTCGTACAGGCAGGGAGATGCTAATCATATAGACAGGTATGCACTCAAAATGGTACTACAGTCGACTCCGATTAATAGAGCCACCGGTTAAAACTTAATAGATTTCACTGCTTAATCGGGTCAAAATTTCACAGGATTTAATGGACGGAATTACATTTTGGCTTAAAATATTTCGGCTAATAGATTTCTCCGCTTAATCGGGTCAAAGCGACCTGTCGACTGTATATTTATTTATTTTATGCATTGTATGCCCTTAGGGAATTCCCGCCTGATTTTATGAAACGCATAGAGCATCCCCTCGTGGTGCTAGAAGACTGCCATACCAATCTAGAAGGAGTCATAAAATACTTTGACCGATATATGGAGACAGGAGATTATTTTGTGATCGACGATACAAATCCCATTGCTAGCAAGTTCCTGTATCTAGGCGATGAATATACGAATGAACAACCACAAGCTCGTGAATATGAACCGTTTGGACCAGGTAAACTAAACTGTTTGAAAGAAGTGATAAGTGGCATGGGAGGCAAGTATGCAGTGGACACATATTTCACAGATATGTTTGGATATAATTCCACTAACAATTGGGACAGTTATCTAAGGAAGATGAAGGACAACTAAATTAAATTTATTTATTTATTCAATACTCGTATTATTTATTCTCCATAACCAGCCAATAAACATAGTGTGACAGTATTCTTCAACTTAATTACGAGACACGTTTGGGTTACTTAATGTAGATTTGATTCATAGCAAATATTGCTACATAAATAAAGGGTATAAGCATAGCATTCTATACATAAGGCAATGGCGCGCTTATAAATTTTTGGACCAGGGATTGGTTAGTTACTTAGATTTAGTAAAATATGTTTTTCCAATTTCTTCTTCGCTAATTGGAAATTTGGATATGTGATTCATTTACCCTACCCCTTATACCCTTTTAAAGCATCTTAAGACTATAATATTTCTGAATCCATCCTCGAATGTCTCACATTTACGTTTTTATAGCTTTCTAATATTCCACTAATATTTCAGAAATTTATGCCAATACGATATAATAAGTTTAGTAATCATCCGTCAGGAGATGATATGTATATAGTACGATGTAAATGCCAAATAAATAAGGTCTATTTTTAGAGATACACAATCATTGATTCAATCAAATTGCACCTTTGAATTTGTTAAATTTTTATATCCACCCATAATTGTTGTATACAAAATTTATACGAATACCATAGAAGTTCACTTTTCAGTGTAACTTTCAATTTCCACTACCTACATCACCTACCACCACTTATTTTGACTATTCGGATGTCCTGTCTTGTCCCAGGCTGCAGGTCGAACTATTTAGGCGAAGAAACTACTTCAACTTTCAATTTTCCCAAAGATGAGCAATTACGCGAACAATGGTTCAGAGCCATTCCTAGACCAAGGAAGGATTATGAAGCCAACAAACACATGAAGGTATTCAATTGGAAATTTCACATCCTTAAATATACTCAATTTCATTTTTATATTTAGGTATGCATACACCATTTCAGAGAAGGAGACATCGAGAGATCACACCAATATTTTGATGGACAGCGAACTATGACTGTTCCCCGCGATAGAGTGTCTCTAAAGAAAGGTGCGGTTCCAAGCATATTTCCTAACTGTCCTTCCTACCTATCTGATTTGAATTCAAAACCGAAGAGACTTTCAAAAAATGACAAGGAACGATTGATGATGGAACTGCCTACACTCAGAGCTTAGCTGATAACGAAGAAACAGTAGATAAGTTTCTTATTCATTCATTTTCTGACCTTCTTTCTAAGTTGCATTTGATTGATCTCAGGAACGGTTGGATTTCTCACCATTCCATTGACAATTCTTTGCACTTTTTAAAAATTCTTATTACTGATTCCGGACCTATAATTGAACGTTCAGTTTTAATTGACCATGATTTGTTTATCAAAGCATTTGGCATTAACAATATTCCGATTTGTATTTCAAGAATTTCAATTAATGACACCCGCCAAATTGAAAGTTCACTTTATGAGGTAGATAACTTTTCCACACCAACTCATAGTGAACACGCATCTGAACATTCGATAAACAATTATGTCAAATTAGCTATCAATGAGCTACAAAACGCAATTAACCTCGTTGAATGTGACACACTAGATCTATACGTAACTGACAATCTATTCACCTGTACTGAATCCATAAAAATTTTGTTGTATTTTATTGTAGGACAACTGACAAATTTGATCCATTCAAACAATAACCGGCGGTATGATATATTAACTCAAGTATTTTCACTTAAAATTCACGGATTATCACCAGCATGTTATAGAAATATCCAGTCATCTAGTTGTTTAATTTTGCCACATGAGCGAAACTTGCTTCATATTAAAAACACTCTGGGGATAGATGGTGACTATTTTCGAATTCTAAGGAAATAACCTCTAATTTAGTGACAGGGAACGTCATGTGATACTTCAAATGGATGAAGTTCATATACGTAGTGATGTATCATATAAAGGAGGTAGGATTTTGGGCGCAATTGATAATCCTAGAGATCCTGCAACAACCGTCTTTTCGCTGATGGTTTCAAGTTTAATGAGAAAGTTTTCAACCATCGTGCGCCTCATTCCTTTGGGTTCTTCTACTGCTGCTTATTTACATCCAATAATTACCAAAGCTATATTTGATATCGAGACTTGTGGTCTCTTTGTCGAAGCTATTTGTACTGACAACTATCCGTTAAATGTTAACCTTTATAAGTTATTTTCAGATGACGGGAAAACATTACATCCTAAGGTTGTACATCCTTGTAATCCAGATCGTAATCTTGTATTATTTTTTGACATTGTTCATATTATCAAGTCAATTCGTAATAATTGGCTGAATTTAAAAGATTTTGAAAAGACTTTTATATATCCCAAGTTTGATGAATGTACAACTGAAACCTCTAAATCCCTAAATCTACCTTGCACTCAGTTAAGAATTTCTATACCTACTGCCAACATTATTTTGAATCCCAGCCAGCTGACGGGGTCTAGATATCCTACAATATGTTATGCAGCATTTGACGATCTTCGGACCCTGTTCAAAGCTGACAAATTTTCTATTATCAAGAGGGCCCCAAAATTAACATCAAAAGCATGTTGGCCATCTCAGTTAGAGCGACAGAATGTGAACTTGGCTCTGAGAATTTTTCATGAATCTACAGCTGCAGGTCTTTCTAGTTTCATTAACCATGCTAACATTGGTAACTCCCTTCAAACTGTTGATTTTCTTAACTTCATAAATCATATTTGGAGCATCTTCAATGTTAATTGGGTCGGGAAAGACATACGTTTCAATAATCCATATCTAGCCCCACTCCACTATAACGACGAAAGATTAGTGTTTTTGGTAAATGTTGTTAAATGGCTAGATTGTTGGAGAGCTATTCCATCAACTAGGAGTAAGCTTACACCTCAAACGTTTACCAGTTTCAGACACACTTGTCTAGCTCTTCCATTCTTAATTAATAGATTAACCTTAGAATGTGGTTATGAATATTTGCTGACATCCCGAATACAAAACGACGCATTAGAACATCACTTTGGACTTTATCGCCAAATGTCTGGGTCCCACTATAACATATCATATTGTCAAATTTTAGAAAGTGAGCGTAAACTTCAGTTATCTAACCTTCTTAAGTTTCTATTTGTTGAACAAGCTGGTACCGATACGATATGTATTAAAGAATATTTAAAAAGTTTTGCAGATGATAATGTCGAAGAAAGACATTCAGAAATTGATTTAGAATATTTTACAGATGAGTTGCTTTACATTACTAACCCTATATTTGATAACTCTCAAATTGAATGCCTTAACTATATTTCCGGGTATGCAGTATTTTCTTATTTTAAACAAACCTCTGAATGTTCAGTCTGCCATGATTTTTTGACTTCTCCAAAAGATATTCAAATTAATAACGATACAGGGTTTTCATTAATTAATCTGCTCGATAGAGGTTCCCTTAAATATCCATCAGAAAATGTTTATCAATCTGTCGTAACAATGTACGAAATATTTATTAAGATCGATAATCATCCTAATTTAAGTCGTCGATTTTATGAGGGACCTTGCCGTAGAAAATTAGTCGACATTTCATTGCTCGAAATTGAAAGAAATTGCAGTGAAATATGGAGGGGGTGGTGTATATGTATGGCATCAAAATGGGATATTCTTAAGAAATTGTTAACAACAGTGGCTAATTGCATTTTATCTAAGAAAGTTAAAAAATTTAATAACATTGTAGTTGGTCGCGATAATTCAAAACTTCAGAAATTTTCTTCCTAATACTTCTTAACCTTCTAGAAATTCAACTAAAATTACTCCAGAAGTTTGCATCATTACTATAACAACTAGACGAGGAGACGAGGAGCGGTGACACCAGCCAGTTAAGACGCAGCTCTCACAGATTTACTATAACAACTAGACGAGGAGACGAGGAGACGAGGAGACGAGGAGCGGTGACACCAGCCAGTTAAGACGCAGCTCTCACAGATTTACTATAACAACTAGACGAGGAGACGAGGAGCGGTGACACCAACCAGTTAATAACGCGGCTCTCACTGCTAGGCAAAGGAACGCTAATTTCTATTTCAAGACAATATTACTTGTATATTTTACTACATACTACATCTTTGTTACTACTTGTTTTATTATTATAGATATTTATTTTATTCTTCATTTCTTGTAAGTGTTTAGAAATACATTATACTGTCTCTTATTTGATTCTAAATAGTCTAAAGTTCTCTAAACTAATCGTATGCAATACTATGCATTAGAAACCTAGATATTATTATGGAATATTCAGCATAAACATTATAAAACCACAATAGTAATAGTAGATTCTCTAAGTAACTAACCAATCCCTGGTCCAAAAATTTATAAGCGCGCCATTGCCTTATGTATAGAATGCTATGGTATAAGCTATAAATAAAGGGAAAATAAACAACTGCTATTGGTTGCAAAACTGCAGAAAGCATTCAGTTTGTTGGTTCAAATACTCACGTTGTAACGATCATGTTAAATGATTTTTTCATAAAACTCAGTTCTTTTTAATTAAACTTTCTATTCGAATTCAGTCAACATTGGATAGTAACTTACTACGAACATTAATATCAGTAGGTAATAAGTTCGAAAGTGTGTTGATAAGATAACATTCACAAATTTGAAGCTATGGCTCAAATAAATAAAGCCAAAAAATATGATACTTAAGTTAATATTATCAAGTGTAAATATGTAGAGAAATTTATTTTCGTGAAAACAAGGGAGTATTGTTTGTAGGAAATCATATTGCATTAGTAAACATAATAAAATTTTCAATGGCAAGAACTAATAGAGTATTTCATGTAATTTATTTCTGAAGAAATGTACCTCAAAGAATATCATTGTTTACTTTCCAAAATACTATTTAGCCAATTAAGAATTCATTAAATTACTAATCTAATAATGATATTTTTTCAATGATACTCTAAATCTTATTTTCTGTTTGATCATACGTATTAATTTAGCTCGAATTTCATCCGTCGTCGCTTAAATCCATATTTCCTATTAAACTTGTGAACAAAAGATTGGTAGCTCATTCTTCTACAACCTTTTCTATCCACAACTTTGTTGTATTTGGTTCGCTGATTAGTAGGCATAGTGACGTAAACTCTCGGTATAGGACCAAATGATTTAAACTGTTTCTTTTTGATAACTTTCTTATCATATAGCTTACTATCACTTTCCGCATTAGTCAATGTGTTCAGTTTGCTAAGTGAACTAATTGTTTGCTCCTTGGAGTGTTTCTGTTCCTTAAATAAGCGACAAAATTCCAGATCGTACTTATTAAACTCAACGCTTGCTTTGGCACATTTTCGAATGTCATATTCATCCCATGGTAGTGTTCCTACAGTTTTAGTCTTCTTACACATCATGAAATAATACACACCCTCCAGCACTGCGGATACAGTGTAGCCAGGCTTCCAGTGTTCAGGATGGAAATTGCTTAATATGAAACAGATATCCTCGTTTGTTTTGAATTTTCCATTTGGCGTGATAAACTGAATTGAAGGGGGAGAAAAAGGGAAGGTATAAGGGAACAACAGTTTCCCGTGAAACTCTCCTTCGTAGAAACGTGTCTCTCTATGTCCGTAGAAAATAAAGTGCCATTCAAGAATTGACTCTTCTTTGATGTTAACTTTAATCCTACTTGATGGAGAAGCTTGAATCTTCTTAAATTCTACTAACAGCCTCTTTCTTGCGCGATTTAGAAAATGATTAGACTGATTCATAACTTCACAATACTCGAGATTGTCCATGTTTTGATTTAATTGATTAGAAATATTATTGCTAATAATGAATTCATTTTTCGGATCTTAGTGCTAAAAGAGTGTATTAACGTAGTTAATTGTGAGAAAAATATATTCTAAATTATTAAAATATTTGCAGATACTTTTCGAAATGTTTCTTTTATGTTAGAACATTTTTGTTTGTTAATTGAGTACCAGTGGCGGCGCCAGGGGGGAGCAGGGGGACCATGCCCCCCCCCCCCTATTTTGAGGCTGGCCCCCCCTAGAATAACATTGTTGTACAGTATGGCTCCCCCTGAGCTCCCCTACCTGAAAATCCTGGCGCCGCCTCTGTTGAGTACTAATAAGGACTTAAAGCTGTGACAATTATATATCTAGGGCAGACTCCTGATCCCTCTGAGAATTCTTACTGTTCAATTAAACTTCGTTGAATATGCCTAGGTTTTTATAATATATGTCAAGCTCAGGCCCCCCCTCTGCTATTATCATAGCCCCCTCCTCTAAGGCGCGGATTAATGCACGTTCAGATTGTTCAGCTGAATAGGGCCGCCCACCACCAGAGGGGGACCGCCATGCCTAACATTAATTAAAAGCACTGCATCTTACAAATATATTTGCTTTGCACAAACACAAATACAAGGAGGCCGCCCACCAGCTGTCCGAACGGGGCCAAAAAGGTTGAGTATTACTAAGTTAGAATACCGTCAAGATATCAGGACGTTGGTTAGTTGGTTGGTTGTATTATTCTTCGGTTCAGTCACTTCAGTGGTTATCAATTCGTTGGTTTATCGAAATATATGTTCAGGCAACCGATTTATTTGCTGCTAAATTTTGCAAATGTAAACCGAGTCCCAGAGATGGAACCGGTCGGGATTTTCATTACCCGACCCGACCGGTGCAGTTGGAAATTTGACCCGACCCGACCGGTCGGTCGACCGGTCAATCATAGCTAGCAATAATTTATATATAATTGAAAACAAATTATGATATTATGATATCGAATAGATCATATAGAGATCTCGACCGGCCGGTCAGGGTTCGACCGGCCGGTCAAGGTTCCGACCGGTACCCGACCCGACCCGACCCGACCGGTCGACCGGTGCCGGTCAGACCCGATCGGTTCCGTCTCTGAAACCGACAAAGTGAGTTAGTGATTTATGTAATATCTAAAAAATAGCAACTATTTCAGAAAATGCTGGGTTCTACACATTTTATAATGCATGTATACAAATTATACCATTTAATGTACCTTAATACATTTTGAAGGAAGTTTGTTCAATCCGTCAATATATAAACATAGGGGAGAAATAAATAAGTACACAGGCCTGAGGGTTATATTAAATTTAGGCGATTTATAATCACAGTCAAATAAACAATTGCAATTATTCAATGACACCACCATTTAGCCTCATTACTATGGTTATTGTAGCTTCCCTATTGATATTATAATCTGCAAATTTATAACTTTCAAGATTCTTAAATCGTTGGGTCTTAAATTCAACTCCAGACTTGAGAAATATATTTCTTAGTTCCAAAATAGTGAGATCCTATTTCAGGAAGAAATTAAACAAACAGTGACCAGAAACAACCTAAACATTAAGAAACAAGAATACATTAATTAATTGTCAAGTTAAATGCATGTACAGTAGATTCCGGCAAATTGGTGCTGGGTGTGCATAAAATATTCTTCAATGTACTTAGAACAAATTGAATGATTTTAACTATTTATAAGCGGAAAAAGGATAGATTGGACTTAATTTAATTTGATACGAGCCCTTCGGTCTCGGTCGCTTTGCGACAGATTGGTGCTTCGCACCTCAAGTTAACGGCCGCTGAGCGGCCTTACTCCTCACATTTTCTACCATGGAAATGGTAGATAGCTATCTAATTTTCATAAATTTGTTTACCTATTTGTGTAAACAACAACAACAACAACAAATACTCATATTAGAATTTTATAAATGCGAAATTGTGTTCAGCACACTTGTTTACTTATAATACCTATTGAAAGTTAACTTCTAGGTTGATTTTGAATTTTCATTAAATTGTTTAGCTATTTTGAGTAAACAACAACAACAACAACAACAAATATTCATATTAGAAAATTTAAACGCTAAATTCGTGTTCAGCATACTTGTTTACCTATAATACTCGTTGAAAGCTAACTTCTAGGTTGATTTAGAATTTTCATTAATTTGTTTACCTATTTTGTGTAAACAACAACAACAAATATTCATATTAGAAAATTTTAACCGCGAAAATCGTGTTCAGCATACTTGTTTACCTATAAAACCCGTTGAAAGCAAACTTCTAGGTTGATTTTGAATTTCATTAATTTGTTTACCTATTTTGTGTAAACAACAACAACAAATATTCATATCATAAATTTGTAAATGCGAAATTCGTGTTTAGCATACTTGTTTACCTATAATACCCGTTGAAAGCTAACTTCTAGGTTGATTTTGAATTTTCATAAATTTGTTTACCTATTTTGTGTCAACAACAACAACAAATATTTATATTATATATTTATAAATGCGAAATTCGTGTTTAGCATACTTGTTTACCTATAATACCCGTTGGAAGCTAACTTCTAGGTTGATTTTGAATTTCATTAATTTGTTTACCTATTTTGTGTAAGCAACAACAACAAATATTAATATGAGAAATTTATAAACGCGAAATTCGTGTTCAGCATACTTGTTTACCCCTTATAACTTTTGTTTACCAATTATAACATTTGAAAGTTAGTTTATATCTCATATATAAATGCGGTTTCTATTCCCCCATCACTTTAATACAATCCGGACAAACAAACAAACACACACACACACACACACACACACACACACACACACACACACACACACACACACACACACAAACACACAACAATCGAGATTTAATAATTTAATTTGATATTATCAGAGTATTGAATTACGACGAATATTTAATCAAATTACTTTGTCAGATCCATCTATTTTGGATATCCATAAGAAATCTAATAAATAGTGGCAAACCTTAATTAATGTAAGAGAAGTCAATACAATGGAAGAAATTAAACATAATGCAAGGATGAGTTGCTTGACAGACCGCACTTATAATACAAAATGACTAAAACGTGATGTAAAGAGAGGGGATGTATAATTTTCGTTAATTTTTCGTTAAATTTCACAATATTTAAATACAACCGGCATAACATTTGAAAAGATTTGAATGTAAGCGAGGGCGACAGGTCCAAGTACAAGTAGCAAGGACGCGCATAACGCGGACGATCAGCTTGTATGAATAATACTTTGACCTTAAATGAGGACAAAATATTTTGGATTATATAATTCAATGAAACTCATCGGCAGGCTTGCCGTGGATATGGATATCCATGGAGATATCCATGGATATATCCATGGAGATCTCCATGGATGGATATCGAGTTTTTTTCATATCCATGGATATGATGGATATCCATTTCAAATTTGACTACGAAAATATTTCAAACCAGGGTACTAAAAATAAGTGTAAAAATAAAGTAGTCTTAGTTTTATTTACACTCCTAATTTATTTCAACTAATAAAATTATTTACTAGCCTTATTATTCTAAAATAAGGTGATTTTGACCTTTAGTGACGTCAAAAAGGTCATTATAGTGACCGAATCGAATTTTTCTTTCACATTAGGAAACCTTGCATGTAAAGTATATTTAGGAATGCTAATACAAGAAATGTGGACTTTGTTATATTTCCTGAGATTGACCTGTCTATCTCATTAATTTTTTCACGTCACTCCTGAATTTACTTGCTATGATTTTTATTTTGCTTTTCGTTTATCCTACTTGCTATACTTTAGCTTATTGATTAACCATAGAATTGACAATGAAATTCCAAAAAAATTGTCGCGATGGACTCTTCAAAAAGCTAGGATTTGTTATCGAACGCAATAATCCAGGCACGTAGCTAGAGTATGTAATTCAGGGGGGCAAGTTTTATGTTGGGGGGGGGTGGAGAAGTACTTTTGGGGGGCAGTCGCCCCCCCTCGCCCCCCCGTAGCTACGTGCCTGCAATAATCTAGCAGAAGCCATCAATAATGACCCAGAAAGAGATGTTTTGAGGATGATAGCGATATTGACGAAGTTTGATTATATAGTAGTCAAGATTTAGTTGATAAATAATAAATATATATAAATTATAGGACCTAAATCTTCTGGATATTTTGTTGATATTAGGTGTTAGAAATATATCAATATTCAATGGATATCCATGGATATCCATGGATATCCACAAAATATGGTCTGGATATGGATATGGATATGGATGCGATTTTTCATCTCCACGGCAAGCCTGCTCATCGGTGATAGCGAAATTCGCTGTATAAATTCCTCTTCTTCCACTTCCACAGTATTATCATTTGAATTATTGGCTTCCGAATATATTTAGTCAAACGAATATTTGGTTGAACACTATCCGGCTATATTTAAGTATAACGAGCTCTTCGGATACGGTCGCTTCGCGAGGGATACTCAGCCCCTACGCAGTGTCGCTTTTTAATAGATAATAAATTTAATTATACCTATTAAATTTTGCTGTGCCGACTATACGGCCCAGTTCTAATCTCACTACTTTGGTATATCTACTATATTATTAAAACTCGATTGTTGTGTGTTTGTGTTTTTGTGTGTGTTTGTTTGTTTGTCCGGATGTATTAAAATGATGGAGAATAGAAACCGCATCTATATATGAGATAAAAACTAACTTCCAATTGTTATAATGGGTAACAAGTAAGCAGAACACGAATTTCTCATTTATAAATTTCCGAAATGAATAATTATTATTGTTGTTGTTTACAACAAAAAATTTAACAAATGAATGAAAATTCAAAATGAACATGGAAGTTAGCTTTCAACGGTATTAGAGGTAAACAATATGCCACTAATTTCGCATTTATTAATATAGAAAATGAAAAACAAGTTATATCTAAGGAAATCTTATAAAGGGATGTATATACCGTCCCTTTATACCATTTTTCCGTGGCAGAAAGGATGAGGAGTAAGGCCGCATAGCGACCGTTAACTTGAGGTTTGTATCATCGACCCGTCGCAAAGCTATCGAGACCGAAGGGCTCGTTATTCTGAAACTAGGATATCTCTGAAATAAAGTGGGCTAAAAGTAAATTTCCAAACGACAAAGGATCGTTTCCATCCGAAACTCCTTTCTGAATGGTTTAATACCTTTTTAGTGACGATAACATTACAAAAAATCTAAAATTACAGCTTTGTCGATAGCATGTTCTTTTGGAGGCACTATCAAACGACCAACTACACCTAAAGATATTGCCTTCAAAGGAATATCCTGTCGGAACAGCTGTAATTTTAGAATTATAAATTGAATTCGTATTTAGCATACTTGTTTATCAGTTCTAACTTTGGAAATTCGACAGATTATAATCTAGTTTAATAAAACACGCTAGATATATAACTAAATGCCTAATATCCTTCTTAATTATTCCAGTCAGTGAACATTCGGCCTGCAACACACACTCCCTATATTTATCCAATCCTAACTAAATACACATCTACAAAACCTAAAGAAATCGAGTCCAAGCTAGTTCTACCTTATTTAATTTACACTTTAACTTTTCTTTACATTACGAAACCAGGACTGGCTCAGAGATGGGTCTGCAGCAGACATCACGGTGGCATAGAAAGTGTGATCACTGTAAACTGGAGGTGTTGAAAGAACGTTAATCAGTCCCTGAGAAGTGAGATTTGCTTGCCCCATTCTCTTCATTTCTTCATTGCCACATTGGAATCTTTCATAACTTGAATTTATGAGTGCATCATTCCCTTTTGAATGAGGTTCAATATTTGGTGGTTAGTCCAATGATCATTATTGGTTTGGAGCAAATACCACCTCCCTACTAGATTATCCAATTTCCAAACACCATTGCTGAATGGTTTAACAGCCTCCTTTCTATCGAGACTAATCACTACAGCTCGAAGATATCATGGGTATGTACATGAATCGGTTCAAGACACCCTGATAGTCGATGTCAGGATCTGTGAGTGCATCTCTAATGAGAAACAGAATTCCCGAGCCAGGATGTTTGAGATCTCTATATATAAAGAAATCCCAAATGGAGCCTGTGCGACGCTCGTTTAAGTTGATTGTGAATGATTTGGGTTTTCACCAGTAGCTGTTCCAATTACGCCAGCATTAATAACGCACTTGTATGCTGTCTTCCCACCTCTCTGAAAATCACTTATGAATGTGGATTCCATAGGCATCAAAGGAAACAATTCCTTAGGCATGTCCAAATTTCTTGCTTGCAAGATTTTCCCATCAGACCCCTGTGCCACGACCCCGGTACAATGAGCAGTGAGATCGTAAGCGATATTCATAAAGAATAACTCCCCTACAGGGACATCTGATGCAGCAGCAAGACCCTTCAACTCGTCCGCGTATGGAGCTGGAAGCAGCGACTCAAGTAGTGATCCTAGAAGGTTGATAAAAAGAATTCCAGCGTTCGGAATCTGGTCTTTCACTGATGCTATTGCTTCCTGAATGTTTTTACTATATTTTTTGCCAATTAATGTCCATCTATTTATTGGTTCTTCGTCCAGATTTATAATCTCTTCTCCCATTAGTTTTGCATCTGGTACCACAATCTTGTCTGTGTCAACGTTACTGGCCATCTATACTTAGAGATAAAGTATGATAAATCCAGAAGCATTGCCAAAGTTCGGCACTCGGGTACATACCACTCGATAAATGATTTAATTCACCAAATTATAAAATAATATATAGCAATGGGGCAACCGAATTTTTTTTTCGCTTGGTGCTACGTTTGCACATTGTTAGTAAGGACATTAATATTAATTATATTAATGATATCATAGATACTATAAAATAAGGATCAATTGGTTTATTGTGCATTTAAAAATGTCATAGGGGCATTTGTAATAAGTCAGGCATAGGGCCAAGCCCCAAAGGGCTAAACACAATATTGTGATGGCTGCTGCTCCTCTCACTATAGAATTTTTGAAAAGTAGAATGGGGAAAAAAAAGGCTATATTTCAAGGGTTCGTTTATACATTGACAAAGTCCTCATCTGAAGTGCAACAGTGGGTATGTGAAATGCGGGGTGTGTGTAAAGCTCGGATGCACACAAGAGGCGATGTAATTATCAAGCCGACGGTGCTAAACGACATTTATTCTAGCCATACTCATGGTTCAGACCCTGTACGAATCGACATGCTTAAAGGTTATAACAAACTAAAAGAACGTTCTATAGATTCTGAAGAGAGTACAAGGGTCATCTTATCCTATGGTATTGAGCAAATGGGAGCTTCAAGTGTTGCACAACTTCCTAAATTGGAATCTGTAAAAAGAACCATACGTACGTACAAAAGTAGATCTGAAGAAAACTGTGGCAATCCTACTTGTGCTGCTGAAATAATAGTTCCAGAAAAATATAAAGTAACCATCAAGCAAGAACCATTTCTACTCTTCGATTCGGGTTATGGCGACGTCAATCGGATGATTATCTTTGCTGCCCCAAGGTTTTTATCGCTTCTTGCAGACTCGAGAACTTGGTATGCTGACGGCACCTTCAAGGTTGTACCTGAGTATTTTTTTCAGTTGTATACCATACATGCAGAAAAGATGGATTTGTCTATCCATGCGTATATGCCCTACTACCTAATAAAACTAGTTCTACTTACAGAAGACTCCTCAATAAACTCCTCGAAATACAACCAGCCTTAGACCCTTCTAGAGTAATGATGGATTTCGAGAAAGCAGCAATAAATGTATTTGAAGAAAAATTTCTAGCAATAATTTCAGGCTGCTTCTTTCATCTCTCCCAGAATGTATATAGAAAAATACAATCAGAGGGATTATCTGCTATCTATCAAGAAGACAGAGAATTTCTCATGAAGCTAAAGATGATTCCCTACCTTGCGTTTGTGCCAGAAGAAGATGTTGTAGATTGCTACAATATTCTGATGACAGATTTTCCAGAATCTGCTCTAAATGTCGCGGTTTACTTTGAAGAAACCTATATAGGTAAAAGATTGCCTGATAACAGTAGAAGGATCCCACCCTTCCCTATCCGAATGTGGAACATGTTTGAAAGAGTACGTGAGAAACTATCGCGAACTAACAATGCTGTTGAGGGGTGGCACAATGCCTTAAATTCTAGTTATGGTTGCTCGCACCCAAGTGTACCAAAGCTTTTTAAATGCTTGCAACGAGAGCAGTCACTCCAAGAAGCCAAGCTGATAAAGTGGGAGGCTGGTAGCACGATGGTACGCAGTAAAAAATCGATTGAGCGAGAAAATCGTATACAATTACTTGTTGCAGACTATGCGAACCGGGATATAGAAACTTACCTTAGGAGGATCGCTTATAATTTTGACTTTTGAATACATACTATATTTCACTACATCTAATCATCAATTTCATTAAAACACATATTCTAGTAAATAGTTATCTTAGTTATCGAACTAAATAAAATAAAAAAATAGAACGAATAATCCAGGGACCAAACTTCCGGGGACGAAATTTCCAGGGACGAAACTTCCGTGGGACGAAATTTCCAGGGACGAAACTTCCGGGACGAAACTTCCGGGGACGAAATTTCCAGGGACGAAACTTCCGGGATTCACATTTTAGGTACTATTGGACTCACAATGAGTAATTTTGTCCAAACTAAAAATCTCTTTAGAAATGTACTAAATCCCTCCACATCTGTACAGAACAGCAAAAAAAAGTTAAAATCTCTGTACACTCGGCAGAAATGAATTATAATACACTTAGATAGAGGTACAGTCAACTCCCGTTATAACCAAGTCGGATATAACGAAGTACCTGCTTATAACGAAGTCATTCAATGGTCCGGAAATCCTTCCATCTTATTACATTATTAAAACTTCGGTTACAACGAAATCCCGCTTATAGCGAAGTCATTTAAATCACAAATAGACTCTAACTTCTCTAAGCTATTAATTCTACTCCACTTGTAAGAAACTCCGGTTATATCGAAATGAAACTTCCCGAGCACTTCGTTATAACGGGAGTGTAGTTCGAACTCTGTCCCTGGATTTCATTGCAGAGTGGCCCAGTAAGCCAAACAACGTTTTTGCGACGCCTATGATCTCTCGACCACCTAGGCGACGCCAAGTTCACATTATGCACGAGATTTGTTGCTAATAGGCGAACTTGCTATTAGAAGAACATAATTTACAATAAATGTTCGGTAATAGGTATTGCCACGGACTACTAGAATACCCGGACGGGCAACTCTCAAAGTGTTGAATAAAAACTGGAGGCTGAAAGGCTCCAATTTTAAAAATTGAAAAAGCATTAGGTTTCCGGTTTCCAAATGTGATTTTTGGCATATAGGGGTAAATTTTGGCACCCAAAAACAATTTGAGGTTTCCACTCAAAATTTCTCACACCTCGACAAGTTATGACGTCATTGTCACATTTCGAGAACCCTGAAAATTCACTTAATTGCACATAATTCGCGCCCTCTAAGAGATAAAAATCTCAAAATTTAATAGAACATGCACATTAATGATGCCGACACGTTGGTCACACCAAATTTCCAATATGCTTACTCATTATCACATGATGACGTAATCACTAAAATTTCACATTGTTAAATTTGACTATTTAGGCCCATTTACGCTTTATAATCAATGTTAGAAATATATAAACGACACACCAACCGCTTCGCGGGTGGTATTGTTGGGTTCTGCCGCGAAGCGAACTAGCAAGCGAAGCGCGCTAGTATCTATATATATCGATGCTACAGAATATCTATATAGCATATATAGATAGATGCTACAGTATATCACGGAATTCTAGAATTTAACATTTTTATTACATCCTCATTTCAATCTTAATGACCCAATTTTATTTAAAATTGTTCAGAATTTATCAGGGAATACTCTTCTGGAGTTATTTTACTTGTTTTCCTGTCAGAGTTTTCTTTTATGGCTGCACGATGGGGCGGAAATGTTGTACTTATTATAATGGAAAAAGCTGCAAATCTGGTTACGATACCAATCCAGAAAAAATAAAAATATTCAAGTTTCCGAAAGACCTCGTTGAGCGCATGCGATGGGTAAACAACCTTCCGAATAAACTAATATCAGAAATCACCCCGAATATTGGTATATGCCTAAAGCATTGGCCTACTGGATATCGGACAGTAAAAGTACAGGGTTCGAATTGCAAGCCAGCGGACCCACCATCCATATTTGGTCTTCCGAATTCCTTCACACCGCAAACCTCTAAAATTATTGCACGAGAGATTGACAAACGTGGAGTATCGTCTGAAACACGTAAAAAAACATCAGAACGACTAGATCAGAAGAAAGATACCATCTCTTGTTGGAATGAGCTCGTGAAATATTGTCGATCTCTACCTCTAGCTTTTCAAGATGTAAAGGATTCTATAAGGTTGGTAAAACTGGATGATTCACTTGTTTCTGTCGAATATTCCCTTGTTATTGCCAATGATTTTCAAGTTAGTGCTTATAAAGGGTCAAATAAAATCCCTGTTCGCCATCTCCTCAATTCTCTATCACACAAATTGACACAATATGCACAACTCAAAAATATACTGGACTATCTGAATAAAATTCCGTTTAATTTATCTTCAGAATTGGAATCTAGCGGGAAAAGAATTTTGGAGTTGTACAACCTTGGAGATACTTCAGATATTGATCTAGTCAAAGAAAAGCAAATGAAATTCATTTGCAACCAGATGATTTTATTGCACGCTCAAGGTCCAAATGGTTACCGATACGATCGTGAATGTGTTCTTGAAGCAATCAATTTGTTCTTACGGAGTCGTTGTGCATACAAATCTCTTCGAGATATTCTCATTCTTCCTTCACAAAAGTATTTGCGGTCATATTTTGGTAAGCTGGGTTCTCCTGGAAGTTGTAATGAATGCAAAGAAGTGATCGATAGAGTCTTTCTTAAGCTGGATGATAATAATAAAATCTGTTTTATATCGGCAGATGAAATTTACGTGAAACCTGCAATTAGATTCAGGGGAAATCATATCGTTGGAATGGCAGTTAATCAAGATCAACCCTCCCCTGCCAAAACTGTTTTAACACTAATGGTCAATCCTATTTTCGGTACTCCTGCTTTTGTAGCTAGATTACTTCCAGTAAATAATTTAACAGCAGAATTTCTGTTTGAACAATTGCAGATTCTTATTAAAATCATCCATGAATCTAGTGGTGTAGTGTTCGCCGTGATGACTGATAATTTAACTGTTAATCAAAAAACATTTAGATTGTATCATGATCGGTACTTTAGTTCAGATATTACTTCCATCGAACACTCAATTACAAACACTTCCTTTTCTTCCCTATTTTTACTCTACGATCCTGTCCATTTGATGAAAAATATACGGAATAATTGGTTAACTGAAAAAATGCAAACATTAGAATTCAAAGACCCAAATTCAGGCGCAGTGGTTAAAGCTAAATGGAAAGATATAATAACTATATACCGAAATGAACAAGCAAATATTATAAAAACAACCCAACAGTGGCCCGTTTACAAGAGCAACAAAGTAATGACACAGCATCATTCGTCAAACAAGTTACGCGACTCATCAAGATTATAAATGTTAAATCTCCCCATACTGGAACACGACTTAATGATGACGACCGACGACCAATTATGGATCCTGAAGACCCGCGGTTAACTTTCATACATCAAATGGCAACCAGTTTTAAGCAAATGGACAACGGTCTGCGTGGTAGACGGATTCGTGGTTTGACGAGTGACACAGCAAATGCGTTACATCGTTCATTGAACCGTCTGATTCAGGTTACCCGGAAATTCCTATCTTTAGGTATGCCATACGTGCTCCTTGGCAAACTACAATCTGATCGGTTGGAAGCCGAGTTCGGTTTATATCGTCAATCGAGTGGAGGCAATTACTTAATATCAGCAGAGCAAGTGCTCAGTAGTTTGAGCCTTCAAAGACTCAAATTGTTCCATAAATTGTATTTTGAAACAACGAACATCCACAAAGTTGAAGACTGTTGCAAAGAGAATTTGTTAAATAATGAAGATGATATTGTATTAATAGAAAACTGCTTTGAGGAATCCTCCAATCTTAACGATTCTGAACGCTCGACGTTATACTACATTTGTGGGTATATTACACATAAAGAAAAACTTATTGTGACAGACGCATTGATTCCGTCAGATTCTTTACCTGCTAGTGAATTCACCACTCTCGTATCAAGAGGTAAATTGAGCCATCCTCCATCAGACTTATATGACTTGTCATTATATCTCTACACATTTTTCAAAAACAGACCAAGGAAGTGCTGCAGTAATGTCTTCTTACAAGCCTATAAGGAAATATATATGGCAACGGAGTATATGTTTTCAAACCCTGACAACATATTTCGTCGCCTAAATAACTGCTTCATGAAAGCTTTCGCCAAGAATGAAACAGATAAAATCAAAGGGGAGCTAGAGAAGAAGAACTTGAAGAGACGAAAATTAGAATCTAGATAAGTCATTATATAATTCGATGCAGCTTTCGTATTTTATATCATTTTAGGTTAGTTTCAGCCCCTCTTGTACCCATCTAGTGTCATTATCTTTGCACAGTTCGTAAAAACAATGCTTTCGCCATCTGATATGTAAGGTAGTGTGATTCTAGACTATGGGGGAGTTATTTAGCAATTAACATGGAATAAATCATATAACAATAACAATAATGGTGATGGTAAAATCAGACTCCAGTTTTTATTCAACACTGCGAGTTGCCCGTCCGGGTATTCTAGAAGTCCGTGTCTATCTATATAGATCAAGGTTCCGTAAACTAGGTTTTTCAGGCCGCATGCGGCCTAAAACAACCCTATGTGTGGCCTGATAGCCCAATGGAAATTTGTATCATGTGTTGCCTGAGAGACATTCCAAATTTTAATTAGGCCTGTACACATATACACACTGATTATTACCTTTTGACTAGTCCTTTATGCACTTTTTGCTTATAAATTAGTATAGTACTACAACAACATAATAGTTTTGTTATAAATTTCGTAAAATTTCTCAATATTGTTTGCGGCATGAGGAAAATTTTGTTAAGATTATGTGGCCTGATATGAATGAAAGTTTGCGGAACCCTGATATGGATATTCTGTAGCATCGATATATATAGATACTAGCGCGCTTCGCTTGCTAATTCGCTTCGCGGCAGAACCCAACCACACCACCCGCGAAGCGGTTTGTGTGTCATTTATATATTTCTAACATTGATTATAAAGCGTAAATGGGCCTAAATAGTCAAATTTAACAATGTGAAATTTTAGTGATTACGTCATCATGTGATAATGAGTAAGCATATTGGAAATTTGGTGTGATCAACGTGTCGGCATCATTAATGTGCATGTTCTATTAAATTTTGAGATTTTTATCTCCTAGAGGGCGCGAATTATGTGCAATTAAGTGAATTTTCAGGGTTCTCGAAATGTGACAATGACGTCATAACTTGTCGAGGTGTGAGAAATTTTGAGTGGAAACCTCAAATTGTTTTTGGGTGCCAAAATTTACCCCTATATGCCAAAAATCACATTTGGAAACCGGAAACCTAATGCTTTTTCAATTTTTAAAATTGGAGCCTTTCAGCCTCCAGTTTTTATTCAACACTTTGAGAGTTGCCCGTCCGGGTATTCTAGTATTCCGTGACCTATCATAACATTTGTTTACCCATTATAACATTTGAAAGTTAGTTTATATCCCAATATTAATTGCGGTTTATATTCCCCCATCACTTTAATACAATCCGGACAAACAAACGCACACACACACAAACAAACAACAATCAAGATTTAATAATACGAGCCCTTCAGTCTCGGTCGCTTCTCGACGGATCACTCTCTCACAAAAGTCGCTTCGCGACTTTTGTTCGTTCGTGTTAGACACTACGCAATACAATTAACGGCCGCTTCGCGGCCTTTCCCTCCCCAAAGCAATAATATCTATATTATTAAATCTCGATTGTTGTTTGTGTGTTTGTGTGTTTGTGTGTGTGTGTGTGTGTGTGTTTGTCCGGATTATATTAAAGTGATGGGGGAATAGAAACCGCAATTAATATGGGATATAAACTAACTTTCAAATGTTCTAATAGGTAAACAAATGTTATAATAGGTAAACAAGTATGCCGAACACGAATTTCGCGTTTATAAATTTCTCATATTAAAATTTGTGTTGTTGTTTACACAAAATAGGTAAACAAATAATTGAAAATTCAAAATCAACCTAGAAGTTAGCTTCCAACGGGTATTATAGGTAAACAAGTATGCTGAAGACGAATTTCGCGTTTAAATATTTATAATATGAATATTTGTTGTTGTTGTTGACACAAAATAGGTAAACAAATTAATGAAATTCAAAATCAACCTAGAAGTTAGATTTCAACGTTTATTTTAGGTAAACAAGTATGCTGATTTCGAATTTCGCATTTACAAATTTATAATATGAATATTTGTTGTTGTTGTTGACACAAAATAGGTAAACAAATTAATGAAAATTCAAAATCAACCTAGAAGCTAGCTTCCAACGGGTATTATAGGTAAACAAGTATGCTGAACACGAATTTCGCATTTATAAAATTCTAATATGAGTATTTGTTGTTGTTGTTGTTTACACAAATAGGTAAACAAATTAATGAAAATTAGATAGCTATCTACCATTTCCATGGTAGAAAATGTGAGGAGTAAGGCCGCTCAGCGGCCGTTAACTTGAGGTGTGTAGCACCGATCTGTCGCAAAGCGACCGAGACCGAAGGGCTAGTATTAATAATGAGTTAACCTATGGCTTGTAAATTACACACTTTGACTTAATAACCCGTGCCTAAAATTCATTTTGGGTTGTGATTAGTTACTGTGTTTTGTTTGGGAATGTTATTTAAGTTATTATCATTGCTCAATAGTTATTAAGGGTAGCTCGTTCAGCTATATTAAAACGGTTGCTTGTTTAGTCAAATAAATTGAAACCTGTGGTTGGTAAATTATACGCAATTAATTATTTCAGCAAATTGTATTCAAAGTAATTGATAACTCTGGGTGTAATCTCTCCATAATAATGGTAAATGCAGGGTTGCAAAATATTTGATTTATAAATAGTAATAAAGTTCTACATCTCAATAAACAATTCTTTTTGCAGGAGCTTGGGTTAGTGAATTTTTTAATTTAATTGATAGCAATAATTAACATAATAAATCTCATCGTTAGGCAGAACCAAAACCTAGATTACTTAACCTAGATTACTTAACTTAATTCATTTCTAGTAGAAATCCTAGGTTCCATTGATAGTCTTATTATACGTAGAAGCCAATATACTAATATAGGTGTAATAAATAAACAATGCATTAGACTCTAAGCGGATTCTTGTTAATATATATGTTACAGTCATTCTGTGTAATCAGTCATTTCACGTAATGCCTAGAAATTTTAGGCATTTCGCGTAATAGCTGTGACCCTTAGTCATTTCATGAAATGACTAAAATTTCTAGTTGTTTCATGAAATGACTAAATTTATAGAGTTCTTGTTACACATATTGCCTAAGATGCAATTAGTCATTTTGTGTAATTGCTTCAGTATATAGTTAGTATATTGGTAGAACATCCCCAAATATGACGAGTTTGACGACATTGCATGGTCTAATATAATAATTTTATTAAACCATGTAATTCTAAGGCAATTTTTATGCATTATCCCCGCTAGTACATTCTATCTTTTACTCTAATGCCAACATCCTCAATTCGACTAGACTTAATGCCCACATATAATTTCGACTTAATGCATGCGCTCATCTGATTGTAATTATCCAAATATGGCCTCCCATTGTCTATGCTAATTGAGCTAAAACAAGAATCCTTGAATCTCTTCATTCGTTGAGACTTGTTTAACAGTCAATAATAGATGTCTTCATACATCAAATAGTCATTGTCCAATTATAAAAGGGAAGGCAGGAAGGGATTTGATAATATAACGTATTTATATTTACTCAGACACAACAACATGGATGATTCCTATGAAGAAAAATTTAAGAGAGAGCTTTACATTAAATATGAGACTTGTAAAAAAATACTGATACCCAAAGATCAATATTATTCAACTATTGAGGATGTTAAATCAGCTGCTGCAAACCCTGCTACCAAGAATCGTCATTGTTATTATCTCCTTCAAAAGTAAGTTCAATGCTTATAATTTTCAGTACTAGTTTATTTTTCATAATACTACTATTTCAATAGCTAAAATGTTAGAAATTATTAATTATTACTTTACAATCAAGCAACAAAATTTAGAAAAGTATTTATCTGTCATGAAAGAGAAAAACTTCTACGACTTAACATATTTATCTTATTTTTAGGTACGAGATACTTCAATGTGGTGATCTGGAGAAATTGATTAAGAAGCGGCAAAATCCTGAAGAAACCCCTTTGTACTATGTGAGTATAGAGGATACCTACGACGTGGTTAGACGAGCACACCTATCTACTGGTCATGGTGGACGTGATCGAATGTTAAAGGAAATTAGCAAAAAATATGCCAATGTCACTCGGGATGCTCTGGAACTGTTTAAATCCTACTGCCTGGAGTGCCAAAAGAAGCGTAAACGTCCTATGACCAAAGGTGTTGTTGTACACCCTATTCTCACAAATGAGTTTTCTTCCCGTGCTCAAGTTGACTTGATTGACATGCAGTCTATGGTACAGAACTCGTTTAAATGGATTCTTGTGTATCAGGACCACTTGACCAAGTTTGTGATCTTACGTGCGCTAACCTCAAAACGTGCAGCTGAAGTAGCACATCATCTCCTGGATATATTCCTTCTCATTGGTGCCCCTGCCATTCTGCAGAGTGACAATGGCAGTGAGTTCACAGCACAGGTGATCCAAGAACTCAAAATCGTATGGCCTACGCTCATTATGGTTCATGGCAAGCCGCGCCACCCACAGAGCCAAGGTTCAGTGGAACGAGCCAATGGTGATATCAAAGATATGCTTGTTGCATGGATGGGAGACAATTCTACAGCTGATTGGTCAACAGGCATCAAGTTCGTTCAATTCCAAAAAAATTCCAGTCTCCATTCTGGGATCAAAAGAGCTCCATACGCTGCCATGTTTGGCTGCGATGTTAAAGTTGGTCTGACTTCTTCATCTCTTCCTACAGAAGTCATTGAACGCATGCAGAGCGAGGATGATCTCTTGTCAGCACTAAGCACACCACTCATAGAAACACAACAACAAAGTCCCTCTGCAACTGTAACTGAACCAAATATACCCAATAGCAGTCAAAGCGACTTAAATGTAGTAAATACAGGTCATAACTATTCCATGTCTACTAATGATCTACCAATAGCAACTGTCTATGAAAATAATTCAGCGATTGGCACCACCATGTCAGTACCCACTACAGTTCCAACATCTGTCACAAACAGTTTATCCCAGTCAGATAATCCACCTCCCATGAGCTCTGCACCTATGGATATCATCACCTCACACATAGATAGCATATTAGTGGAACGACAGGGTGCCAGAACTGCCCAGTTTGCCCAAGCTGAACGAATGGTGAAGAGAAGTCGGATTGATCTAGCTCACGGACATCCTGGTGATAATGTAGCAGTACCAATACCTCTGGTTGACAGAGGACGTGGTGACCCCCGTAACATTCTGGGAGTGATCCTTGACTGTAACGAGAACAACATGTACACTATTTGTGTTAAATCTGGTATTCTTAAATCAAAGTATGCCCGCAACCAGTTTGACCTGTGTCCACAACGCCTTTTACAGGAAACAGATGTAGATCGCACAAAAACTACCACTTTACGCCAAGCAGTCACAGAAGAGTCCACTTGTGGAGGTCAAGGTTATGTGAAATGTAACTGTGCTGGGCCCAAACGTTGCGAAAGTAACAGATGTAAATGTTTCAAGAGCAAGATCAAATGTTCTAGTCGTTGTCATAGCAGCTTGGCATGTAAACAGAAGTAACCTAGCAAGGACTGGAAAATTGACAATGTGTCAAAAAATATTTGAAATACATTATCTGTCATTTTACTAACATAAATCGTTCATCTGTAATTCTGTATGAATCATAATTACAATTCAGTCATTTCATGTAACAAGAACTCTATAAATTTAGTCATTTCATGAAACAACTAGAAATTTTAGTCATTTCATGAAATGACTAAGGGTCACAGCTATTACGCGAAATGCCTAAAATTTCTAGGCATTACGTGAAATGACTGATTACACAGAATGACTGTAACATATACACGAACATGCGTTATTATCTAGAAAACTGTCAGTTCTAATTAGCATAAATATTCAACAATACAGGCGCTGATTAGTATTTCCCAATTTATTTTTTCTGTCCTTATACATATATACCTATGGCTAGGGCCCACGGATATATACAGCTTAGGGGGGCACAGCCCTACTCTGAAACAATAGCATTACTGTTACGTGGGTCACTAGCGGTCATCTAAATATTTCCCATATGATTCCCGTAATATAATCAATTTGTGCTTTAATTTTTTCGTCAATTTTTCGTTCCATAATCGAAAGTTTTTATAGAAGCCTAGATTCAGTTTAAGTCTATTGGAGTATGTAATTAAATGCAACCGACATTTAATTTGAAAAGGCATGTGTTTTGAAATACAAGCGAGGGCCGCAGGCCCGAGTGCAAGTTGTAAGAACGCGCGTAGCGCGGACGAGCAGCTTGTTATAATAATACTGTGCCAGTATAGTGGCCCAGTTCTAATCTTACTGCCTTGGTTAGTTATTTTTGGTCCGTAGATCGTTCACAGAACAGAGTTTTATTAACTAAGAACTGAAATTTCAGGACAGGTGTCTCATGGGTTACAGATGTGTACCTGGGGTCACGATTTTTGATAACATTTATTTGGACACATTTTTGAACCTGTTAAATGTTAAAAAGGGACAATAAATAGTGCGAGAATATTCAATTTATATGCATTCGATAGAGAAGTAAATTCTACACCTTTTCAAAGTGCACGAATTTTAAAATTGGGTTTAGTTTATGCCACAATTGAGTTGCAAATTCCCTTTGTTTACTGACACTTCAGTTCAATTGAAAGTGTTAAATCTAATTCTATTGATTCAACTTGTGATAATTATATTGATTCCACTTGTGAGATCGAGTAGGTTTCTCTTTTCTGGTTGATAACTAAGATTCTACATTCCATAACAACGACAGATTAAGTTAATATATTTCATTTTGCAACAATACTCTTGTACTATTAATATACAGACGTAATTAATTATAATTAATTGAGGCTGTATTTAACATATAGAGATGCTTCCAATTTGTTTATTAGGGGTTATCGAGCGTGCTAAATTTAAAATTGTAGTGAAATTCATTTTAAATTATTAATGTTTGCTAATAATTGAACTCAATTTATTTTGATGTACATAATAATGGTGTTAAATTATTAATAAATTAATTAAATATTTATACTAACTAGCTAAATTTCATTAATCTCAGAGATGATACAAGTTAGAAACAAACTTTCAATTTATCAATAGGTCTGTTATATGACAGTTTACTACCATGACAGACTTACTACCTCTATTACTAGTACCATGGATGTTCTCTATCCATGACAGATTTACTACCTTACATGACAGAATTACTACCCTTTGATCATGACTTAAGTTCTCATCACGAAACTCTTCGTTCTACTTTCAATATTACTATGCACTTTTGATGGTTTCTTTCTTTCTTCTACTTGACTAAATATAAGCAGTATGTAGTTAACTAATAGGATTCACAAAGACATTGAATTTTATTTATTTATTTCTAAGAACGACACAAGAAAAAGGATCAATATCGGATATTTTAGCTGTATCGAGCTTAGTAGAATTATCTTTAGGCAGTGTTCGAAGAGGATGATTATTGATATCAAAATAGAATCTAACTGATATACAGTTATCAGCTGAGTATCTTCTATAGGTGTCATCATTTATACAATAGAATTCCTCGCTATTTTTACCAATCTTTAGCTGATAAATCATTTGTCCCTCTGCATAATGAGACTTGTTATAGTTCTGTTTGTCTACTATAATTATTCTGTAATGAGTAATGGCAGCTATTCCCAATTGTTTGTCGAACTCTCCTTCTATCCTCTTGATAGAGAAGTGTATTCGTTTGTCAGGAAGCCAGAAAGCCATACCCATAGTACAGAGTCTCAGTCTGTAGTTGTTAACATAAAAAGAAGGAGCCTTTATCTGAACAAAATGTGAAAAATCTCTATATTGGAATTGACACTCAACTCCATCCAACTGTTTCATCGTCCATTCAACATTTTTTTTCTCGTTTTCAAGTTTTTCTATTCTATTTAAGCTGAAGTCTGTATGTTCCACTAGGTTTGCTTGTTTGTGAGCTAATAAGTCTCTTCTTAGCATTAGTATAGCTTTACAGCCGTATTTAGCATAAGGACACGTGATCTCCTCTAACTCACATACATTCCTGTGTACAGAGGAGTTTTCTCGAGGAAATACCATTCCACAACCATTCGGACATAAAATGGTTTTTTTTATGCAACACTTTTCATGTTTTTCTAAATCTTTGGCATAACCGAATTTCCCACACCCGAATATGCAAATGATTTCACGCATTTGACATATCTCACTTTTATGTCTGTTTTCTTCTCTCCGGATAAATATCTGTTTACACTTAGCACATTTGATTAGAAAGTTATCACAAACATCCAAATGCTTTTCTGCTTCTGAAAGTTTCCCTTTCCATTCGCAGTTTCTCAGAATTGGACATTTTATCTCAAACTCTGCTACCGAATTATGTACAATATTTACAGCATTCAACTTGTCCGGAGTTTTGCTACAAAACAAGCAAGTTGTTTCTCCTTCGCTAAGGGAGGCTTCCCTCATTATTCCAGAACACACCTTACAAACCACGAAACTTTCTTCCATTTGTGTCAGATTCCTAACTAAGTACTCCCTCCTATACCCACAATACTTTTGCTTTTCTTTTACGATTGTCTTTATATATAGTATATCATCAATGTTGTCAGGTGGGTTTAATAGTTTTGATGCCATTTCTCTCAAAGTTATATTAATATTTCTCACATAAGCTATTCTACTTGGCTTCTATTTGTGTACTTATAGTTCAGTAGAAATGTGATATCTTCCTTGTTTAACTTACTGACTACTGTATTAGATATTTAATATTAGATATTAAAATAGGCTAAATCATAATCGATAAATTAGCCCTAGTGCAGCTGACCCCCCTCAGGGTCAGATGTCCCCACTCGGACTACTCACCCTAGGCCAGATGTCCTCTGTGGGCAACTATCCCACATCCTGACACAGATACGTGTTGAAAACTATTGAATTGCTACTATGTACATGTACAGTGGAGTCTCCGAATAACGGACACGTTGGGTTGGGGAAATGGCTTCTGTCCGTTGTAGAGAGTTGTCCGCTTCTCGGAGTGTCCGTTTTGGGAGACTCCACTGTATTACTACAAATGTATTTCACTAGAATATTGTTATTAAACTAAAGTGATATAAATATATATTGAGAAGATATGGAACACTTTTATGTAGAATATAAAACTATAGTGATGTGCATTGTGAAATTTAAGTGTTCTGGAATCCTAGTGAAGAATCCGAGGTGAGGACTTCTGACCCTAAGGGGTACATCTGATCCTAAGGGGTACATCTGATCCTAAGGGAGACATCTGATCCTAAGGGAGACATCTGACCCTAAGGGAGACATCTGACCCTAAGGGGTACATCTGACCCTAAGGGGTACATCTGATCCTAAGGGGTACATCTGATCCTAAGGGGGACATCTGACCCTAAGGGGTACATCTGACCCTAAGGGGCACATCTGACCCTAAGGGGGACATCTGATCCTAAGGGGCACATCTGATCCTAAGGGGGACATCTGACCCAAAGGGAGACATCTGACCCTAAGGGGTACATCTGACCCTAAGGGGGCACATCTGACCCTAAGGGATACATCTGACCCTAAGGGATACATCTGACCCTAAGGGATACATCTGACCCTAAGGGGCACATTCCCGGGGGACCGCTGGCACTCCGACACCGTGATGTGAATACTCACTAGAGAATTTCCACCTATGGCCTTTCCCAAGGACCATACTCCCGAGGCCATGATCATAACAACTTGGGAGCGTATTGCATATTATAGATCTGCTGTAATGCGCCAGAGACCAGATAGCTCGGATCTTATGATAAATCAACGAACACATGTTCTATTGATACCTCAGTATCACCATAGTTCTGTAATTTACTATTTCTCTGTTCCCATTGAGATCATAACTCGTGAAGTGGTCACGATTTCTATATCTTAATTGAGCTATTTTCTGAAACACTAAAATATATAGAGAGAGAAAGTAATCTCTTTACATGATTCTAAGCAAAGGTTTCTCAGAACCATGTGCTGACTTCTACCATACCGAATTTGGTATCTGAAATATTATCGAATTGAATGCTAGCTGCTAATTAATCCTGGGACAATCCTAGAATTTGATTGACTAAAAGTTTTGTTACCATTTGTGAAGTAAGATGTGAATATTTTTCTTATATATTTGATATTATCCCTAGATACAGTATTTCCTATTTTTCTACCAAATTTAAGGTCTGAAGTTCTTACCACTTTCTCAATCAATTCCAAACAAACAAACAAAAAAGTAGTATAACATTTTTTGAATTTTGGACAAAAGATTTTTTTATAGGTGTTAAAAACTGTCACTACACCTATAAGCCAATTTTCAGTTCAGCCCATTAACTATAAAGCGCCAGGGCACCACCGTCTAAGGAGAAAAATAAATAAATAAAATAAAGGCATTGATTTCAATACTAGCCGATTACGTAGTAGTCGGCACAGTAAAAAGAAAGAAAGAAAGAGTGGGTTAATTGGTTTTTATTTTTAGTTGAATATCAACAGCATTCGATACTGTTGAGAGTGTATCTTAATATTGAATTCAAATATTGTATCCCAATTTATATAATGCTTATAAATTATAATGGATAAGTATTTCCAGAAGTCAAAACCAAAACCAGATTGTTAAAGAAGAGTTAAGGAAATCAAACAAATGTTAACAAAATATATTCGCCAATCGAATATACAGTACATAGGCGTAGGCTCCGGTAGGGTTGGTGAGGCCATGGCCCTACCAATAATTTGTCAAGAGCCTTCATCTTCTATTAAGTATGATGCAAGTTAGCATAAATGGCCCTACCAATCCGGGCAATCCCCATCCCGAGTATACGCCCCTGCTCAGTACAGTATATTCCGCTTAATAGAGACATAGCTTAATATATTTCTCCTCTTAATCGGGTGAAATAACCTGGTTCCGTGGTGACTCTATTAAGAGGAGTCGACTGTAGTACTGTTATACAATCTACTCGAAAGTCGATGCCAATTCTAACTCAAGTTTATAATGATGTTCAATCACATTCCGGAGACTCAGATGAAATATTTACCAAATCAGGATACTTATTGTTTTTGCTTGCAACCGAGTGAAATACAATTTGTTATCGACCATGTTTACATACAAAAGGCCTTTCTTGTGACCAACTTCTTACGTAATCAAATCGATCCTGTGACTCTTGCCCGGTTTGTAGAACGAACAGATGCCCAAGCCAGATTCATAATACATATATCGACAACTGATGGTCCAATTTATTACTGTGGGTATTTTAAGGGTGACTCCCCAAATTTGGGGTCACATCCCCCAAATTTATATTCAGTTGTATAAACTGAGGGACTTCCCAATAATGGGAAAGTCCCCCCAAAACATATTCAAAGTTTACAGATTAGAGGGAATCCATCCTAAATTAAATCCTACAGGCCGTAAAAGTGAAATCAATGGTTGTTAATAGCATTTACAAATACGAATGTAACATAACTCAATTGTAACCCTGTATTTAATGAATATAAGGGATATCAATTATAGCATGTTAATGGCCTAAAGAGAAACTAGATAACATGAATTGCGGATATTAGAATAGATAAATAGCATGTTATCTGATATAAGCCTAGAAAATAAATTATTCAAATAAAGTAAGGGGATAATGATAGATATTACTGAGCGAATAAAGTTAAGTTATTGAGCGAATAAAGGTAAGTGTTTGAGCGAATAATGAAAAGTTAGCTAGGGATGTACATCCTCTTGGCATCGGAAATAGCCCTCACTAGATCACTCCTTGCAGACCTGTCAATATCATCTATTGCATCAGCTGTCATTGTTTCATTAATCTTATTGGGAGTAATCGTTTTGTCTGCCGTTTTCATAATTGCAGCTAGTCCGGCAACATGAGGGCTAGCCATTGATGTTCCACTCTTTTTAGTGAAATCTAGAAGAGATCGGTTTTTATATCAGTATTTTTGAAAAAAATGATAATTATTGGCCTATTTTTAAGGAAACCGATATTTCGTTACATGACGTTTAATCCATGAGATAGTTTGTGTATCAAAATGTCAGTATCGAAATATCGTGATCAAAAATCGGTATTTCAATATCTCAAAACAAATATAAATGAAATACTCTCATCAGATTGGCTATTTTAATCGTACAAGAATGGTATTGTACAAACCTGTGTTACTCTTATATGAGGCACTACTAATAGAAACCCCTGGAGCCATGATGTCAACACACTTTCCGTAGTTTGAGAAAGATGCCATTGGTTTCTTGCAAGTTGCTCCTATATAACCGTGAGCTCCTACGTTAATCCCCATCTAGCCCTGCCTGGGCTATAATTGCATGCATCCTTCGCCTTATTCATACTAGCTGTCACTACTACAACACCATTTGTTACAGCTCGATTGACATTTCTATCCAACATTGCTGATGAACCACCTCCCAAAGACATGCTTATGATAGTCCCAACGTAACCAGTCCTGGAAGATAGATATTTACATAACATACTATACTTTTCTATTACTGTAGAAATGCTAAAATATTATCTAGAACTATACTTATACATACGTATAAACAAATACTTGATAGCAATAAATAATAATATATTGTTATATTATTAAAAAAAACTTGCTACATACTTATATGTAGCATTTAAACTTGCTACATACGTATTACCATTATTATTTGTAATATAATACAGTAAAACCTCCAAAAGCGTCACCTCCGAGTAGCGGCGAACTCCGAGAAGCGGCACAAAATCATTCTCCCGATGGGTCCCGATTTGGGAAGTTTACCTGTACGAGCAACCTCCGAGTAGCGGCAACCTCCGAGAAGCGGCACAAAATCATTCTCCCGATGGGTGCCGCTTTGGGAGGTTTACCTGTATACAGTACGTAGAACTTGTGTTATCCGATCCCCCTATAAACCGGTATTCTCCTTAATCCGACACAAATTTCGTATTTCAATGAGTGTCGGATTAGGAAGTTTTTACTGTACGTAATTAACGTAATTAATCATATTATGATAATGTTGCATTTTTCTAAACCTGCAATAAAAAGTTATTTTGATTTGTGGAGAGGATATACTATGGGGATGCCATTTATCATCTTAAATTGACCAGTATATGAGTATTTAGCCAAATTTGAAGACCCATGAGATAAAATTTCCGGAGGTCCGCTAGTCTTCTTGGTTATCATATAAATATATACAGCAGTCGTGTTCGCGTAATAGAAAAAGTAGCATTTTTGCACGAAATTTCCTTGCTAATAGGCGAACTTGCTATTATAAAACAAAATTAACATTTAATAATCGCTTGGGACTGAAAATAACTTGATAATATTACAATATTGCTATTAGAGCAATTGCTATTGCCCCTGACTCAATTTATTAATATTAAATTACTTAATTTTAACATAACGTTAATCATTTACATTGAAATTAATCATACGTACGTACCTTCCCCCATAATAAATTAATTCGTTGAATATTAATACAGTAAAACCTCCAAAAGTGAACACCCCAAGAAATGAACAACTCCAAAATATGAACACTTTTTCTCGGTCCCAAATTTTCCCCATTGCTTTAAATACACATTATAATAAACCATGAAAAGTGAACGTTTTGGCTGGTCTCCAGGGTGTTCACTTTCTAAATATTTACTGTACTACGTATTATAAATACCTGTCCTTATTAGCAGTGTGTTGTTTTCTAACATATCTAACACCTCTTATAAACCAACTAGTATATCCCCATCCATCGCAACCCAATACTCTTATGCTGTAGAGATTGGATTTTTTTGCTACTCCACTGTATATACCAACAGCAATGCCTGCACAGTGTGTACCGTGCCCTTCACAATCGCTTCCTTTTAAATTAGTTTTGTATTTCTCATCAACAGGATCGAAACCGCCATACTTTGCTCTGGTAACGTTGCTACCATTAAGCCACCTAAATAAAACATTTACGGTCAGTTTTCTCTTATTATCCACTTCTCTAATTGTATACTACATATATACGTATTTTCCTTTAATTTAAGGCTACATTCTTTGCATAATTTTTTGTTAATTCAGTTAGTTTTAAAAACACATAAAACCAAAGTGATGTGATATTTGTAAATTCTACTAAAGTAGTGTGGTAGTATAGTGCTTATTATGAACTATTGCAATACACATAAGGCTCCATAAAATATTAATTCATGGCTTATATTTGTAGTAATCCGTATTTTGAATTAGTATATCTTGAGAACCAAGATTAATTGAATTTATTTTACATTTACCCAAAGTCTTTATGATTATAGTTGATTCCAGTGTCAAGTATGTAGATATCAGCTCCCTCTCCATAATTCGGAGGTTGATATGTGCCATCAGTGCAGTTTACATTATCGATAATGTCCAAATTGTAATTAGATGTCTTAGTAGATATGTCAGAAATCTCGAGATCATCAATGGAAATCTCATCTGAATGTCCAATGTTTTTTTCAAGGTAAATAATTCCATCTTTCTCAACTAATTCTACAGTGTTCAACTCAGAAATCTAAGATTGAATACATTATAATCTGAATAATTCGACCCTCTATATTCCGGAATTCAGCAGAACCGACACTTTTTCCTTCCCAATGAGCGTAGGACTATGCATTAGAGCCTGCATAATCCGACAACAAGGCTGGTTTCGGTTAACCGGTTAACCGTTGCTGACATCGGTTAACGGTTAGAGATTTTATTAACCAGTTATCCGGTCTGTTGAACAACGGTAGAGTTATTGGGAAATTAATGTATAAAGTATAAAAATCTTTGAATTTTATCAGAGTATGTAGTCCTAAATCCATTTCTCATCACCACTTAATAAATTTTATTGGACAACATTGATTTAAATTTGCCTAAGGCACGAAATGTATAGGTTAATATACTTATGCAGTTATACTTTATACACTTGAGTCTTATTCTGTAGTATAATCAAATTTGTATAAAGTATTTATTGTATTGAGTAGGATGGGCGGTTAACCGGTTAACCGTGGCGAGTAATCGAATTGTAACCGTTGCCTCAGATAGGTTACCCAACCCCACTCTTGCCGACAATTTGGCAATCCGACATTTTTCAACGGATGTCGGATTAACAGGTTCTACTGTAGTTACTTTAGATTTACAACGTTCAATATTAATGATTAAATTAATTAACCTTATCAGCAGTTTCTTTACTGATTTCTCCAAAGATCATCGGTAGCAGAGTATTGTCTGACTCTATAAAGAGCTCTTCCCTTTGTAATCCCTCATGTCCCTCCAACAGTTGAATGACCTCTTCTATCTGCTCATCTGTAGCCTCTTCCTTTAACAGCACCATGTACTTTTCCCTCTCAACGAAAAGTTTTCCCGAAAATGTTACAGCCAAATTCGCCAATAGGAATGCACACACAATTTGAACCTTCATTTATTGTCTAGTATAACTATTTGCAATTTTGAAATTGGAAATGCTTATAGTATACGCATATCAAGGAATTGTTCAGGAGCGTGAGACGCTCCTTTGGAGCATGATTTTTGGAAAATTTGAATTTAGGAGCGCGAAAATTTTTAATTCTTTCTTATACAGTAACATTAATTTGTGATTTAGGCGTATGAAAATTGGATCAGACCAGGATTAGGAGCATATTTACAAATGCCTGAATAATACACTGACGCATATATTGTACACAGCCGTTAATTCGAACTCTCAAGGGAAAAATACATTTGCTCGAATTAGAGAATGTCCGAATTAATGGATGTTGGCTGTATTTTTAAAGCATTTACGTCGTTTTCCTAAGCTCTATTGTTGTGAATAACTTTCGAATTGTTTTATGTAGAGAATAGATGTTATTTATACTTGGGATGTTAGATTCAAATAATACAAATACTTGTTAAGAGACCAACTCATGTTTTCACTGATATAAAGTATCAAACGATTCTATAATATATACTATATTGTTTCTTTAGCGTTTTTCATGACTCGTGGTGTGGTCACGATTAATTTATCTTTCTTCTATTTTCTGTGATAAGAATAATAATATTACTAAAATATATTGGAGTGAAAAGTAATTACTTCACGTGATACAAATAGAAGTTTCTCAAAACTATTATAAAATTCACATGAAACCGAACTTGATTATAAAAAATTCTATAATTTACAAAGAAATAGTGACCTATAGCATAACTCACCATACTTTTAGAAGTTTTCTTTATTACAAAACTAATATTTTCTTGCATTAAAATTGCTGCTCATATTTATAAAATAAGAGATCCATATTTTTTATTATTTTCCATCAACAATAAAGCAAATTTACTTAAGAATTACTTACATATCGGTCAACATATTTTCTAATGTAATTTTAGGCTCTGACAAGGAAATTTTGCTTAACAACAAATGTTCACCTTATAAAGGTGTTGTCTCTATAAAAGTAAGGCCATTTTATATACTATACACTAATATTTGATAAAATACTGCCCAATTCTACATTTAAGATTTTATCATACTTGTGATCTGCTCCTTCTCTTACTCGCTACATTACAGCTCTTTTATAATGGATACTTGATGTATTTTTGCTTGATTAATAACTCAATAACCACCAAATATACTACTAACTTGTTTTTCCACACTAATTTCATACCCTATTTATACGGGTATTGCCCGGAGCGTGTTGTTTTCGTTGATCAAATTTACAAAAAAAATCTGAAAAATCTGAAATAATATTTCGATGGATTGTAATTGCTATTGATCAGCGAATATCAAAAATCAATGTAATTATATTTCACTTATCAATTTATTGGTATTAATTTTATTATACAAATGCCATTTTTATTGACCCGGGACTTATTCGAGGCAATACCATATTTTTCTGTAGACTAATGTAGTGTATGAAACTAGGTCACATTATAGTCGAGAACTAGCCGATTAATAAAATCTCACTTCTTAATAATGTTACGTTGGTGGTTTCATCCCATCACATGGACTCATCAGGAGGTTAACCCTCGACCACCATGCATACTGCCGTAAAACCATGTTACCTCTATCCAGGCTTTCATTCAGACAAATTTCTTCCCGCCTAGATCACTACACTGGCTTAAATTATCATCTTTGTATCTCATTTAGTATTACAGTAGAACCTGCATATTCCGACATCAGTTGGGATAGGGAAAATGTCGGATTGCTAAATTGTCGGATTATGCAGGCTGCCAGGCTCTAATGCATAGTCCGACGCTCATTGGGATAAGTAAATAGTGTCAGTTGACTCGGTTCTGCTGAATTCCGAATTATAGAGGGTCGGAATATGCAGGATCTACTGTCATTCAATGGGAGAATTTATCGATTTTCGCGCGTAGAAATCTCTTAGGCCCCCCAATTTTGGCAGACTGAAATTTTTTCCACATTTTCACGACACTTAACATTTATTTGTAATTTGAAATACATGTAGTTAATAAACTCAAAATAGACCAAGCGATAGCCTAGTAGGTCTTATAAATACTATTAATTAAGGGTTGTATTTTGTTAGTTGATAGAGGTAACTGCCATGGAGTTTCACATACTGCAAAATTTGTCCTTAGTTAGAATAATTCTTTAAATCGATGCTGAATTTTCCTTCAGTCATACCCCTCCTGCGTTCGTTCACTTAGGAGTCCTGAATCTAAAATACTGGCTAGGCGGTTGCAGCAATGTCATTAACGTGTTACTGCCCTGTGCTTCCAACCTACGCAAGGCACTCTCTAGTGCAGTGGTTCCCAACCTGGGGTCCACGGATGTCTGTAGGGGTTCCACAAGATGTATTACGGTCAATGGGAGGGGGTCCACAGGATGCTAAATATATATTATAGGGGGTAAACGGTTGAAAAAGGTTGGGAATCGCTGCTCTAGTGGGTCATAACATAGTGTATATTTCAGGCTAATCTGTATATAGCATTTTGTTTTTAAATTTGCACTAAAGTTAATTAATATATTAACTATACCGACATGCAAAACTCATTATCTAGAGTTGTATTCAACAATGTAGATATTCTTGATAATTTATTGGGCATGATTAATATCTAATAGAAATCTAATAGTGAGTAAGTTACACAATTAACAAGGAAGATATCACATTTCTACTGAACTATAAACACACAAATAGAAGCCAACTAGAATAGCTTAGGAGAGAAATATTAACATAATTTTGAGAGAAATGGCATCAAAACTACTAAACCTACCTGACAACATAAATGATATACTATATGTAAAGACAACCGTTAAAGGAAAGCAAATGTATTGTGGGTATAGGAGGGAGTACTTAGTTAGGAATCTGACACAAATGGAAGATAGTTTCGTGATTTGTAAGGTGTGTTCTGGAATAATGAGAGAAGCCTCTCTGAGTGAAGGAGAAACCACTTGCTTGTTTTGTAGCAAAACACCAGACAAGTTGAATGCTGTAAATATTGTACATAATTCGGTAGCAGAGTTTGAGATAAAATGTCCAATTCTGAGAAACTGCGAATGGAAAGGGAAACTTTCAGAAGCAGAAAAGCATTTGAAAGTTTGTAATAACTTTCTAATCAAATGTGCTAAGTGTGAACAGATATTTCCTAGGAAAGAAGAACACCCCCATATAAATGAGAAATGCCAAATGCGAAAAATCATTTGCAATTACAGATGTGGGAAATTCGGTTATGCCAAAGATTTAGAAAAACATGAAAAGTGTTGCATAAAAATCCCCATGTTATGTCCGAATGGTTGTGGAATGGTATTTCCTCCAGAAGATTCCTCTGAACACAGGAATGTATGTGAGTTAGAGGAAATCACGTGTCCTTATGCTAAATACGGCTGTAAAACTAATCAAATGCTTAGAAGAGACTTATTAGCTCACAAGCAAGCAAACCTAGTGGAACATACAGACTTCAGTTTAAAAATAATAGAAAAACATGAAAACGAAAAAAATATTAGTGAATGGACAATGAAACAGTTGGATGGAGTTGAGTGGGAATTCCATTATAAAGATTTTCGACATGAGCAGATAGAAGGTCCTACTTTCTATGTTAACAACTACAAACTAAGACTCTATATTATTCTTGGAATTTCCTGGCTTTCTATTTACAAAAGAATGAGCTACTTTATCAAGAGGATAGAAGGAGAGTTCGACAAACAATTGGGAAAACCTGTCATTACTCACTACAGAGTTATTATTGTAGATAAACAGGATTATAACAAGTCTCACTATGACGCTGGACAAATGAATTATCAGCTTAAGATCGGTGAAAATAGCGAAGTATTCTATAGCATAGATAATGGCACCTGGGAAAGATACTTAAAAGCTGACGACTGTATATCAGTCAGAATCTATTTTGATATCAATACTCAACCACCTCTTCGAACAGTGCCTAAATATAATGCTACTAAGCTTGATACAGCTAAAATATCCTATATTGATCCATTTTCTTTTATCGTTCCTAGAAATAAATAAGATATATTTTTCAATGTCTTTGTAATTCCTATTAGTTAAGTATATTTTTGGATTCTTGTAGTGATTAACCATGGATAGTTAAATAAAGTACAATTTTGAGATTATCATGTTATTCTGAGAATCAGTTTTGAATCCCCAAATTCACTTGTGGTTTGTTGTTATATATCGTTAATATTATTCAGTTAGAATTGCCTTGTTTTCACCGATATTATTCTTGCACATAGTTTGTAGTAGTTTGTTGCAAACATTATCTGACCTATTAGATAAATGTACAGTCAAACAATGAGGAAATTTGAATACAGTAGACTCTCATTAAACGAACACCAGGGGACTGTAGAAATTTGTTCGTGTTATGCAGAATTCGTATAAGCCGAGTCCGGAATACAATTCAATTTTTTGGAAGATGAGTGAATCATTTAAAAAGATTTTTTTGAGCAGAATTGATTGAGGAACTGGTAAGAGCTACAGCTAGATATCTGGCAGTATATTGTAGCTAAAAACTAGTTCGAAGTTCGAATATCTAAGAAAATATTCACTGATGACTAGCTATGTCTTGGACTAAAATCCAACAATTTATTGCAAAATATCAATCCATCTTTAATTCTCAAAATTATTTGTAGTAAAATAGCAGGGTTGCCAATCCAATCCAACCGAGAGAACTTATCGATTATCGATTGCTGAATTTTGCATCGATTGGATTATCGATTGGATTGCCCAAAGTTTTCATCGATTGGATAATTATCGACGGATTTTATCGATTATCGATTTTTTATCGATTTTTCGATATTTACGAGTAGGGCGAATAATATTGGTATATTTATTTGTTTGGACGAATAAGCATGAAAAACATGACAAAATTATGGCTAATGAATTAAACACCTCCATAAAAATGTGAATTCAAAATTTTTGCTGTTTGTTTACACTTTATATACGGTATTGTTTTATGTAAATATCCATATTGAACCATCTATAGATGTTATTATGCTGCTCTAAACTTAAATGTATAAATTCATAATATTGTTGTTCAAATACTTTTGCCTGGGTAGTGTCATATTTCTTACTCATGGAGACAAGATATACAACCCTATAAATTATAATAATTTACACACAATCGATGGATAATCAATGCATAATCGATAGAAAATCGATAAATAATTGATACAAAATCGATAGAAAATCGACAAATAATCGACAAATAATCGATAGAAAATCGACAAATAATCGATAGAAAATCGATAAATAATCGATGATTTTTATCGATAATCGATTGGATTGTATTGTCAGATCATATCATCGATTGGTTATCGATATCGATTGCCAAAATTTACATCGATTGGATTGGATTGGATTGGATTGGATTGGCAGCTCTGTAAAATAGGAGAGCTCTCCATTAATGCTCTGCTCATTACTATAGTATAGAAATAGCTCTTTCTATGGTACTCGAGAATTTTTAGATACTAAATAATTCGATGGTATTTCAGATACCAAGTTCGGTATGGTAGGTCAGCACATTGTTTTGAAAAACCTTTGCTTAGAATCATGTAAATAGATCACTTTCTCTCTCTACTATATATTTTAGTATTACAGAAAATACGTTAATTATGATATATAAATCGTGACCACTTCACGAGTTATAAGCTCAATGGGAACAAAGAAATAGTAAATTACAGAACTATGTTGATACTGGGTATCAATAGAAAATGTGTTCGTTGATTTATCATAAGATCCGAGCTCTCTGGTCTCTTACGCATACAGCAGATCGATAATATGCAATATACTCCCAAGTTGTTATGATCATGGCCTCGGGAGTATCCTTGGGAAATGCCATAGGTAGAAACTCTCTAGTGAGTATTCACATCACGATGTCGGAGTGTCAGCGGTCCCCCGGGAATGTGGCCCTAGGATCAGATTTATCCCTTAGGGTCAGATGTTCCACTTAGGATCAGATGTCTCCCTTAGGGTCAGATGTCTCCCTTAGGGTCAGATGTCTCCCTTAGGGTCAGATGTGCCCCTTAGGGTCAGATGTACCCCTTAGGGTCAGATGTCCCCCTTAGGGTCAGATGTCTCCCTTAGGGTCAGATGTCTCCCTTAGGATCAGATGTGCCCCTTAGGATCAGATGTCTCCCTTAGAGTCAGATGTGCCCCTTAGGGTCAGATGTCCCCCTTAGGGTCAGATGTCTCCCTTAGGGTCAGATGTGCCCCTTAGGGTCAGATGTGCCCCTTAGGGTCAGATGTCTCCCTTTGGGTCAGATGTGCCCCTTAGGATCAGATGTCTCCCTTAGGGTCAGATGTGCCCCTTAGGGTCAGATGTCTCCCTTAGGGTCAGATGTGCCCCTTAGGGTCAGATGTCTCCCTTAGGATCAGATGTGCCCCTTAGGGTCAGATGTCTTCACCTCGGATTCTTCACACTAGGGTTCCAAAACACTTAAATTTCACAATGCACATCACTATAGTTTTATATTCTACATAAAAGAGTTCCATATCTTCTCAATATATAGGTATTTGTAATAACGTTGTTATCAACTATGATCTGTAGCCTAGCCAACAAGGTTGACTAGTGGGGTTTCGTTCCATTACAGGAACTCATCAGGAGGGTGACCCTCGATCCCATGACTCCATCACATCTAGTGGGTAGTCACGCTTATCGCCATGGTGTCTCCATTACGACCACTCGTGCCTCCTGCCGGTATAGTAGTCCCTGACTACTACCGGCCCCGGTACTACAGTATTTATATCACTATAGTTTAGTAACAATATGCTAGTGAAATAAACTTGTAGTAATACATGTTGTAGCAATTCATTAGTTTTCAACACGTTCTGTGTCAGGTTATGGGATAGTTTCCTTCGGAGGACATCTGGCCTAGGCTGAGTAGTCCGAGTGGGGACATCTGATCATGAGGGGGGTCAGCTGCACTAGGGCTAATTTAGCGATTATGATTTAGCCTAGTATTTTAATATCTAATTCTAAATATCTAATAGTCAGTAAGTTAAACAACAAGGAAGATATCACATTTCTACTGAACTATAAATACACAAATAAATATTGTACAGAATTCAGTAGACAGTGTGATATAAACAGAGGCGTAGCCAGGGCCGCAATTTAAGGGACTAGTAGGCCGGGAGCTGAATGATTTTGATGGGCCTACCTATGTGACGATTTCTACACGAGTTACCGAATAAATACGGATTAGATTTATTCGGTAACAAAAAAATTTTACATTATAAAGCTGCTTTAAGTGCTTTTCTACTTGCGAAATCTTTAATCGTAGACCACATCATTTCTTGCAAAAGTTCATTTCTATGTACAGTGGAGAAATAAAGGAATGAAGTAAATTATAAATACAAATTATGCCGGTGGATCACATTGTTCTGTAATATTTAATAGGATATAAAACATTACTTACAGAAATCAATCTCACAATGAAAACTTAACTATTGTTTAGTCAAAAATTAATTGGACACATAGAGTTAGAAGTACATCCACATAAATCATTGGCATTTACCAATGAAATAATAGTCAATTTAGCGTGATAATATTTTCCTAGATCTACTAGAAGCCTGAATATAATATCCGGGTGCTTCTAGTGACCAACCAAAATCAACTCTTGGCTAAGCTTTCGGCGACTATAGTACAAAGTGTTGGGCCTATTTACAAGATGGGTTTGGGGCTGTAGCCCCATCCATAGGCGCCGAAAGTTGGGGGGTCAGGGGGGGTTACACCCTCACTGGTTTTCGTCAGGGAGGGTTTCACCCCCCCTGGCTGAGGAAAGAGTCAGGAAGGGTATACCCCTCCTGGTTGGTCAGGCAGGGTATATTAGACATATTCTTTATTGTTAAAGTAGAAAACATACACGTAAACCCATTGAAAAATTATAATTCCATAAGGAGTCTTTCTAAATAACATTGGATTATTAATATATGTATACAATTATGCCTGTCAACATAATGATTTTCAGCCACCATAGCAGTGGTGAAACAGGGGGATGCGCTAGGGGGGGGGCGTCCCCCCCCCCGTAAATTGAAGGGGGGCAACATTATTGGTGCGGGTGTTACCGTTCCCTCTGGATAAAAAATACAATATTCAATATAATTTAGTACAATAAAATATACGTATAATTAATTCAAAACAAATTGATATCTGGGTATCTCGCAGTCCATTTTTTTCTGGGGGGCTTTCCCCCAGAACCCCCCAAGAATCGCTTGCAACACTCGCTCCGCGCACCCCAACTTTAATCTTATACTTATAAACTTTGCGACAATGCGCCATAGGAATCGTTTTTTTGACCTTTCACATTTAAATGTATAGTTACACCCCCCCCCTGGCGCTGGAGAGTTTCGGCGCCTATGGCCCCATCAGCCCCCGCCTTAATCTGGCCCTAGGCGTAGCTATAGGCGGTTCAGGGGGTTCATTGAACAAGGGGCCCCGATGTCTCGGGGGCTCCCAAAGGCATACCTGCCAACATATTTGTGTCATATCCCTGTACAGGGCTCCAATTTTCCCCTGTATATTGGCCAAAATCCCTATGCACCTCCCAAAGTTTTTCTCGCTCGCTACGCTCGCTCGTCCAGGGATTACTATACACTTACATAGAAAAATAATACTTGGGAAAGTAAAAAGCATTGAATTATATACTGTACAGGGAATCCCTGTACGCTTGACTAAATATACACGCATAAACCAACTTGTGCCTTTATGTGGTCAATGCAGAATGTTGGAAGAATATACTATCATCACTGTAGACATTTTTAGGCATTATTTACTCATAATTAGTAAATTAAAAATCACTGTGCGCCTGTACTAAACATCCAAAATGGTTCAAATCCATGTACGGTTGGCAGGTATGCAAATGTTCCAAAATTCTCCATATGCAGATATACTTCAATCTACTTCGTCAAAATGCGGGAAATGCCATTTCCGAACCCAAATTTACCCAGATGCATGCCGCGAACCTCCTTAAAATATACTACTCCAATGGCGCCAGGGGCCCCGGCACATACTTTTGAACCGGGGCCCCCTAAACCCTAGCTACGCCACTGGCCCGCCGCACAGCTGCAATTTTGGATTTTTTTCTCCATTTCATAATCACTATGAAGGTGTTAAATTAATTCAGAAATGTGTTTCGGAAGGCAACGACCCTTAGAATGGTGGAAGTTTCCATTTAGCTCGCTTCATTTTAGAGATATTCAAGTTTGAGTAGAATAGATAGGTAGCGAGTCAGCATTTTTTATGTGCGTTTGTGTCATCACCAAGCACCAACGAACCCATTCGAATAATATAATTCACAAAATTGTGTACCAACACATTTTTTTACGATGTCATCGTCACCTCAAGGTGTCAAAACCCATTTATAGAGGTGTTACGTAGCATAAGGACCAATTGATCCATTGGAAGTTTGTTTCGATCTTCTATAATCTCTGAGATTAATGATATTTAATTAATTAGTACAAATGTTTAATTAATTTATTATAAATTTAACACCATTATTATGTACAGCAAAATAAATGAAGTTCAATTATTTGCAATTATTATTAATTTTAATTTAATTTCACTATCATATTTGAATTCAGCGCACTCGATAACCCCAATAATCTAATTGGAACCGTCTCTATGAGTTAAACACAGAGCGAATTTATTAGAAAAAGCTGCTCGTCCGCGCTACGCGCGTTCTTACAACTTGCACTCGGGCCTGTGGCCCTCGCTTGTATTCATGGCAAATACCTTTTCAAATGTAATGCCAGTTGTATTTAAATACTGTGGAATGTAACGGAAATTTAACGAAAATTATACATCCCTTTCCTTACGTCAATTTTTTGCCATTTTGGAATAAAAACTACGATCTGTGACATGCGTAATCCTTCTCCCCTCGAAAGCGTTTCGTAACGTTCGAAAGCCTCATACGCAGGTTAATTATATTACGGGAAATCATTTAGGAATTATAATAGCTGGCCGCTAGCCTATGTACAAATGACCGTGTATAGAGTAACCTTTAGCAGATTCTACTATACAGTATGTAGGTAGCAGATCCCAACCTTATTGAGCTGTCCCCCCCTAAGCAGTATATTTAAGCTGATCGACCTCGCTACGCACGTTCTCACAACTTATTCTCGAGCCTTCGGCCCTCGCGTGAATTTACAACAATTTGATTCATTAATTAGATTAGACAAATTTGTTACTTCAGAAAGATAGTAAACAGCTCAAACTTTTAGACTAAATCATAATAATATATGCTCATGATTCTCGGTAAATTAATACGTTAATTCTTCCTAAAAAGTCATTGATACGAAAATTATTCTTAACTGACAAATATATCTTTTTCGGGTTTATGAGTAGCAAATCTTTCGATCAGTGTTCATTATTGTCATGCATATTTTAAATAGATTTAAGTAGCTTTCGAAAAGTAATAATATTGTAAAAATGCCAGAGAATTCCTGAATGCATGAATATTATCAGCTTTGTGGTACAGACCTAAGGATATAATTATGCGTTGGTTATAAAAATCAAAAAAATCCAAAATTGCAGCTGTGCCGACGCATGTTCCTTTGGTGGCACTATATTTTGTTGGTTGTTTATTTATAGTGCCTCCAAAAGAACATGCTGTCGGCGCAGGCTGCAATTTTGGATTTTTTTTTCGCCATGTCATCATCACTATGAAGGTGTTAAATTAATTCAAAAAGGTGTTACAGAAGGCATCGACCCTTAGAGTGGTGGAAGTTTCCATTTAGTTCATAAAATTTTAGAGATATTCAAGTTTGAGTAGAATATAATAGCTGATGACTCAGCATTTTTTATGTGTGTGTTGGGTCATCACCCAACATCAACTAACCCATTTTAAATATCGAATTAACAAAATTGTAAAAATACATTTTTTTGACGATGTCATAATCACCTCAAGGTGTCAAGACCCACTTGTATAGGTGGTACCTGGCATAAGGACCAATTGATAAATTGAAAGTTTGTTTCTATCTTGTATCATCTCTGAGATTAATGAAATTTATCTAATTAGTATAAATATTTAATTTATTTATTTATTATTTAACACCATTATTATATACAGCAAAATAAATTAAGTTCAATTATTTGCAATTATTATTAATTTAAATTGAATTTCACTATAATATTTGAATTCCACGCACTCGATAACCCCAATAATCTATTTGGAACCGTCTATAAGTTAAATACAAAATGAATTAATTATAATTAATTAAGTCAGTCATTAATTGTGCAAGAATATTCTCGCCGAAATAAATATAATCACTTAATCTGTCGTTGTTGTGGAATGTAAAATCTTAACGGTTCTATCATAAACCATCTTTAGTTTAATGCCATTCATTCATTATGTATTGATAATAAATTATATTATTAGTTATTTATTTTAGCAATGTTATCCATGGTTGGTTGAGTTGAGTCAACAAATTCCTTATATTAGATTATTTAATTTAATCAATTGTATAGTAATACTAAAATTAAATAGAAGCCAGCTGGAATTTATAAGTTAAATCAATATAATTATCGCAAGTTGAATCACTAGAGTAGTTTTAACAAGTTAAATCAATATAATTATTACAAGTTGAAACAATAGAATTAGATTTAACACTTTACTGAAATTGAAGTGTCAGTAAACAAAGAAATTTCAACCCCCATTTATGGCAGAAATTGACCCCTTTATTGAAAAATTTCTTCTCCCATCAGACGCAGAATTTTATGGCGAATCCAAATGTGAAATAAAATTTTGGGGTTTAGTAAAACATTTTTTGAGTTATGGACCAGACAAATTTTGAAAGGTGTTAAAGATGTGTCAAAAATTTGTTAATACAAAATCGTAACCCCAGGTGCAAATTAGACGTCAACTCCGAATCTACATGCCAAGTTTCAGCCCTCTATGTATACAGGTGTGGCCAGGGCACCTGCTACGGAGAAATAATAATAATAAAATCCAAAATTGCAGCCTGTGCCGACGCATGTTCCTTTGGTGACACTATATTTTGGTGGTGGTTTATTGATAGTGCCTCCAAAGGAACATGCTGTCGGCACTAGCTGCAATTTTGGATTTTTTTTCGCCTAGTCATCATCACTATGAAGGTGTTAAATTATTTCAGAAAGGTGCTTCAGTATGCAACGACCCTTAGAGTGGTGGAAGTTTCTATTTAGCTCACTTCATTTGAGAGATATTCAAGTTTCAGTAGAATATAATCTGTGATGACTCAGCATTTTTAAAGTGCGTGTTGGGTATTCACCCAACTCCAACCAACCCATGCGAATTATTTAATTCACAAAATTGTAAAAATACATTTTTTGACGATGTCATCATCACCTCAAGGTGTCAAGACCCACTTGTATAGGTGGTACCTGGCATAAGGACCAATTGATAAATTGAAAGTTTGTTTCTATCTTGTATCATCTCTGAGATTAATGAAATTTACCTAATTAGTATAAATATTTAATTATTAAATTAATAATTTAACACCATTATTATGTACAGCAAAATAAATAAAGTTCAATTATTTGCACTTATTATTAATTTAAATCGAATTTCACTATCATATTTGAATTCAGCGCACTCGATAACCCCAATAATCCAATTGGAAAATTCTATAAGTTAAATACAAAAGGAATTAATTATAATAAATTACGTCAGTACATTAATTGTGCAAAAAGAATATTCTCGCCGAAATAAATATAATCACTTAATCTGTCGTTGTTGTGGAATGTAAAATCTTAACGGTTCTATCATAAACCATCTTTAGTTTAATGCCATTCATTCATTACTTATTGATAATATATTAAATTATTAGTTATTTATTTTAGCAATGTTATCCACGGTGAGTTGAGTAAAGTCAACAAATTCCTTATATAAATTAATTTAATTTAATCCATTGTATAGTAATGCTACAATTAAATAGAAGCCAGCTGGAATTTATAAGTTGAATCAATATAATTATCGCAAGTTGAATCACTAGAGTAGGATTTAACAAGTTAAATCAATATATAATTATTACAAGTTGAAACAATAGAATTAGATTTAACACTTTACTGAAATTGAAGTGTGAGTAAACAAAGAAATTTCAACCCCCATTTATGGCAGAAATTGATCCCTTTATTGAAAGGTTTCTTCTCCCATCAGACGCAGAATTTTATGGTGAATCCAAATATAAAATAAAATGTGGGGGTTTAGTAAAACAATTTTTGAGTTATGGACCAGACAAATTTTGAAAGGTGTTAAAGATGTGTAAAATATTTGTTAATCAAAAATCGTAACCCCAGGTGCAAATTAAACGGTCCTATCGCACCTACATGCCAAGTTTTAGCCCATCAACTCTAAAGCTCTGGCCAGGGCACCGTCTACGGAGAAAAAAAAAAAAATCCCAAATTGCAGCTGTGCCGACGCATGTTCCTTCGGTGGCACTATATTTTGTTGGTGGTTTATTGATAGTGCCTCCAAAGGAACATGCTGTCGGGCGCAGGCTGCAATTTTGGATTTTTTTCGCCAAGTCATCAACGCCCAAGGTGTGAAGAACCATTTGTTAAGTGGTCGGAGTCACAAGGAACGATTGTTGAATTTGAAGTTTGTTTCTATCATAAACCATCTAGAGTTTAATGCCATTCATTCATTATGTATTGATAATAAATTATATTATTAGTTATATATTTTAGCAATGTTATCCACGGTGATTTGAGTTTAGTCAACAATTTCCTTATATTATTATATTATATTTAATCCATTGTATAGTAATACTAGAATTAAATAGAAGCCAGCTGGAATTTATAAGTTGAATCAATTTAATTATCGCAAGTTGAAACAATAGTGAAAGATTTAACAAGTTAAATCAATATAATTATTACAAGTTGAAACAATGGAATTAGATTTCACAGTTTTATTGAAATTGAAGTGTTGAGTAAACAAAGGAATTTCAACCCCCATTTATGGCAGAAATTAAACCAATTTTAAAAAATTTTCTTCTCCCATCAGACGCAGAATTTTAGGGTGAATCCAAATATGAAATAAAATTTGGGGGTTTATTAAAACATATTTTGAGCTATGGGCCAGACAAATTTTGAAAGGTGTCAAAGATGTGTCAAAAATTGGGTAATCAAAAATCGTAACCCCAAGTGCAAATTAGACGGTCCCTCCGCAACTACATGCCAAGTTTCTGCCCTAAATGTATACAGGTGTGGCCAGGGCACCTGCTACGGAGAAATAAAAATAAAAAAAATAAAAATAAAGGCAGTAAGATTAGAACTGGGCCACTATACTATAGTATAGTCGGCACAGTAAAAAAATCCAAAATTGCAGCCTGTGCCGACGCATGTTCCTAGGTGGCACTATATTTTGTTGGTGGTTTATTGATAGTGCCTCCAATGGAACATGCTGTCGGCACAGACTGCAATTTTGGATTTTTTTTCGCAAAGTCATCATCACTATAAAGGTGTTAAATTATTTTTGAAAGGTGTTTCAGAAGGCCACGACCCTTAGAGTGGTGGAAGTTTCCATTTTGCTCACTTCGTTCCAAATATATTCAAGTTTCAGTAGAATATAATAAGTGATGAGTCAACATTTTTTATGTGCATGTTGGGTGATCACCCAACTCCAACCAACCCATGCGAATTATTTAATTCACAAAATTGTAAAAATACATTTTTTTGACGATGTCATCATCAACTCAAGGTGTCAAGATTTACTTGTATAGGTGGTACGTGCCATAAGGACCAATTGATAAATTTAAAGTTTGTTTCTATCTTATATCATTTCTGAGATTAATGAAATTTAGATAATTAGTATCAGGGTTGCCAATCCAATCCAATCGAGAGAACTTATCGATTATCGATTGCTGAATTTTGTATCGATTGGATTATCGATTGGATTGCCCAAAGTTTTCATCGATTGGATAATTATCGACGGATTTTATCGATTATCGATTTTTTATCGATTTTTTCGATTTTACGAGTAGGGCGAATAATATTAGTATATTTATTTGTTTGGACGAATCAGCATGAAGAACATGACAAAATTATGGCGAATGAATTAAACACCTCCATAAAAATGTGAATTCAAAATTTTTGCTGTTTGTTTATACTTCATATACGGTATTGTTTATGTAAATATCCATATTGAAGCATCTATAGATGTTATTATGCTGCTCTAAACTTTAAATGTATAAATTCATAATATTGTTGTTCAAATTCTTTTGCCTGGGTTGGGTAGTGTCATATTTCTTACTCATGGTGACAAGATAAACAACCCTAAATAAATATTCTATAAATTATAATAATTTATACACAATCGATGGATAATCAATGCATAATTGATGGGAAATCGATAAATAATCGACAAATAATCGATAGAAAATCGACAAATAATCGATAGAAAATCGATAAATAATTGATAGAAGATCGACAAATAATCGATAGAAAATCGATAGAAAATCGATAAATAATCGATAAATAATCGATGATTTTATCGATTATCGATTGGATTGGATTGTCAGATCATATCATCGATTGGATTGGTTATCGATATCGATTGCCAAAATTTACATCGATTGGATTGGATTATCGATTGGATTGGATTGGATTGGCAACCCTGATTAGTATATATATTTAATTAATCTATTTATAATTTAACACCAATATTATGTACATCAAAATAAATTAAGTTCAATTATTTGCAATAATTATTAATCTAAATTGAATTTCACTATCATATTTGAATTCAGCGCACTCGATAACCCCAATAATCTATTTGGAACCATCTCTATACGTTAAACACAGAGCGAATTAATTAGAATTAAATATGTCATGTATCCATTGTTCAAGAATATTCTAAGCAGAAATAAATATAATCACATAATCTGTCGTTGTTATGGAATGTAGAATCTTAGTTTTCAATTGGAAAATAGAAGCCTACTCGATCTCACAAGTTGAATCAATATAATAATAACGATTGAAACAATAGAATTAGATTTAACACTTTCAATTGAACTGAAGTGTTAGTAAACAAAGGAAAGTTGCAACTCAATTGTGGCACAAACTAAGTACAATTTGAAAATTCGTGCACTGTGAAAAGGTGTAGAATTTAATTCTCTATCGAATGCATATAAATTTAATTTTCGGGTACTATTTATTGTTCCTGTTTCAATATTAAACAGGTGCAAAAATGTGTCCAAAAAAATGTAATAAAAAATCGTGACCCCAGGTGCACATCTGTAACCCATGAGACACCCATCCAAAAAATTAGGGCTCTTAGTTAATAAAACTCTGTTCTGTGGAGTGGCTACGGATAAATAATAATAATAATAAAAAAATCCAAAATTGCAGCCTGTGCCGACGCATGTTCCTTTGGTGGCACTATATTTTGGTGTGGTTTATTGATAGTGCCTCCTATGGAACATGCTGTCGGCACAGGCTGCAATTTTGGATTTTTTTTCCGCCATGTCATCATCACTACGAAGGTGTTAAATTATTTCAGAAAGGTGTTTCAAAAGGCAACGACCCTTAGTGAGTTGTAAATTTCTTTTATGCTCACTTCATTTCAAAGATATTCAAGTTTCAGTAGAATATAATAGCTGATGACTCAGCATTTTTTATGTGAGCTCTGGGTCATCACCCAAAACGAACCGACCCATTTGAATTATATAATTCACAAAATTGTGAAAACACATTTTTTTTACGATGTCATCATCACCTCAAGGTGTCAAGACCCACTTGTAGAGGTGTTACGTGGCATAAGGATCAATTGATAAATTGGAAGTTTGTTTCTATCTTATTTGATTTCTGAGATTTATGATATTTAATTAATTAGTATAAATATTAATTAATATTATTTATAATTTAACACCAATTTCAATGTCAACTTACAATTAATAAATTAAATTATTTTGTCATGAATAATAAATTAATTATTTTGTTATCAAATTTCAATTAAGCACTCTCGATAACCCCTAATAAACAAATTATAAGCATCTATATAAGTAATATACTGACTGAATTAATTATAATTAATTACGTCAGTATATTAACAGTCCAATAATATTCTCGCAGAAGTAAATATAATCATAATCTGTCGTTGTTGTGAAATATATAATCTTTTTTTTCAATTGGAAAATAGAAGCCTACTCGATCTCACAAGTTGAATCAATATAATAATAACGAGTTGAAACAATAGAATTAGATTTAACACTTTCAATTGAACTGAAGTGTTAGTAAACAAAGAAATTTCAACCCCAATTTATGGCATGAATCAAACCTATTAGTAAAAACATTCATCTCCCATCAGATGGAGAATTTTATAGTGAATCCAATGGTGAAATGAAAATTGGGGGTTTAGTATAACATTCTTTGAGTTATGGACCAGACAAAATTTGAAAGGTGTCAAAAAAAGTCCAAAATTTGTTAAAAAAAATCGTGACCCCAGGTGCACATCTGTAACCCATGAGACACCTGTCCTGCAAATTTGGGTTGTTAGTTAATTAAACTCTGTTCTGTGGATGAGCTACGGAAGAATAATAATAACTAACCAAAGCACTAAGATTAGAACTGGGCCACTATACTATAGTATAGTCGGCACAGTAATAACTTTAATACAACTATGTATTAGAAATCGATTTATATAGTAGCAGCTATTGAATCAAATTGAATTATTCATTTACAATACTTTATTGTAACTATGATATCAGAAATTGATTTGTATAGTAATAGCTATTGAATGTAAATTAGTTATTCATATATACAAGAATTTTTTATTGTAATTATGATATCAACAATAACTTGAATCGAAATAACACTGAATCAATTGAATTATTCATAAATATAGTTATTCATCGAAACCACGAAATAATTGCATAATTGAATATTAATGAATTTACGATTTTAGAAAGTTAAGGGTGAATTGTGGCAACTTTGAGCCTAATTCTCAGGAAAATGAGGGCGGATTAAAAAAATCGTGAAGAGCTATCAGTTGCAAAATACTTTTCTGATACTAATGATTCGAAATTTTTTCTTGTTATTGCTTTTATTTTCTTATGGGACAAAAAAAGCTAAAAGTCCCGTTAAAAATTTTCCCAAGTCGAAATTGAAAAATCAGGCCACGAAGTGCACATTAATCAACAACCAGACACCTATCCTGAAAATCTCAGAGCTCTAGCACTTATGGTTTAGCCTGGAGAGGCGACACGGAGAAAAAAAATCCAAAATTGCAGCCTGTGCCGACGCATGTTCCTTTGGTGGCACTATATTTTGGTCTTGGTCTATTGATAGTGCCTCAAATGGAACATGCTGTCGACACAGGCTGCAATTTTGGATTTTTTTCGCCATGTCATGAACATCACATGGTGTTTAGACTCATTTAATAATTTGTACGGGACAAAGGAATTATTGTTGAATTTGAATTTTATTTTTATCTTAAACCATCTTGAGTTTAAGTTTATACAGTAGAACTCGGTTAAGACGTACCACCTTGGGAGACAAGAAAAAGTACGTACTAACCGAGTACGTCTTATCCGTATGCATAATCCATAAGTCGAAATAATTACTTCTAGTGTACGTACTAACAGAATTAAAATACATACATTTTATTTAATTGGGAATAAAAATTGGTGCGTCTTATCCGAGGTACGTCTTATCCGAGTACGTATTAACCGAATCATTTATAATGGATCAGATAGGAGGAAAAATCGGTTATTAGAGAACAGTACGTAATTCCCGAGAGTACGTCTTAAGCCGAGTACGTACTAAGCGAGTACGTACTAAGCGAGTTCCACTGTATTTCCATTATAAATGCGTTTTAGAACCCCCTATCACTCTAATACAATTCGGGCACCAAACAAGCACACAAACGAATAGTCATAAACTAGAAATTCCATCTCTTTTATCCATTGTTTATATATCAGTTATCGTTTTGAAATTGAAATCAGCATACTTATTACTTAGAATGACATATGGGATTAAGTTTATATTTCCATTATTAATGCGTTATAAAAACCCCCCCTTATACTCTAATACATTTCGGGCACCAAGCACACACATAGACAAATATTTATACAAATAGATATTCCATCTCATTAATCCATTGTTTGAATATCAGAAATCGTTCTGAAATTGAATAACTGTTGAGTGAAATTGAATTTTCATATAGGAGAAAACTTTAATACAACTATGTATTAGAAATCGATTTATATAGTAGCAGCTATTGAATCAAATTGAATTATTCATTTACAATATAATAACTTATTGTAACTATGATATCAGAAATAGATTTGTATAGTAATAGCTATTGAATGTAAATTAATTATTCATATATACTAGAATTCTTTATTGTGATTAGAATATCAACAATACCTTGAATCGAAATAACAGTGAATCTAATTGAATTATTCATAAATATAGTTATTCATCGAAACCACGAAATAATTGCATAATTGAATATTAATGAATTTACGATTTTAGAAAGTTAAGGGTGAATTGTGGCAACTTTGAGCCTAATTCTCAGGAAAATGAGGACGGATTAATAAAATCGTGAAGAGCTATCAGTTGCAAAATACTTTTCTGATACTAATGATTCTAAAAATTTTCTTGTTATTGCATTTATTTTCTTGTGGGACAAAAAAAGCTAAAAGTCCCGTTAAAAATTTTCCCAAGTCGAAATTGAAAAATCAGGCCACGAAGTGCACATTAATCAACAACCAGACACCTATTCTGAAAATCTCAGAGCTCTAGCACTTATGGTTTAGCCTGGGGAGGCGACACGGAGAAATATATTAAAAAAAAAAAATCCAAGGCACTAAGACCAATACTGGGCCACTATACTATAGTATAGTCGGCACAGTAAAAACAAACCAAAGCACTAAGACCAATACTGGGCCACTATACTATAGTATAGTCGGCACAGTAATAACTAACCAAGGCAGTAAGATTAGAACTGGGCCACTATACTATAGTATAGTCGGCACAGTAAAAAGAGGCATTGTGAGGTAACCAAAGTAGATTAGCTCTGTTTCGTACTATTATGATTCACTGTATGATCGTGATTCATATACGATTATGATTTACTGTATGATCGTGATTCATATACGATTATGATTCACTGTACGATTATGATTCAACCTTTGCTATTATTATAGGTTGTTAAAACCATACAAAGTTAGACAAATCATGCTCACAATTACTTGTCAACAGGATTTTAGTTCCAGATTCACATATTTGGCTGTACCTTGGTAAGCATATGAGCTACAAGAATAATTTTGTTCACCAACGTTTTTTACTGTGCCGACTATACTATAGTATAGTGGCCCAGTTCTAATCTTGCTGCCTTGGATTTTTTTTAAAGTTAGAATTTCATTTTTTAATAATGTGTATTTCCTATAAATTAGTACAGATGTCCCTCTAATAGTCCACCTTGAGGCTTTAGCAAACTGGTGGAATCTATATAATTAAATCTCGATTGTTGTGAGTTTGTGTGTTTGTCCGGATTGTATAGAAGTGATGGGTGAATAGAAACCGAATTTATAATTGAGATAGTAACTAACTTCCAAATGTTATAATAGCTAAACAATTGTTATAATAGGTAAACAAGTAGTATGCTGATTACGAATTTCGAATTTATAAATTTATAACATGAATATTTTTGTTGTTGTTTACAAAAATACGTAAACAAATTAACGAAAATTCAAAATGAACCTCTAAGTTTGCTTTCAACGGGTATTATTGGTAAACAAGTTAAAACTATGGAAAATGGTAGAAAGGGTGTATAGAAAGGGTTGTATCCACTACCATTTTCCATGATAGCAACAGTGAGGAGTAAGGCCGCATAGCGGCCGTTAACCGTTAGCTTGAGCGGCGTTAACCGTTAACTTTTAACTTGACCGTCGCAAAGCGACCGAGACCGAAGGGCTCGTATTAGATAAAACAGAGTGTATTGATATTATTTAACTCTTTCTAATTAACTTGCATAGCCGCCCATGTTCGTACATTACAGTCCCTTTGTTAAAGGATATTTTATAATTTAGTGAAACATACAGTATTATTAGCCTTCTTGGAAGTGCTTTTAACTTAATAATTTTTAATACATATTAATTCCATATAATTTTAATAACAATGAATATTGTACTATAGTATTGTTTTGACAAAAAGTATAGCTGAAAAATATGCTAAAATATTTCTTACATTTAGTTATATAGTAAATAGTAAATACGTACAAAAAAAGAAATTATTCTACTAATACTGCTTCTTGAAAACTGTCTACATTAGCAAAGTAGGTTTTCGTGGTGCTGTTGATCATTTTACACACTGGTGCATAATGAGAGTCAAAATTAGAGATGTATATAGAGTTGATCGCATTCGTTCTTGAATTATCTGATGATCTAATTCGCGACCATCTTACCTCAAAAGTATCACCTGTACCTGTTTGATTGTAGCGATTAGCTACATAGACATCGCATTCTAATATTGCTGAAATAGCCATTAATTCCACATCGCCTCCCCATTCGCCTTCCAATGACATGTTGCTCTTTCTTAGGTGTTGTGCTGGAGTTTTCGAATGAACTTGAACAACATACCAACCCATAGTTTTTCTCCCTTGAGTAATTATATAGCGGCAAATTTCCCCCCTCAACTTAACGTGGTATTCCTCACTTCCACTAATAACCTTAGAAATACATCTGAATAAGCAGTTCCCATCACCAACGATGTCATCGCACAGTCTTGGTTTAAAATCTTCTAGTTTTTCCCCATTTAAGCTGAGTGCTGTTCAATATTCGCGATGAATGGAATTTCCAATATAACGCATTTGTTCTTCAGCCATTCAATACTGGGGTAAGAAATAATCGCCTTTTCAAACTACGTATTTATAAAATTTAAATCACCTGACGTCTGAATTCCGGGCCTTGATCATGCTGTATAATTTTAGGCACTCCCAATATGAAATAAATGTCTTCTAGCTGACGTATTACTTCTTTTGAAGTTTTTGTTTGGAGTGGGCGAGCTGCAGTAAACTTCGTTAAGTAGCAGGTTGCAACTAGAACGTGTTTATAGCCAAGGCTATTTACTGGCAGGTCACAAATTAAGTCGATGCCAATATGTGCCCACGGGCGATCTGGAGGAGGTATGGGGCGAAGCTTTTTCTGGGGTTGCGGAGGGAGAGTAGCTGTCATCTGGCAGACATGACATGATTTAATCTAGAAATAGATGTGTTAAAATAAATAAATGTTTATGATTTGATCAGCACTATTTTGAGATATATTCAGGTCACTAAACTATTGTTTATATATTTCAAAATTGTTGGAAATTGGAATCTATACAGTGCAGGTTCTTTTATTATGAACATTCAAGGGACCAAAAAATGTGTTAATAATAAACACATCTTCTTATTAAGCAGACGAAATATTGTTCATAATAAGCAGACTGACTTATTTACTCAATTATGTGTATAGGAGAGCACCAGAATATGCATGCGTTAATTAAAGCCGAAAAGTGGTTATGATTAGAATGTACACAAATCGGAACCAACTTACATAATCTTTTATGTCTTTGTTGAGTCCAAACCAGTAATAATTTTCCTTTATTGCAATAATTGTGGTATTCATACCGGTGTAAGCGCGTTTTGAGTATCCAGCGATTTAGGGATCCCTGTCCCTAAAACGCTAGCGTTTTGGGCCCTCTGGGTCCCTGAAACACTAGCGATATAGGGACGGGGATCCTAAATCGCTAGCGTTTTGTGATCGTGGGGTCCCTATATCGCTAGCGTTTTGTGGTCGTGGGGTCCCCAAATCGCTAGTGATACAGGGACGCCAGTGTTTTGGGTATCCTCGTTTCTGTGCCCTAAATTACTAGAGATTTTTGGAACTAAGTTTACATAAAGTGAGTATATCCTAAACTAAAGGTCTAAAGTACCTAATTATGTGACTACTTGATGATATATAGATAGGTAATTATAATTCCTACGGTAGGCCTAACTAAAACACTACATTTCTTTGCAAATTTCACACGCCCCCTTATAGTTTGGGTCTGTCCACGCCAGTATCGGGATCCGGCGATCCGCATACTTTCTTCGTGAACAATCTGCACATTGTATCATTTTCCTCCTTCCTGAGTACGGCATTTACAAAATATATCGATCCTCTTTCTATTTCTAAAGATAGTGAAGGATTTGGCAATACAATGCAACCTCGATTATCCGGACTTTGATTATCCAGACTCTTCGATTATCCGGACACTCTATGTTGGTCCCAACTGTTATGTAATTATTTTATCCGGACTCGATTATCCAGACTGTAAATTATCCGGACTCATTTGAGTGTTCCCAAAAAGTCCGGATAATCGAGGTTGCACCTGTTTATACGTAGAAGACTATGCCTTGAGCGTATAGGTTGTATATGGTTGGCCTAGGCCCTAGGGTATGCCTTGTGCCTCTAGGTTCTATATGGGTGGCCTTGGGTGGGGTCCCTATATCTCTGAATTGATCCCTATATCGCTAGCGTTTTTGGGATCCAAGGGGTCCCTAAAACGCTAGCGATATAGGGACGGGGATCCCTAAATCGCTGGATACCTAAAACGCGCTTACACCAGGATGACCTGCGGAGTCGTGAAAACGGCGTATCACTTGTGGTGCATTATTGGCCTGTACTACTTCAAATAGTTTATCTTCTATCATCTAGTAAAATATATTTTATAAATATATTTTATAATAAGTAGTCTATTGGAAAGAATAAAATCTCCTACATTTTGATAGACAATACTTTTAAGAAAAAACAGTCCTTCATTAATATTTTGAGACTATATATCAATTGATAATTGTTAAAAATATTAACTGTATACTTCAAGATATGAAGAAGTAAATACATATTTAGTTGAAAAAGTTATTAAAACTTCCTACAAGGAACGGCGTGATTTTAGGTACGATTATACGAAAAATTGGGTATGGGAATACCCATACCCACGGCAACCCTACAAGTTATAACAAATTATACCGAATAACATTCAGTATGTAATCTAAAGAACCATACCTTGAACAGTTTGCCTTCACACACTTGATACTGGTTTGCTAAGCGTCTAAAGTTACTTTTAGCGTGGCATTGTTTTTTTACCATTACCGTCTTGTAAAATGTGCAACGGATATTCTTGAAATGTTAAGAATCGTAAAATACAACTATACTCTTCAGTGTTCATCTCTTCCTCTCTCACAGGTCCAGTATGTAATGGATGGAATAAATATTCAATTGACGTTTATAATGAAAATCAAAATCGTTGATAAATATGAGAATTAACGCAGAATATCATATTAATTAAGCGATATACTGTGACTTTATAACTAAAACGTTGGTGAACAAAATTAATCTTGTTGTTTGACAAGTAATTGTGAGATGATTTGTCTAACTTTGTATGGTTTTAACAACCTATAATAATAGCAAAGGTTGAATTATAATCGTACAGTGAATCATAATCGTATATGAATCACGATCATACAGTGAATCATAATCGTACTCAACAGCTCTAACTCAAAAATCACCGAACAAATTGAGAAAATCTCTGGGCGCCTGGACAAAGGGCGAGAACCTTATATGATAGGAAGGTATTAAATCGTGACATCTGTCCAATATGCTTTTCGTATTAGCGAGAGTAAATTTACTGTCTGAAATATAATAAGCTCAAGAATCCTGAAAGTAAGAACCAATCATCACATTACATACTGAATAGTATCAACACACTAGCAAGACTGGTGTAAAATTAGACGAACGTATAGTCAAATTCAAGAACAAGTAATTATAGGGAAAAGCGACAAATTTAACAAATTAGTCTATAGCCAATAAATAAATATTAAACAAGTCCTGGATTCTAATACTTACAGTGAAGATTCAGAAAAAAGGGTATAAGAATGAATTAAGGGCACAATTAATTATCAATTAAAAGTTTCTTCCAACTGTCCATTCAATTCCACAAAGGGAATACTTCTTTTCTTTCTAGCAGTATCTGTGCTAGGAAATTCTCTATTAGCTTTGATTCAGATGAAGTTATCTATTCCAAATGGGGAATAGAGAGGGCAGAGATTATCAAGAAAAAGCTGAAAACAAATAGGTTTGTTCCTATCGAGTCTAGGGAAGAAAGGGGCTTGTTCAGTTTGCAGCAGTACAAGGAAATAATGGCAGGCAAGTACCAGATGAACTACAGGTAATACAATTGATTGAAAGTTCCATTCATGTACTATGAATTCGAGTATACATATTGTCTCGAATAGTAGTATGGGAAATTATTATATTTAAATATTGCTGAGGATGTTTTCAAGGTAAGTAAATTAATGCACCAACTCTACTATTCAACACTCACCACCAATATTCGTTACTAAAATAAAAATGTATATTTTTTTAAGTTGACTAAAATAAGGAGCAATGTAATTATATACAAATTCCAGTTCTGTTTATTAGGATGGAACGGCAATACCCGTACTATATTCCATAGGGGCCTAGAGATTATGAAAGGACCCCTTGACGTTATTGTATTCCAGCAGCTGTTCTGGCAACTGAAGCCTCGTACTGTTATAGAGCTGGGGACATACAATGGCACGTGTGCTCTTTGGGTTAGCGACACAATGAAACTGATATCTAGTGCCTGTCGAGTATATACCATTGATGTAGACAGCTCTCTTGTACTACCGGAGGTGAGAGAGCTAGCAGGAGACTCTGTATCGTACAGGCAGGGAGATGCTAATCATATAGACAGGTATGCACTGAATTGGTACTTTATTGATCTATTTATGTACTGTATTGTATGCCCTTAGGGAATTCCCGCCTGATTTTATGAAACACATAGAGCATCCCCTCGTGGTGCTAGAAGACTGCCATACCAATCTAGAAGGAGTCATAAAATACTTTGACCGATATATGGAGACTGGAGACTATTTTGTGATCGACGATACAAATCCCATTGCTAGCAAGTTCATGTATCTAGGCGATGAATATACGAATGAACAACCACAATCTCGTGAATATGAACCGTTTGGACCAGGCAAGCTAAACTGTTTGAAAGAAGTGATAAGTGGAATGGGAGGCAAGTATGCAGTGGACACCTATTTCACAGATATGTTCGGATATAATTCCACTAACAATTGGGACAGTTATCTAAGGAAGATGAAGGACAACTAAATTAAATTAATTTATTTATTCAATACTCATATTATTTATTCTCCATAACCAGCCAATAAACATAGTGTGACAGTATTCTTCAACTTAATTACGAGACACGTTTGGGTTACTTAATGTAGATTTGATTCATAGCAAATATTGCTACATAAATAAAGGGTATAAGCTATAAATAAAGGGGAAATAAACAACTGCTATTGGTTGCAAAACTGCAGAAAGCATTCAGTTTGTTGGTTCAAATACTCAAGTTGTAACGATCATGTTAAATGATTTTTTCATAAAACTCAGTTCTTTTTAATTAAACTTTCTATTCAAATTCAGTCAACATTGGATAGTAACTTACTACGAACATTAATATCAGTAGGTAATAAGTTCGAAAGTGTGTTGATAAGATAACATTCACAAATTTGAAGCTATGGCTCAAATAAATAAAGCCAAAAATATGATACTTAGGTTAATATTATCAAGTGTAAATATGTAGAGAAATATATTTTAGTGAAAACAAGGGAGTATTGTTTGTAGGAATCATATTTCATTAGTAAACATAATATAATTTTTTCAATGGCAAGAACTAATAGAGTATTTCATGTAATTTATATCAGAAGAAATGTACCTCAAAGAATATCATTGTTTACTTTCCAAAATACTATTTAGCCAATTAAGAAGTCATTAAATTACTAATCTAATAATGATATTTTTTCAATGATACTCTAAATCTTCTTTTCTGTTTGATCATACGTATTAATTTAGCTCGAATTTTCATGCGTTGTCGCTTAAATCCAAATTTCCTATTAAACTTGCGAACAAAAGATTGATAGCTCATTATTCCACAACTTTTTCTATCCACAACTTTGTTGTATTTGGTCCGCTGATTAGTAGGCATAGTGACGTGAACTCTCGGTAGCAAACCAGATGATTTAAACTGTTTCTTTTTGATAACTTTCTTATCATATAGCGTACTATCACCTCCCGCATTAGTCAATGTGTTCAGTTTGCTAAGTGAACTAATTGTTTGCTCCTTGGAGTGTTTCTGTTCCTTAAATAAGCGACAAAATTCCAGATCGTACTTATTAAACTCAGCGCTTGCTTTGGCACATTTTCGAATGTCATATTCATCCCATGGTAGTATTCCTACAGTTTTAGTCTTCTTACACATCATGAAATAATACACACCCTCCAGCACTGCGGATACAGTGTAGCCAGGCTTCCAGTGTTCAGGATGAAAATTGCTTAGTATGAAACAGATATCCTCGTTTGTTTTGAATTTTCCATTTGGCGTGATAAACTGAATTGAAGGGGGAGAAAAAGGGAAGGTATAAGGGAACAACAGTTTCCCATAAAACTCTCCTTCGTAGAAAGGTGTCTCTTTAAGTCCGTAGAAAATAAAGTGCCATTCAAGAATTGACTCTTCTTTGAAGCTAACTTTAATCCTACTTGATGGAGAAGCTTGAATCTTCTTAAATTCTACTAACAGCCTCTTTCTTGCGCGATTTAGAAAATGATTATACTGATTCATAACTTCACAATACTCGAGATTGTACTTATTGAGCTATAATTGAATATAGGTAGATATTATCGCTAACAATCCTGTTAATTCAGTTTTTCGAATGTTAGTATTAAAAGGCTGGGTTAATAAAGTTAATTTGGAGGTCCAAAATATCTACTAAAATATTTGTAGATACTTTCGAAATGTATCTTAGAACATTTTGTTTGTTAATTAAGTAATTAGTAGGGACATAAATTTGTTAAGTTGTGACAATTCTAAAGTCTAAGAAGAATATCAAATACCTAAAAAATTACCCTTGTGTTTATTTCATCAAATAGTCATTTAGAGTTCAAATTAACCAGGGCTTTTGACGAGTCATCTGAATGACTCAATTACTCGCGAGTAACCACGATTCATCGAATCAGACGCGGTGACTCGTGTTACCGATTTATCACGAGTCAGATGACTCGCTGACTTAATTTACAAAGATCGTTATTCATGAAATTCACGAATACACGAAATTGGGTTGATTGACTCAATATTAGCATTAATAAATCAAAAGTTCTATAAATCGGGGTGATATTCTGTTAATTGTATCAATTAACGTGTGAAAAACTATTTATATCACTCGTGTAGTATAATATACTGTACATACTGCAATATGAACGCGTTTACACTGCAACGTCCATATGTATTTATTATAATACTCACAAAACTATACTATTACTATACTCACAAAATAATACAATTTAGGAAAATTGCGTTCGCCGCTTAATCGGGTAAAACTATCCTTGAATCAAACTGACCTGATAATGCGGAGTTGATTTTACTAGACGTATACTATTTCATATTGGCTTTCTAATTTTTGTTACTTGCCTAAGGTTAGAATCAATTAGGGTTTAATATATACTTACTGACACTGAATAGATAGTTATAAAAACAATAATGCAACATTTAATCCAAAAAGGTATCAATACACAATAGTCCATATAGGGGAAGTATAATTACTCTTAAGTATTTTTAAAGCTTGAGGAAAGACTTAAATTTATCTTGTATCGGGGCTGGAGTACATAGTAATCTGTTATCCCATGATTCAGTTTTGCAAATAAGAACATCGTTTTCTTGTGGCGATAAACAAATGAAGCAGAAAACGTGTTTGCAATTACTACAGGTCATTTCATTGCACAGATCAATATGCTCAACTAGGGAGTAGCATTTAGGGCATGCTCTCACGCTTGGTGTCTCTATAATTTTCCCTGATCCATTAAAAGTTATATTAGGAGATTCATTAAGTATTTTATCAATGATGTTTCCACAATTTTTATTGCCACATTGTTTATTATTTTCTTTATTACTCCACTTTCCAAGGCAACTCCAACAAAACAGGTAAGGCTTACGTAGTTTGTTAGTGCAATAAGCACAGTTTACTTTGGGGTCTTCTGAATCTATTCGCTCACAATAACTCGAGCAATTAGGACACTGCTGTATATCTTCCTTATTAATGAGGTTTAATGACAAAGCTGAGGTTAGAAAGTGTTTCTCAGTTCCATCTGGAATTCCAAAATGTATGACATCATCTATATCAATTTTGGTCTTGCAATAGCCACAACAAACAGCATAATTTTGGTTCTCAATTTCCGTCCATGCAAGATCCAGAAGGCAATTGGGACAAATGAAATGGTTACACTTCATTTCGTAACCTTCATCTACACAGCAAATACAGCAAATTTCAGCTGGATCAGATAGATGTTTTGTTCTATCTGGGTCTCTATTACTTGCAAAATCCTTCTTTCCTTTTCCTCGGACATCAGACAATCGAATATTCGATAAATCTAACCCTATTTCTTGAACTGATGCCATGATAAGACTAATCAAATGATTCCAAAAGCATATAATTGTATCAATAATAAAATAATTATTTATCTGGATAGTATAGAATATCATTGATTAATCGTTATTGTTTAGATACTAGTATGTTTTACGCTGTTAAATAAATTCAAATGATTTAACTATTATTGATAAATACTAATTAGGAAAAAAGGTTGAGTATTACGGAAAGAAATACCGTACAAAATTACATGCAAGCCGAAGGCCCAAATTCAAGATAGGACGTTGGTTTGTTGGTTGTATTATTCATCGGTTCATTGGTTAGCAATTCGTTGGTTTATCAAAATATATGTTCAGGAAATCGATAAATTTGCTGCTAAATTTCTGTAAATGTAAACTGCCAAAGTGAGTTAGAAATTTAAGTAATGTCTGAAAATAGCGACTAATTCAGAAAATGCTAGGTTCTATACATTTTATATTGCATGTGCACAAATAATACCTTTAAATGTACATTAATACATTTTGAAGGATTTTGTTGAATCGGTCATAATATAAACATAGGGGAGAAATATATACGTAAATAGGGAGATATTACATTTAGGCGATTGATAGTCACAGTAAAATAAACATTTGCAAATTATTCATTGACACCACCATATAACCTCAGTACCATGGTTATTATAGCTTTTCCATTGATATTATAATCCGACAATTTCCTAATTTCTCCATTTTTAAAACTTTCAAGATTCTTACCGGCATAAATCAATCGCTGGGTCTCAACTTCAACTTCAGACTTGAGAAATATCATATTCTTTAATTCCAAAATAGTGAGATCCTATTTCAGGAAGAAATTAAACAAACAGTGAGAGAAACAACTTAATAATAAGAAATAAGAATACAGTAATTAATTTGTAAAGTTAAATACAGGTAAAGTAGACTCCGATAAATTGGGTTCTCCACTTAATTAGATCAATATTTTCACAGGATGTATTTAACATAATTAAAGTTTGATTGACAATATTTTAGCTTAATTGGTTCAAACCACCCTTGGACAAAATTGGACAATTTAATTGGAGTCAATTGATTAGAGAGTGAGAAAGTATAAATTTATCTGAATCGTAAAAATGATAGTATTTGTGACATGTCGTATGTTCTTACCTTTAATTTTCCTTTTTCAATGTTAATTGTGTGTGTTTTATTTGCGTGTCCAATGACATATATATAGGTTCAAATTCCATTGCTAATTGAAAAAATATTGGGAAAATTTAAATAGTTAGAATAGAGAAAATTCAAAATGTTCTCAAGATTTCGAAATTATTCTAAATATTAACAAAGCATCAAGTATTCAAGTGTTTGAAATCAGTACTTAGGGAGAATCACATTTATATTACTACGAGCCCTTCCAACAAACATCATTGTGATTTAAATTTAAGACATAAGATTATACATTACCGAAAATGTGCTTCTTTTCAACTTACTTTATCATTTTCTACTATAGTGGTACCTTACAAGTCTATTAATTGGACGATACGCAGTGATGTTTTTTGGGGGGGGGCTCGGGGGGGCGCGCCCCCCCACTTATTTCGCTAGGGGGGCGCTTATATCCCAGGGGGGGCGCTCCTTCCTATCAGTTATATATAAATTCATTATTGGGGGCCGTTTTCACCTATGTTTTCTAAGAAAATGCTAAATTTGAAAAGGGAGCGCCCCCCCACTTCTTTTTTTGGCAAAACACCACTGACGATACGTATAATATATACGTATTATCCAATTATTAGACTCTATAGTCAAATGACTTAGTGTGTTGTAAGTGGAACTATTTTTGTTCTTGCCTCTAACGCTAGGATATATCTGACCATGAAGCAAATCCTCTTGTAAATACAGTTGAAACCGTGGTTTTTCTAACCAATTCTTGCATGGAAATAAAGTAAGAAAAATCCGATAGTTAGAATAAATCGATTGATAATAGAACAAAATTCAATTTATTACACATTTAGAATAAATAGTTAGTTCGATAAAACCGATTAGTAAGAGAAACCCGGTGATAGAATAAAAAACGGTTTCTACTGTATCCATTTGTGAATACTGGTGAGTTAATACATCCAAGAGTTATTGAATTAGATCTGCTTGTTTCGAAAAACATATACATACGGTATTTCCCCTAATAAGCTCCGGGTCAATATAAATGACATTGGTATGATAAAATTTAAACACATTAGTTGATGACTGGAGTGTAATTCCATTGATTTTGGCAACTTAAGTTGTATACTGTCGGTGAAAACCATTAAAAGCGACCTAAATATTATTTTCTGGATTCAGGACAATTTTGGCCCACGAAAACAATAAGTGCCGGGCGCTTATGCGAAGCAACACGGTATATCCCAGAATCTCATTTGAATGTTTTTGATCGAGAAATACTACTACCACTTCAAAATACATACATGAGTTTTAATTATTCAATTCTTACCGAAAAGCAATAATACGTATCTACGTTAATAGATTAATACAATCAGATTAAATATTTAATCCTTCTTCAGTCAATTAGCTTAAATATACGTATGTAAAAAAGGGCATACAAATGATTGCAGACATATCATATAACACGTTATCTCAATTCCTAAAGTAGTCATGTTATATAGAAACGTTGTACTTTTGAACCAATAACCATTAAATAAATTAGGTGTTTAATATACTATGGCTTATAAATCTCTGCATGGAAGATTTATATGCGAAAGCAATACTAATGTCATTTCTTTTTCAGATACATGTCATCTATTTTGAATATCCGTGAGAAATCTAATAAATTGTGGCAAACCTTAATTAATTTGAGAGAAATCAATACAATGGAAGAAATTACGCATATACAAGGATGAATTGCTGCAAAGAATTTGTAACAACAAATTCTATGGCGACCTGGATTTTTCGCCATTCACAAAGTAATATTTTACATACCGGCCAGCGGTACAGTGCCAGCGGTCCCCCAGTGTCAGATGTCCCCCCGGACCAGTGATCCTAGTCTCAGCTGTCCCCCCTCAGGATTAGATGTCCCCCAATCGGACTACTTTAAATGTAGAATATGAAACTATAGTGATGTGCATTGTGAAATTTATTGTTCTGGAAAACCTAGTGTGAGATATCCGAGGGAAGATATCTTACCTTAAGGTGGACATCTGACCCTAGGGGCCAGGGCCATAGGTCCGGGGGACACAGCTGGCCCTAGGATGTGGAGTCCGAGTGGGAGACATCTGACCCTGATGGGGGACAGCTGACACTAGGGCTACTGTTCCGGGGGAACAGCTGGCCCTAGGGCCACAGGTCGGGGGGACATCTGACCCTAGGGCCACTGGTCCGGGGGAACAGCTGGCCCTAGGACCACAGGTCGGGGGGACATCTGATCCTAGGGCCACTGGTCCGGGGGGACAGCTGTCCTTAGGGACACAGGTCCGGGGGGACAGCCTGCCCTAGTGCAATAGGTCCAGAGGACATTATTTGGAGGGACCGATGGCACTATGATAACTGTACGTATTTACTGTTTAGAATGCAATTCCCTGTTATTCAGTGAAATCATACTGCTATGGGGGACACAGCTGGAATAGGTCGGGATTCCATGCTATGTACCTACACCTACAGTACAGTATAATTTGCTAAATGTTACTCAATACAACGGTCATTTGTACATGTGCTAGCTAAAATAATTTCTTAATGAATCCAGCAATATAATCAACCTGTGTATGAGGCCTTCGAAAGTTACGTAACGCTTCCAAGGAGGAGAAGGATTACTAATGTGACACACCGCACTTATATTACAAAATGACTAAAAACGTGACGTAGAGAGAGGGGATGTATAATTTTCGTTAATTTTTCGTTAAATTCCACAATATTTAAATGCAACCGGCATAACATTTGAAAAGGTTTGAATGCAAGCGAGGGCCACAGGCCCAAGTGCAAGTAGCAAGGACGCGCGTAAAGCGGGCGATCAGCTTGTATGAATAATATTTGACCTTAAATGAGGACAAAATATTTTGGACTATATAATTCAATGAAACTCATCGGTGAGATAGTAGGGCAGATTAGCTGATGGATGTGGACATCCCGGACCAAAGCACCAATTTTTTTCCACATATAGACCATTGCTTGCTTGGGTACTCGATTTTTGGTAGGATCCACTTCCGCCGGATACATCATGACCTCCATCTGGCATTTTCAAAATGACCACATTAATATTATTCGGACAAAAGCCCGCATTCACGAACTCATATTAAATGACTTCGTATATGGTTATTATATGCATAGTTGTAATCAGAACAGTGTGCGCTGTCGAAAGATGGGTCACTTGGTAGAGTTGCTATGATTTCTGAGAATGGAATGTTCAACATTCCACCGTTGTCAAGGAAACTTTTTAATCTGAATATGGTCATGTGACCCCTCTAATTAACGGAAATTCCATGCTGATTACGAATATCTTATTTCTAGATTGGACTAAATATCACTTGAAAAGTTATATTACATTTAGTGGTTAATGATTAGCTAGTAAAAGTAATAAAGTGAGAATTGTGTGAATACTGTGATGGTATACTAAAAATTATGGTTCGTACCATGTCACTAAAAATATTGCTTCTCACAGTTACAACTACAAAGTTCTGTGCATATCCAACGCGCTTTTCTGCACGCGCATCTACCGCCAAAGTCACTTCTACTCTTGAAACTAGATTTTACGAATTCACTGCATGCTTTTGAAGCCACAGGTAAACTGTTCCATACAGGAACCCATGATTGGGTTTTATCATCAATAGTCCAGCCCCGACCTTCTGGAGTAGGTACACGTTGTCCAATTTGCTCACTTGTGCACAATATCCCATGCTGATGTGCAACTCGTTTTGAGTGTTGTAGTAGTGCATCCCGGGTAAGCGGTATTCTCTCCATTGTTTTCTCCTGACAAAATATTTATTTTCTTCCTTCATCCACATACTAAAAATTACTTGCTTTATCATTTAGAATATCTGTAAAGCGTTCCAGCAGCTAAAAATGCTGAGCATCGAATTCTACTTTTGTATAAGGGTTGAGTGCCATGTAGGTAAAGGCTAATGTCACATCATGATAACAGTTTCAAACCTCCCATGCTGACCACTTGCCTCTCCCAAAAAATGCAGATGTAGTATCACATCCCGTGAAACAATGGGAAACAGGAAGGGCCAGAGATTTCTCTCTTCCTACTTCTTCGTAGATTGCTATGATACGATAGTATGTAAAAGTTCTTTCCTGTACCAAAAGGCTAACCCAAATGTTCACATTTTTGCATATGGTAATCAAGTGGTGTAACTTTCCATGTCAACTCCGCGCACTAGACATTTAGTATAGTTATTGAGAAGGCATCTTGTAAATGGATCAGAAGTCTAGTGTCAGCTTCCCCATGATCACATAGTGCCATAGAACGATCACTTCCTCGAAGAATAGCTGTGACACCAGTCGTGATGATTATTGATACTCCTGAGGATGTATATGTCCCATACTAATACTATATCAACTCTTTTTGGTGTTTGATAGTTGGTTAATGATGTATGGGACACGTAGGCGTCAAGTTTTGGAAATATAATCAAAGATGGGGGGCCACTTGGGGGGTCTGGGGGGGGCCACCGGGAGGTTTACTAAATATTCCAGATTTGTTTCTTCAGAAACTAAATCTGGATATAATGAGTAAACAAACGTGATTCTCACCCTCTATCATCCCTTGGTCGATCAAAATGACCACTTTCATATAAAATATAAATCAACCGACAGGCCCGGGAGTCGCCCCCCCCCCGAAATCCCAAAATTGGCGCCTATGATGGGACAAATACTTGATTAGCATAAAGTCCGCTTTATTTTATTTTGGCTGCATAGAAAATTGAAACGAAGGGACATGATAGATAAATTTATGGCATATCAACTTTTCATTCTTAAGCTAGCTAATCATTAACCCTAAATGTAATATAACTTTTCAAGTGATATTTAGTCCAATCTAGAAATAAGATATTCGTAATCAGCATGGAATTCCGTTAATTAGAGGGGTCACATGACCATATTCAGATTAAAAAGTTTCCTTGACAACGGTGGAATGTTGAACATTCCATTCTCAGAAATCATAGCAACTCTACCAAGTGACCCATCTTTCGACAGCGCACACTGTTCTGATTACAACTATGCATATAATAACCATATACGAAGTCATTTGATATGAGTTCGTGAATGCGGGCTTTTGTCCGAATAATATTAATGTGGTCATTTTGAAAATGCCAGATGGAGGTCATGATGTATCCGGCGGAAGTGGATCCTACCAAAAATCGAGTACCCAAGCAAGCAATGGTCTATATGTGGAAAAAATTTGGTGCTTTGGTCCGGGATGTCCACATCCTTTCAAAATATGGGCTTAAGCTGCCCTACTAATAGCGAAATTCGCTGTATAAATTCCTCTTCTTCCACTTCCAGACCTGGGGCTGATTACTAGTGAGTGATTACGATTACGATTACGATTACATCCTTCAGAAAAGCTTGATTATGATTACGATTACGATTACAGGAAAAGTTGTAATCGATTACAATTGATTACAATTTCATTTTCTTTACGATCCAATTACGATCGTTCCGATTAAGCACCGGAGTTTCATTCGCTCGAAAAATAAGGCCCATGTGCATGGGGGTGGGCCGGATATATCTTTGGGGGTGCAATGAGATCCGCGAACCCTCAAACTATATCCTTATTTAAAGTTATTGTGGAAAATTTGGGGGGGGGGGGGCCTGGTGCCATACCTGGGGCTGATTACTAGTGGGTGATTACGATTACGATTACAATTACATCCTTCAAAAAAAGCTTGATTATGATTACGATTACGATTACCGGAAAAGTTGTAATCGATTACAATCGATTACGATTGTAATCGTAATCAGCCCCAAGCCTGTGACCACTTCCACAGCTTTATCATTTGAATTATTGTCCACCGAATATATTTAGTCAAATGAATATTTGGTTGAACACTATCCGGTTATATTTAAGTATAACGAGCTCTTCGGTTACGGCTTCGCGAGGGATAACTCAGCCCCTACGCAGTGTCGCTTTTATTAGGTAATAAATATAATTATACCTATTAGAATTTTTGCTGTGCCGACTATACGGCCCAGTTCTAATCTCACTACTTTGGTATATCTTATATATTAAATCACAATGATTTTTGTTTTGTTTGTTTGTTCAGAATTGATTGAGGAACTGGTAAGAGCTACAGGCTTGAAATTTGGCAGGAGGGTGGGAAATAGTGTATCTAGAAACAAGTTCTAATATCTAAGAAAAATATTTACATCTTCCCTCTCAAAAGGTGACAAAAAACTTTAGCCTATTTAGCCTATTAAATTCGAGGGTTTTCCAGTATGGATTAGCAGCTAGCATTCAATTCGTATAAAAGGATTTTAGTGTCTCTATCAATTGTTAAGTGTGCATTATAGAATGCCTATCTGAGACTTTGATTTAATTGGTCGAGAGGAAGTTCATTCATCCAATCAGTCAATGTGTTCCGTGTGTCTACCCATACATTTCTATCATTCCATTGTGTCTATTTGATTATTACCAATCAATTCAATAACTTCTCCACAGCCCAAAGTTAGGGGTCCACAGAGTTGTACAGTTCCTTAGTGTTTTTTCTATTTGGAGTTGGTATATTATTATACACGAACATGCGTTAATATCTAGAAAATTGTCAGTTCTAATTAGCATAAATATTCAACAATCAGGCGCTGATTAGTATTTCCCAATTTATTTTTTAAGTCCTTATACGTATATACCTATGGCTAGGGCTCACGGATATATAGACGCTTAGGGGGGCACAGCCCTACTCTGAATCAATAGCATTACTGTTATGTGGGTCACTAGCGGTAAACTAAATATTACCCATATGATTCCCCGTAATATAATCGACCTGTGTATAGGGCATTTGACATTTTTTTATAGGCGACTAAATTCAGTTTGAGCTCAATCATACATTACTCAATTTGCATTAAGTCTATTGGAGTATGTATATAAATACAACCGGCATTGATTTGAAAAGGCATGTGTTAGAATACAAGCGAGGGCCGCAGGCTCGAGTGCAAGTTGTAAGAACGCGCGTAGCGCGGACCAGCAGCTTGTCTATATTATTAAAACTCGATTGTTGTGTGTTTGTGGTTTTATGTGTGTTTGTTTGTTTGTCCGGATGTATCAAAATGATGGGGAATAGAAACTGCATCTATATATGAAATAAAAACTAACTTCCAATTGTTATAATAGGTAACAAGTAAGCAGAACACGAATTTCTCATTTATAAATTTCCGAAATGAATAATAATTGTTGTTGTTGTTTACAAAAAAAATGTAACAAATGAATGAAAATTCAAAATGAACATGGAAGTTAGCTTTCAACGATATTAGAGGTAAACAATATGCCACTAATTTCGCATTTATTAATATAGAAAATGAAAAACAAGTTATATCTATGGAAATCTTATAAAGGGATGTATATAACGTCCCTTTATACCATTTTTCCGTGGCAGAAAGGGTGAGGAGTAAGGCCGCATAGCGACCGTTAACTTGAGGTTTGTATCATCGACCCGTCGCAAAGCTATCGAGACCGAAGGGCTCGTTATTCTGAAACAAGGATATCTCTGAAATAAAGTGGGCTAAAAGTAAATTTCCAAACGACAAAGGATCGTTTCCATCCGAAACTCCTTTCTGAATGGTTTAATACCTTTTTAGTGACGATAACATTACAAAAAATCTAAAATTACAGCTTTGTCGATAGCATGTTCTTTTGGAGGCACTATTAAACGACCAACTACACCTAAAGATATTGCCTTCAAAGGAATATCCTGTCGGAACAGCTGTAATTTTAGAATTATAAATTGAATTCGTATTTAGCATACTTGTTTATCAGTTCTAACTTTGGAAATTCGACAGATTATAATCTAGTTTAATAAAACACGCTAGATATATAACTAAATGCCTAATATCCTTCTTAATTATTCCAGTCAGTGAACATTCGGCCTGCAACACACACTCCCTATATTTATCCAATCCTAACTAAATACACATCTACAAAACCTAAAGAAATCGAGTCCAAGCTAGTTCTACCTTATTTAATTTACACTTTAACTTTTCTTTACATTACGAAACCAGGACTGGCTCAGAGATGGGTCTGCAGCAGACATCACTGTGACATAGAAAGTGTGATCATTGTAAACTGGAGGTGTTGAAAGAACGTTAATCAGTCCCTGAGAAGTGAGATTTGCTTGCCCCATTTTCTTCATTTCTTCATTGCCACATTGGAATCTTTCATAACTTGAATTTATGAGTGCATCATCCCCTTTTGAATGAGGTTCAATATTTGGTGGTTTAGTCCAATGATTATTATTGGTTTGGAGCAAATACCACCTCCCTACTAGGTTATCCAATTTCCAAACACCATTGCTGAATGGTTTAACAGCCTCCTTTCTATCGAGACTAATCACTACAGCTCGAAGATATCATGGGTATGTACATGAATCGGTTCAAGACACCCTGATAGTCGATGTCAAGATCTGCGAGTGCATCTCTAATGAGAAACAGGATTCCCGATCCAGGATGTTTGAGATCTCTATATATAAATAATCCCAAATGGAGCCTGTGCGTCGCTAGTTTAAGTTGATTGTGAATTAATTGGGTTTTTCACCAGTAGCTGTTCCAATTACGCCAGCATTAATAACGCACTTGTATGGAATTATTCCCACTTCGTCAATTCCCATTTCGTCAATTCCCATTTCGCCAATTCGCACTTCGTCAATTCCCATTTCGCCAATTCTCACTTCGTCAATTCCCATTTTGTCAACTTGCTATTTCTTCAATTCCCACTTCGTCAACGTTGACGAAATGGGACATAATTACTAGACTACAAGTAAACTCAAATAGGTTAAATAATTATTGAGAAAACACGTTAACACAACTCAACAAAACACTCAAAATATCAATTATCTATTTGCTAAATTATTTGCTATGCTGAGCAAATATTCATCGATATCCAATTCACCGCGCGTATATTTCTGACGTAAATTTTCAATCCTACATTCTAGTGCAATGTACATCTTCTTCTTTGGTGGAGCTAGTGCACCAGCTTGTAGTTGGATAATATCAATATCAATTACAGCTTGTTCTTTTGTAATAAATTGCATCAATTGATAAATATTAGGATGCCGCCTTCCCAAAAAGCTGTTCAATCTATTGTGCCATCCCTCTAGATGGTTATTTGTGCGAGGTCCATTCGAGTCGAAAACGTTCCACAAATCAGGTTTGAACGTTCCATTTATCCACGTCCTGTCCATATAATCTATAAATTCGCCAACATTGAGGCCCTCAGGTGTATCTGCACAAAGTGACTGGAACGCAATGCTTACTTCCCACTCAGGAATGAAAGCAAGTGCCATCATCTCTCGTATAAATACCCTAAATTGATCATTGTTCAAGTACTCGGTTTGATAACCTAGACTTTGAACTTTCCTCCAGATTGCTTGAGAAAAATGATAAAAACAACCTTTATGCTTGGATCCTGGAAATTGAATTGCAATTGATGGGATCAAAGAACTTTCAAAGTCTGACATTATTCTCCTTGGATTCATTTGAAAGTTGCTATTCCAACAAGCTTCTTTCAGCATATGAAACATTCGATCATATAAAATTCTTGTCTTTCCAGGTAGAAGAACACAAACAAACGGGAATTGTTTCCCCTCTACGAAAGCATGGAGAGTGAAGAGCTGATAAAATAAATCTGGACATGATTTGAAAGTTCCATCGAGATAAATACAGTCCGAGTTACATAATATTTCCAAATTTTTCTTTGTTGCAAACATTATAATTCTTTCAGGATCATTCTCACCAGAGTCTGCAAGAAGCATGTCTTCCCCTTGAATAGTACGAGTCCAATCACCACCAAAAGTAATATCTTGAATAGTTTGTGGTAGTGAAGGATATTTTGTCATCCGGCCTCGATAAAGTGACGATTTTATAGCGGGAAACTGTGGTAAATTGATCGCTAATTCTGAATGTTCGACTCCTTCATACCCTGAAACAGCCGCTATTTCTTCAGCATATATTTTAGAGATTGATGTAGTTTCTTCAATAGCTCTTTTTCTCATTTTTCTTATTACAGTCTGTGCAGTAATCTTCGCCATACTGGGAGGATGATGATGAATTCCTGACACGTTAATCACAATGTCATCATCCATACTTATCCTCCCATTACAGCTCCTATCTTGACATCTCCACCATGACTTAGGACCATTAACTCGAATTTTCTGATACAAATATCCTTCATGGATACTGCACGTTTTCCCTTTGTCGTCTCGGCGAACATGCAAACCAGGTAAATATATTTAATAACAATTAGCAAGATATACTTTCATTGCTTGTACACTGATTATATAAGAAAATAACCATCGGTGAAGCCCCAGTAGGTGACAAAGGTAACTATTCACCATTGAACAATTGTTTTTGAGCGTTATACATAAACTATTATGTGTATACAAGTTCCCATTTAGTCAACGTTGACGAAATGGGAATTGACGAAATATGAAATTGACGATATGGGAATTGACAAAATGGGAATTGACGAAATGAGAATTGACGAAGTGGGAAGATATCAGCATAGGCTATGATCATACATATTGTAATTTGTAACCAAAGAACCTGAAGAGCAGGGTGACCAGATGTCCTATTTTTAGAAGGACAGTCCTTTTCAGGATAACTGCCTTCTTATACTGTGTCCATATTTATCTGTTAAAATTATATTTTCAGTCTGTTCTCTCTAATAGTCCACTTATACTAGTCTACGCACTTATACTATAGCCCTTATTCTCAAAGTTCTACTTCTCTAATACTGGGTTCTTAACCTGTGGTATTTTTATTTGTATTTGAAACATGTCTTTCTTTTTGAAGTAATTATATCTTACTGTATTTATCATTTTAAGCTTACTGTATTCTATGAATGATCAATACCCTCCGAAAATCAATTATCATCCTGGTCATTATTTAAAGAAAAACACTGAACCGTGACCTTCGTTATATAAGGCCTTACTACTACTCCGAACCATGGATTACTTAAAGGCCATTGATTTTAGGTTATTTATAATTATCTCCATAACTAGTAATGATAGACGTCATAAATGTACTATACCTGTATAGGAATTTTGTATCAAGGTATACATAGCATCCTTCAGAATTGTGCTATTTCACCATATGATGACGTAATCGCTATTTTGGGTGCGAAATATCGTGTTTTAATAACCTGCTTTTACCATAGTTAAACGCGTTATAAATGTTCAAGATTGGAACATGATGATGCCCAGGACTAGTTAAAAGAAATATATTGAAATTATAAATGGAATGTTGAGACATTCCTCGGTTGCCAGTGAAATGTAAATTTCCTAAAATGAACCATAACTCAAAGACTATCAATTTTATGTCAACTGGGTCAAACAAGTCACGGATCAGGCTTTACACGATCGCAAAAACTTCATCCGATCCAAAGGTGATTAAAATATAATTGTAACATGCTGCTCGTCCGCGCTACGCGCGTTCCTATAACTTTCATTCTGGCCTGCGAACCCTCGCTTGTATAAAAGCAAATACTTTTTCTAATTTTATTCCGGTATTTATAAATACACGTAATATGTCACGTATAGTGAATTGTAACGAAAAATTACGAAAATTATATATCTCCTCTCCCTACGTCATGAATTTTGCCATTTTAAATAAAAAGTACGGTATGTCACATTCGCATTCCTTCTTAACCTTGGAAGCGTTATACACAAGTTGATTATATTGCTGGAATTCCCTGAGTAATTATTTTAGCTGGCCGCTAGCCTATGTATAATGACCGTTGTATATAGTGACATTTATCAGATTCTACTGTACAGGCAGTACAGCAAGCATGTAAGTAGCAGAGCATGGAATCCCAACCTTTTTCAGCCGTGGCCCCTAAAGCAGTATTATATCCGTGGATCCCAGCTTTAGGTTTTTATTTAAAAAGTTTTTTATCTATAAATACTAACCCAGTAAGCGCCGAATATTGACGCTAATTTATACAGACAATTTTATATACTATAATAATCCGATTTCAAATATTGTAATTTACGATCGTTAAGGAACTGTACAATTCCTTGGACCCAAGTGGGAAATAGTTATCGTATTGATTTATAATAACTGGACATCAAATAGACAATGGAATGTTATAAATGTATGGCTAGACAGACGGAACACAAATAAGTCATTGGATAAATGAATTCCTCTCGACCAATTAAATGAAAGTCTCAGTTTAGCATTCTATAATGCACACTTAACGTTTGGTAGTTCCACTAAAACCCTTAGAAAATCATTTTATATTAATATATAAGATAGGTATTTGTGAATTACTAGCAATGTGTTTAATTATAAACGTTAATATCTAGAAAGAGAAGAGCATAAATGCAACAGTATCCGATAAGTAGCAAATATATTTACATGCAATTAAATAGCAAAAAATCTAATAATTAGGTTACTTCGCTGGTTAAACTCACTTTGTATAGTGTTTCTTTACAGATCTCACTTCTGAGTTGTAGATTAATGATTACTATAATATTGTCTGGGTTTGTAGTTAATTTTGCGTTTAATAGTTTAAGAATACCATTAATATAAGTATTATTATACTATCGTAGGTATAATCCGAGCCATGAGTTGTATATACCTACTCATCAAGAGCTGGAAAATCAGAAATAAATATGTAGTATACATTGCAGTATATATAGAGATGGTCCAGATTGTACTAACATATACATACACGTATTTAAGCTAATCATAAATTTCCACATAACGTGAGTATAATTCACAAAGGATATCATGACTACTTTAAGTGGTATAGGACATTTAATTAAAATAACTATATACACCAGTTATCAAGAGTCATTAGATATCCTCGCTAATTAGATGACTCGAAATCGCTTCTAAATTTATTGATTATACATTTAGAATTTCAGTTTCTATTTTATCAAGATATAAACTGCTAATGACATTGAATGACATCTCACAAAACTTATATTTTTCAAAAATCTAATTATGAATTGTAATTTCTTAATGTTCCTTCCCTAGATACAATATATCCTAACATTAAATACAATCTAAAACTTTGCGGCAACGACCTCTGGAGGACTCCAGTAAAATGACAGAATATTCGGATATTCATACTTGAGTACCGTATAATCGGAACAATAGACACCGGAATTGCTTTCTAAATTAACAGTCTTATTAATAAAATTACTTAAAAGACGTAATGCAAATTGAGCAATTTAGGCGCATGACTGAGCTCACACTGAATCTAGGCGCGGTGAAAAGATTGTCGGTTATCTAACGAAAAATTATGCACAAAGTATATATCCCTCCTTATGTCACGCTATTTTAATACAAAGGGACAGACTGTCACATTATTAACACTTTCCCCTTGAGTATCACCTAATGTTCAAAGGCACAATACTACAGGTTGATTACAATAAGTGAAATCATATAAATATTTAGGTGGTTACTAATGATGGTAGTGACCCACGTAACACTAATACCAGGGGCGTATACTCGTTTTGGAGATTGGTAAGGCCCTTATAGGCTGGATGTTAGGATTGGTAGGGCCATCTTTGGCATATTTGTGTTAGCTTCTATGGAGAAAATACAATTATTGATAGGGCCATGGCCCATGGACCTACCAGACCTACCGGAGCCTACGCCTATGAATACTATTGTTTCAGAGTAGGACTGTGTCCCCTAAGCTGTCTATTTATATCCGTGGACCCCAGCAAATGTATATGTTGCAGTCCAAGTGCGTTTCAACGCCAAACGCGTTTGCCGCATTTTAATACAGCCAAACGCGTTTGGCGTGTTTATATACGCCATTCGCGTTTCTAACATCATACCTGATTAATTGGAATATTACATGATGAGTGAATCAATTTATATAATATTAAAATGTGCTCGGTTTCAAGCTATTAATTAAAATATATTTCAAATTGACAATAAAGGTTTGGAACCCATCAAAGATTTGAGCATAACGAGCCATTCAATCTCGGTCGCTTTGCAACGAGTGTTTCAACTGATTCGAGGTCTCGCTAGTTTCTATATTATTACACAACAACACATGTCCATATTATAATTTTGAAAAAAATTAATTTATCATCAGCATATTTGTTTACCTTATCTAACATATATTTGGAATTTAGTCTCTAAGTTGATTTTGATTTTAATGAATTTGTTTACCTCTTTTTGTAAACAACAACAACAACAACAACAAATGTTCACATTTGTAGACTAATTTTGTAATCAGCAACAGTGTTTTTTTAAGGATTTGCTTAGAGGGCCCTACCAACAATTAGAGGCCCTCACCCCAACAATTAGGGCCCACTCTACATTTCATGATATTCAGTACTAGCAAGTTAAAAATTAGAGGCCCATTGTGAAAAATTAGAGGCCCATTTTGGGTCTCTAATTTGCCTTAAAAAAAACACTGATCAGCATACTTCTTTACCCATTCAATCTGATTTTAGCTAGTTTTGTAAACAACTCAACAAATATTGTTAATATAAATTGTAAATGCGAAATTTGAAATCAATATAATATACTTGTTTACAAATTACAATATACGGATTGGGGAGTTAGTCTCTACCACATATAAACATGCGGTATCTATCTCCTTATCATGTAAATATGATCTGGACAAACAAAGAATAAAGTTTTATATCGTCTATAAAATCTTCCTTGCTGTTGAATATTGTTAACAAATTGCGGCAATGTACTCATTAGAAAAAAAGTGTAAGTTTCTGATATGGATTAATTCAATTTATACAACGTAAACCTAAAAGATAGTAGTACAGTGGATGCCGGTTATAAGCACATCGTCGGGAACTGCAATTAAGGTGCTTATATTCGATATGTTCTTATAACCGGTGTGCTTATATCCGACATCTACTGTATATATGAAAATTAATAATACCGAAGTATAAATAGAAACAAAGTTCATTCAAGTCCATAGGTTAATATTATATAAAACACAAACTTAGGTAATGTTTAGAGACAACGCTACAATTTAGTCTGTATTGGAGCAGGAACACACGTTACACCGATAATAACATTATAACTCACACTCTGGCAACCAAGACTCCCTCCACTTGCTACAGATAAGCAAATGAAACAAAACTTAGTACTGCATTTGCAACATGTCATTGTGTTGCATTCGGTAGTATGCTCGATAAGAGTAGTACATCTCTTGTTTGGACACGCTCTACATTTCGGAATGGATATAGTTTTTCCTTTAGCATCAGTAAAATCCTTCTTAGGACAACTCATCAATGTTTCAATGCTCTCTCTCATACAATTTGCATTTCCACAAACTTGATGGTTTCCCATATTCCTCCATTTCTTCAAACAGTACCAACAAAACATGAAGGGATTTCCTACTATTTTCGAGCAAATTGTACAATGAACTTCTGCAGTGTCAGGATTTTGTCTTGAGCATAAAGTGCGACACTGTGGACATTCCTGAATATCTTGACTCTCATAGAAGTTTGTGGTTATTGCAGTTGTAAGGAAAAGTTCTTCTTCCTTATTAGGAAGTCCAAATTGAATTATATCTTCAGGAGAGATTATTTTAGAACATTTTGTACAAGTAATCTCATATTTCATCACTGCTACCTGAAGCCACGCGTGGTCGAGGAGATCGTTTGGACAAATGTAATGTCCACATTTCATTTTTAGCCCATCATCTTCAAAACAAACACTACATTCACCTTTAGGATGGATAAAAGATACTTTTCTATTTTGATCTCGTAAAGGAGCAAATAGCATATGACATCTTCTAGCTTCGGTAAATATAATGTGTTTTTCATCAAATGGGTTAGCTAGAGCCATACTAAGTGCACAGTGTAATACAATAAATAATAATTAATTAATGTTTCTAATAATGATAGAGAATCAATACAATCCAAAGTATAATATTATAGGCACTTTCTACAAACGAAATATTGTCATAAGTGATACCTCAGCTCATTAGCTTATAAAGGATAATATTACTTAAGACCAGTACCAAACAGGGGCATAGGAAGGTGTTTTAGAGTGGCCTGGTACAAATCTGTAAATTAAAATTATATTCCAAAGATATTAGATCCTTCCGCCTTACTTTAATCAAACGTCCAGCCCAGAGTTGGAATCGGGTCCACATCCAGCCCAAATCTATCAAGAATAATGTTATATTAATTTGTCCCCCTATAAAATCGTTACGGGAAGTATTTTCTACTTTAGCATAAATGAACAGAGATATAGTAAATGTAAGTACATGTATACTAGATTAACTAGAAAGATCTAGAACAGTGGAACATTTGACACTGGAAGTCGACCTGAAATTGATTGGAAATTGGAATTAGTTAAGAGCCAAGATACTTGAAGTTAGATTAGATTTAGATGCTGGATGTCTGGTAGACTTTTTGGCTCAGAAATTCCTGGATAACCCCCTGTTACTATTCCGTACAAATTTACGGTCACGATATATGTTATAAAATGTCTATTGATTCTAATTTTATTTTGTTTTGTTTGAATTCCAATTCAATTTTTATCCCTATGTTGTAATCAACATTTCAATCAAAACATTATGGTCAATACGAATTCTATATACGAGAGTAAAATTTATCAGTACCCTATTTAGAGTAGCCAAAAAATTAGATTAATTGATTCAATTCAAGCACCTTTAAAATGTATCCTTTAGGTGGTTAATCATGGCTGATACGTTGGATTTTGGAATTAGCACTGCACTATATCCAAAAATAGACTAATTGCTTTAAAAAAAGAATAAACACAATTTTTTAAAATCTACCTGTAGATAAAAATGTACAATTAATGTTGCTAGTAAATGATAACTATAACTATTCATGATATAAATTTGTAAATCTGAAATTCGAAAATCAGCATACTTATTTACCTTAACAACATTTGGGAAAAACGCTTTTATAATGGGATCCCTGGGAGGGACCCCATTAATATGCATTTGTATTTTCCAAGTACTTTACCACAGTACATACAAGAACACAAAAAGTCGAGAAATATTAACAATAAAGATTTAAATCATTATGCTAATTTATAATGAACTATTAATATAAATAGGTTGGTTACACTAATTGAGTTAAGAAAACTACTGAAAAATATAAACCCTATAAACTCAGTGACCGACGAAGAGCGATATTATTCGGCGCTAGGGGAGTCTTAAAATGCAGATCCTGCACTTTGAACAGGCAATTAAGTAGACATTATGACCAATAGTTATATTGACCGTAAACGTTTGGAATACAATTAGTTAATAAAAAATCAGAAAAATTAGAATTGTTAAAGTGATGTGAATTATTTTTTAACTAAATCAGCAACTCAATTATGGCACAAACTAAGCCCAATATTAAAATTTGTGCACTACTAAAAGATGTAGTAGTATGATAATATCTATCGATTGCATTTAAATGAATAGTCGCCACTATTTATATTATTTATGTTATGAACTTAACGAGGAGTTAAAACGTCCCAAAATAAAACAGCTAAAAATATACAAATTTCAGCAACCATCAATTAAACTCTGTTCTCAGGAGAGGATACACATTAATGTATAATTAATAACTAATAATTAAAATCGATCTTCAAGGGAAAATTACATTCATCAAATAATATTTGAAATGTCTACTGGATGTTCATTGCAATAAGAATAAAGTATTTCAGAATTAACAACCTCCTGGTAATCTAACGACTAATACAATATTTGACCCTTCATGAATTCCATAATCTGAGAATATCATCACTTTACCACCTTGATTGACTTCTAGTTCTTTAGAGCAGTGGAGCAGTCGTTGTTGTTCTACACTAATACCAGTTGATGTCTGCACTCTAACTTTCAGGTCCGAAATTGTAAAATTCTAAACATAATAAGTTAATAATGACGGAACACACAATTTAATACCAATAGTAAAGCAATTTTTTGGGTGGGGATCGCCCGCCTATGCACTCCATACATAAGCTTTTTAAATAAAAATGATAGCTAACTACATTGGTATTTCTCATTAGAAGCACTACTCTAAAGTAATTAATTTGGAAATACTAATTTAGCAAGCCCCGGTATTGTGAATATATACATAGTATGTAAATTTAGCAAACAATTTCCTAGATAATAGTACTTGTCCGTAGCAATAATCTACTATAAAAAATTACTACTAAGAAATTGTACAACTCCGTGGGCCCCTAACTTTGGGCTGTGGAGAACAGCTATTGTATTAACTGGTATATAGCTAGTGACCCGTCGCCATTTAAATTCCACAAAGGGCTGTTAGAATAGGCGTGAGTTTATCTGATAATTATGCAAACATACATATAACACTATGTAAAGTATAAATGCGCAATATGGAACAGGCTCAATTTATTCAAGATTTTGCAAACACAGCCTGATACAGCAAAGCCGCTTAATCGGGAGACGGATAAGTGGAATTACATTAACCAGTTCGAAGTTTGGGAAAGAAATTCCTGCCTATTGCATAATTTACAGTTATTAATTGGAGAATTAGACAAGTGAAATAGAATTCCTCTCCAGATGCGTTCGATAAAGAGACTTAAACATTATTAGTTTAATTTTGATTGTAATAAATTATAATAAGGATTAAATATTAAACCTTCATCTTGGTCTTTTCAATAGGAATAGTTCGTGTCTTTCCTTCTAAGCCAGAAATATATATGTTGTTCATGATTTCAGTTGTCAATCTTGAACTAAAGCAAATTAAATAACCTATGTGTAAGCAGGTTGCCGAAATCCAGGAGGGCGCCAGTAAGGTTCCAAATTTAAGTGGTACCTATGCTGGTGATTCTATGGTCTAAGATACGGTAAGATATGGATAATGGCACATAAAGCATCCTTCCCAGAAAATTTTGAAGATTATCCTACAATTTGAGACCATATCGATTAAAAACTAAATTGCAATTGTTTACCCTCGTGACATCTTACTTGAAAGTTCAATTTTAACCTGGCTGATTGCATTGAAATGAAATAAAAATTTTAATTCTGTTCAAAATCGATTATAATTAACTATACAAAATAAACCAATTTTTTAATTCGCCAATTCATGGTTAATCTATATTAAATCAAATTCACTAGTTGAATAATGAAGTGCCTATGATTTCTTTATATATCACGGAGAAAGGATATTCAGTTACTGTTTACTTCTTCCAAGTTATATACAACCCTATTTGGACTATACTGCTAGTGGCATATGATTTCAAAAACATACAATTTTAACCAAGAGAATACATACTATAATTATGTAAATTTTGTGCACTTTAGTACTAATCTGTTTTCTACCTCACGGTGGGTAAGGCCGCGAAGCGGCCGTTATTTACATTACGTAGTGTCTACCACGAACGAACAAAGGTCGCGAAGCGGCCTTTGTAACAGAGTGATCATAGACGTAGAGTATGACGGGGCGGCCGGGGCACGCCCCTTCAGCCCGTATGCATTACGGGGCGGAGGCCTCTTCGCCCCGTCAGTTTCTGTTAAAGATTCCGGAAAATATATAAATATATACAGAGTATGAAATCTTAACTATTTCAATCAAGAATAACTATACTTTCCGGATATTTTATCAATAATTTACTGTACGAGTCTACCAATTGGGGAATCCCGCTTAACGACTACCTCAGAATATCGATCATCCCGATATTGCTACTACTTTATACATTCTCGTTCAACGACTCATTAACATTAGTATTAATTGATTTTGTAATTACGACCACCCCGCTATTCAAAATTTTGGCCATTGTTTATGAACGAAAAATTATTTTCAAACACAGAATCACGCCCCGTCAGCTTTTGGTAAAATAATTAATAACTCTACGCCTATGAGAGTGATCCGTTGCGAAGCGACCGAGACCGAAGGGCTCATTACTTAAAAAAGCCAAGAGTAAAAGATCCCTTCGTATGCGGAAGTCAATATGAGAAGGATAATAGAATTGAAGCGAACCTGATTAAAAGTATGTAAGTTCAGGTCATGAATAAGATCCAGAAACAAGTATAAATGTCTAAGAAAAATATTCACATATTCCCTCTCAAAAGGCGACGAAACCTTTGGTTAGATAAATTATAGGTTTTCCAGTATGGATTAGCAGCTAGCATTCAATTAGTATGAAATGATTTTAGTGCTCTATCAATTGTCAAGTGTGAGTTATATAATTCCTAACTGATTATTATCAATCAATGCATATCAGCCAACCATACAGCGATTCCCTGTACAGTACAGGGATTTTAACCATTTTGGCTGTCCTGTACAGGCGTACAAGGATTTATTCCATTTGTACAGGGATTTTAATTGCTAATTATGAGTCAAATAATGCCTAAAATGTCTACAGTGATGATAATATATTCTGCCATGCATTCTGCATTGTCCATATAAAGGTACAACCATAGCCTACTAAAGACAGGCCTCACAGTAGAATGGTGTTTTTGGACCAGGGATGCGGTCGAAGCCGAACAATGAAGTATACTTTATATCATGTTTGGTGGCAAATTATAATACATAGTGGTAGAAAAAACACTTTCAACCCCCGAATGTATAGGGGTAGAAGGTATAAATAGAAAAATCCCATTTTCACTTTCAATTTTAATTGAAAGTGAATTAACTTCCGGTTTACTTTCACATTCCTGGGCATTGGTTAATTAATTAATTAACTTGTTAAATTGTCCAAAACTGATCTCTACATTTTAGAATAAACTGGCTAATATGATTTACATGTATAATACATTACAAACCTATCAGTAAAGCACTGATTACTAATACAATTCAAATTAAATCAAACTGTATATAATGTTTAATTCATAGTTATAAGTTAATAACTAACATCTCAATGATGATTAAACAAATAAAACCACAAACAATTACATAGTAGTATACATATACTTCTAATCAATCAAACAACATATATTGAGGTTAGAGTTGGTGTAAGAATGGCCGCGCTTAACTTCAGAATTAAACAGAAATAGATTAAATAGAACATAAATAAGATATTAAAATATTAATACATGAATTAAGAGTTGAATTTCTTTAACTCTCGTTTTCATTTCCTTTACTTACAACAATTGAATTATAATTTTTTACTTGATTTGCTAATAAGCAATTTCCAGCAACGAATAACAGCCTACGCAGAATTGGAACTCTAAAAACATCGCAAGAAGGACATGAATTGCTCCAAAGCTACAATCATGGTTATCCACTATAGAACTTAGAGCCAGATCAACTAGAATTTTCCTCGCTGGACCTTCGATGCAGACATCAGTTCGCCATTTTTTTGGATGATAGAGAATATCTTCCAGAGATTGACTATTGATTCCAAAACAACGACCGATGGATATTTAAGGTTCCCACGATCAGAGAGTTCTAAAAGCTTATACTGAGAGTCTAAGGATTCATCAACTAGTAAATCTTTATCGAAGGTTAATATATCAAGACATAAGCGACATGCTGGATTTCGTTTAAGGTACTGGTGAGTAGAGTATCCTGCAATGAAAGCTAACGATTGGAGAGTTGGTGTATCGCAATGAATAATTGAAAGGTTTGATATTTCATCAAAGAAAGGCTCAAGGTTAACACAACTTTCGGAAAAGGAACCCTCTTTCGATGAAAAGGACTGAATAAATTCATGTAGAGAATAATTATCAGAATCAGGCAGGTTGGAAAATAGTTTTAATATGTTAGGAAGTTTCAGACGCCGCTCGCTTTCTAAGATTTGAAGATAGGTAACATGAAAATTAGAACCTGACATCATGCGATAAAGTCCAAAATGATGTTCTAAAGGGTCTGTTTGCAAGAAAGATGTTAAGAGGTAAGAATAGCCACACTTTTCTGTTAGATGATTTGTTACCTGAGGTAACACAAGGCAAGCGTGTCTAAGGCTAGTGAAGGTTTGTTTACTTAATTTCCCATCTTTCCCCGGGAGTGATTGACAAGCTTCTATCCAATAGACTATTCTAGTCAAAAAAGAGAAGCGCTCATCATTGAATGTAAATGGTCGAGATAATGGGTCATTTAAACGAACATGCTTATAAGGCACATTTACATTGAAAATTTTCCATAAAGAGAGTAGAATGTCAACAAATTCTGAAGTGTTACTATTAAATGCTGAACAACGTTGATCGTTTTGAATAGCTAGTGCAGCAACTGTAGACTCGTGAATGACTTTCAAAACTAACTTGACATTCTGTCGTTCTAAACTAGAAGGATAACAAGATTTCAAAGTCAAGCGTGGAGCTAGTTTCGCCAAACTTGCTTTCTCAGAATTATAGAGTGTAAGAATATCATTAAAAGAAGTACAACACAACCTTAGAGGGTATGAACAAGAATAAATTTGGATGTCCATTAAATTAGGAAAAATGAAATTTTACTATGAGACTTCAGATTCAACCAATTGTTTCGAATTGTTTTTAATATGTGTACAAGATCAAAGGTAAGAAACAACACTCTATGAATATCACAAGGATGAGGAACTCGACATTCCAGTTCAACATTAGGAGAGAACAGCTTGAAAAGTTTCACGTTGAGAGGATAGTTGTCCGTCGAGATTATCTGAACGAACAAGCCACAAGCCCCAACATCTCGAATACATGACTTAACTATGGCAAATATTTTCTCTGCAGATAAAGACGCACAAGGCAAGAGACGAACAACACAGGACCATTTTTTATAAAAAGACTAGAAACCATGATTGCGAATACTGTTTTTGTAGGATCATCCGGACAGATATTAGGACCAATTATTTTGCCACCTTTGTAGAATATATCGGGCTTTACATGTATTTCGTCCATTTGAAGAATAACATTCTTTTGCTCATTAGAAAAAGAATGCGTTGCTTGTTTCAGAAAGGGGAAAAAATCGCTTTCAAGTCCAAAAGAAGAATCAGCTTTTCCAAAGTATTGAAGTGAGGAAGGGATAAACAAGACATATGCTGTAGATACTTATAGCAAGCTGGAGAGATCAGGTGTGTTTTAAGAGACAGTATCTGTGTTAGGATGTTGTATCTACGCCTGTTTTTTGGAGCGAGGCTGTTTTCTAACTGGCATTGAATGAAATGAAGTCTACTAAGTTCTGGACACTCGTCTGATTCTAAGTCGGTAGAAGAAGTATTCAGACTGTCGATCGCTTTTTGGATGTGTATTTTTGCTAATAAAATATGGGACGCAGTAGTGGAATCATTTTTCTTCGAGGATTCACAGGGGAGTGACTTTATAGATATTTCATTCAGAATTGATTCAAGTTGTCGAATATCACTTAGAGAAATTATCGAAAGTGGAGAAATCTCACCCTTACAAAACGCTCGAACGGATAGATCAAATTTTACTAGCAAGTAAGAATCGATAATAACACAAGAATTATTTAAACTAGGACGCATTAAAATTAGACTATATTCATCAGGATACCATAATGACCAAGTTTTAGGTAGAGAAAGAAATGATAACTTATCTTGCATATCCTGGAAACTATTAATCTTGAACTTTTGTGCTTCCTCAGCGTCTGACTTCAGGCTAAGTAATAAGGCTTGAGAGAACAATTCATCTTCCTTTGAGTCGAATGACAAACGACTGCGCTTTGTGACAATTTGAGAATAGTAGCTGGGGCAGCCTGGTAGAAAAACTGGCACAGCATCATCTTTAAGCTTGGGGTTCACACGTGGAACTTCGCGAAATGTACCGTCTCCATTGGGAACCCTATGTGAGTACTCGACATCTTCTTCTCTGAAATTGCTTCACGCAAATGTAAATTGCCTTCAGTTCATATATATCGTCTCTGCGAATTGCCCGAATCCAAGCTTGTCTGAGTGGTTCAGGTTTCTGGGGCATCTTAAAAAGAGTAAGGCGATCTCCTGATTTGTAATTGCTTTTGCAACCTGGAGCCGAACAACTGGTTGGCATCTTTAGATTAATAGCTAGCTAAATACACAAGAAATTCAATACTTAATGGACAACTAAGTACGACTACAAGAAATACACATAAACAGTGTAGATTGTTTTTGAATAAGCTTATAATATCATGATAAAATATAAACTATATGGGTGTATCTAAATAGTTTTTGGTCATAATAGATTGTGGTTGAATACTATATCCCGGCTTCGACCGCATCCCTGGTCCAAAAACACCATTCTACTGTGAGGCCTGTCTTTAGTAGGCTATGGTACAACCTGTTTTATATATTTACGAGCCCTTCGGTTTCGGTCGCTTTGCGACGGATCGGTGCTACGCACCTCAAGTTACGGCCGCTGTGCGGCCTTACTCCTCACACTTTCTACCATGGAAAATGGTAGAAAGGCACGTTATATACATCCCTTTAGAAAATTTCCGTAGTTTTAACTTGTTTTTCATATTCTAAATTTATAAATGCGAAATTCGTGTTCAGCACACTTCGACTTTTTTAGGTTTGCAATTCATCTACTTTCCTAGGTTTGCAATTCATCGACTTTTTAAGGTTTGCAATTCATCGAATTTTAATTAAGTATTTATATAAGAATGGAATTTTCCCTTTTTTGTATTGACAGTAGTAGCATGAGGTTTTCATTTATGTATACAACTGTATAAATAACTTTTCAATATCAAGTTAATATTCTTTCGAAATTGCTTTTATTGACTTAGTTCATATAATATCATGGATTACAAGAGCGGACATTACAAACATAAAAGAGGAACGATCATTACTACATCAGATGGTTTCAAATATAATCGCTATAATGTTGCGAGAATTGCAGCGTACACCTAGAACAATTCCCAATGTGCAGGTCTACCATCGAAGAACGATTCCAAATATATACTACTTGAATAATTTTATATTACTTTATTGTTTTTCTCATTTGGTTACTTTTATTTATTGATTTATTAATAAACAACTCTGATTGTTTACTCGGTATTAAAGTTCTTTGATTAAGAAATAACCATACTACAGGGGCGTAGCCAGGATTTGGGTTGAAGGGGGGGCTTCTGGAGTCATAGCCCCCAGCGAATTACTGTAACAAACGACAGATTTTGTATATGAGAAATCCTTTGCAGTACATAGCCTTTATCCACTAACAATGAAACACTTTTAAATCTATATTATTAAATCTCGATTGTTGTTTGTGTGTGTGTGTGTGTGTGTGTGTGTGTGTGTGTGTGTGTGTGTGTGTGTGTGTGTGTGTGTGTGTGTGTGTGTTTGTCCGGATTATATTAAAGTGATGGGGGAATAGAAACCGCAATTAATATTGGGATATAAACTAACTTTCAAATGTTATAATAGGTAAACAAGTATGCTGAACACGAATTTCGCGTTTATAAATTTCTCATATTAATATTTGTTGTTGTTGTTTACAAAAAATAGGTAACAAATTAATGAAAATTCAAAATCAACCTAGAAGTTAGCTTTCAACGGGTATTATAGGTAAACAAGTATGCTGAACACGATTTTCGCGTGTATAAATTTCTCATATTAATATTTGTTGTTGTTGTTTACACAAAATAGGTAAACAAATTAATGAAAATTCAAAATCAACCTAGAAGTTAGCTTTCAACGGGTATTATAGGTAAACAAGTATGCTGAACACGATTTTCGCGTGTATAAATTTCTCATATTAATATTTGTTGTTGTTGTTTACACAAAATAGGTAAACAAATTAATGAAAATTCAAAATCAACCTAGAAGTTAGCTTCCAACGGGTATTATAGGTAAACAAGTATGCCGAACACGAATTTCGCGTTTATAAATTTCTCATATTAATATTTGTTGTTGTTGTTTACACAAAATAGGTAAACAAATTAATGAAAATTCAAAATCAACCTAGAAGTTAGCTTCCAACGGGTATTATAGGTAAACAAGTATGCCGAACACGAATTTCGCGTTTATAAATTTCTCATATTAATATTTGTTGTTGTTGTTTACACAAAATAGGTAAACAAATTAATTAAAATTCAAAATCAACCTAGAAGTTAGCTTCCAACGGGTATTATAGGTAAACAAGTATGCCGAACACGAATTTCGCGTTTATAAATTTCTCATATTAATATTTGTTGTTGTTGTTTACACAAAATAGGTAAACAAATTAATTAAAATTCAAAATCAACCTAGAAGTTAGCTTCCAACGGGTATTATAGGTAAACAAGTATGCCGAACACGAATTTCGCGTTTATAAATTTCTCATATTAATATTTGTTGTTGTTGTTTACACAAAATAGGTAACAAATTAATGAAAATTCAAAATCAACCTAGAAGTTAGCTTTCAACGGGTATTGTAGCTAAACAAGTATGCTGAACACGAATTTCGCGTTTAAATTTTATAATATGAATATTTGTTGTTGTTGTTGTTGTTGTTTACTCAAAATAGCTAAACAATATAATGAAAATTCAAAATCAACCTAGAAGTTAACTTTCAATAGGTATTATAAGTAAACAAGTGTGCTTAACACGAATTTCGCATTTATAAAATTATAATATGAGTCTTTGTTGTTGTTGTTGTTTACACAAATAGGTAAACAAATTAATGAAAATCAAAATCATAACGTCCCTATCTACCATTTCCATGGTAGAAAATGTGAGGAGTAAGGCCGCATAGCGGCCGTTAACTTGAGGTGCGTAGCACCGATCTGTCGCAAAGCGACCGAGACCGAAGGGCTCGTATAACTTAAAACATTTGCCGCTTCACTCGTGACTAGTATAATTATTGCTTTTGAAGCGCAAGTAGTCCTCCGTTCCTAATAAAATACTTCAGTCTGACAGGATTGGGGGATGGTAGGTCACCTAGGACCACCCTTCCTACGCCACTGTCACAGTAAAGTCGATAATTTTCTAAGCATGGGAAAGTCAATAAATTGCAAACCTTGGAAAGTCGATGAATTACAAAACTTTGGAAAGTTGATGAATTGCAAACCTTGGAAAGTCGATGAATTGCAAACACTATGAGTCGATCAATTGACGCTTCTCCCACATAATACAATGAAAAAAAAGTATGCCGATTTCTGAGATTATGACGACACGTAGGAACTAATTTTGATTCTGCTCTTACAATTTTGATTCCGTCGTTGCTAATCTGTATCATATTATAAAATACAGTCGACTGCGCATAATATAGCGAAACAAACTTCAAATTTATCATTTGTTCCTTTGTCCGGTAACAACTTGATAAATGGGTCTAACGAAATACCTTGAGGCGTTCATTTCATGGCGAATAAATCCCAAATTGCAGCTGTGCCGACAGTATGTTCCTTTGGAGGCACTATTAATAAACTAACCACCAAATATAGTGCCACCAAAGGAACATGTTTCGGCCCAGCTGAAATTTTGGATCTTTTTTAGTTCGGAATCGATTTAAGAACTGGTAAGAGCTACATACTTGAAAATTGACAGAGGAATAGGAAATATTATTTCTAGCAAAAAGATCTAATATCTAAGAAAAATATCTACATCTTCCCCCTCCCTAAAGGTGCAAAAACCTTAGCCAATTAAATTCTTGGTTTTCCAGTATGGATTATCAGCTAACATTCAATTAGGCCACTGTTAATGATAATATTGTTTCAGCTCCACACGAAGTCTATCTGAGGATGCGGGCGGGTGGCATCTCATTATCATTATCTCTTTATTTGATGACGACATAGTTAATAATTATCTGAGCAAATATTCTAATTTGTAAGTGCTTATGGATAAAATATGCAATTGTTGTGTAATAATGCTTGTTTTACGTTCTGATTTTATTACTAGCTAATTATGGCTATTTTAGAGTGAGTCCTACCATAAAATTGGCAACAAACAGTGGCCTTACATTGAAAATGTTGGTGTAATAATGGAAATAATGACAATAATGACAATATTCGTGCGGGAGTGGAATCTAACGCGAACGGTGGACCTGAAACAAGATTCCAACTAACAGTGGCCTTAGTATAAAAGGATTTTAGTGTCTCTATCGATTGTTCAGTATCATGATAGAATGCCTATAAGAGACTGATTTAATTGGTCGAGAGGAAGTTGATTCATCCAATAGTTATTGTGTTCCCTCTGCCTAACCCTACATTTCTAACATTCCAATGTGTCTATTTGATATCCAATTTGTATCAATTAATACAATAACTGTTTCCCATCTCGGTTCAAGGAGTTGTATAGTTCCTTAACGTTCGTTAGTTTACAATATTTGGATTCTGTATTAAACACACGGACAAGTTCTCCAATCAATAAGATTGCATGTTGAAGTTGGGTTGGTATTTATAAATAACGAGCCCTTCGGTATCGGTCGCTTTGCGACAAATCGGTGCTACACAACTCAAGTTAACGGCCGCTATGCGGCCTTACTCTCACCCTTTCTAAGATGGAAAACTAGAAAGGGACGTTATTTACATCCCTTTATAAGATTTCCATTTTTTAACTTGTTTTCCATATTCTGAATTTATAAATGCGAAAATCGCGTTCAGCATACTTGTTTACCTATAATACCCGTTGAAAGCTAACTTCTAGATTCATTTTGAATTTTCATTAATTTGTTTTACCTATTTTGTGTAAACAACAACAACAAATATTAATATTATAAATTGTAAATGCAAAATTCGTGATCAGCATACTTGTTTACCTTTAATACCCGTTGAAAGCTAACTTCTAGGTTGATTTTGAATTTTGATTAATTTGTTTACCTATTTCGTGTATCAACACAAACAAATATTAATACGTATTAGAAATATCTAAACGCGAAATTCGTGTTCAGCATACTTGTTTACCTATTACAACATTTGAAAGTTAGATTCAATCTCATATATTTATTCGGTTTATATTCTCCATCACTTTAATACAATCCGGACAAACAAACAAACAATTGAGATTTAATAATAATCCGTCGCAAAGCGACCGAGACCGATTGACTTGGACACTATACTATGGGACACTATACTATAGTATAGTCGGTACAGTAATATAGGCAGTGATTTCAATACTGGCCCACAACATAGTAGTCGGTACCGTGAAAATTTGTTAATATTTATGCTCATAATTTTAATAATTTAGAACATTATAGTTTTGCAACTTATCAAACTTTCAAGATAACGAGCTCTTCAATCTCGGTCGCTTCGCGACGGACAATATAACTGATTCCCGCTCTCGCTTGTTTCTACGTATATTATTCCATAGCAACACATGCCCATATTAGATTTTTGAAAATAATGAATTTGTAGTCAGCATATTAGTTTGCCTTATTTGACATTTGGAATTTAGTCTCTAGGTTATTTTTGAATTTTAATGAATTTGTTTACCTCTTATGGCAAACAACAACAACAACAACATAACAACAACAACTCAACAACAACAACAACAACAACAACAACAAATGTTCATATCAGAAATGGTAGATTAATTTCATAATCAGGAAACTTGTTTGCCCATTATCCCTGTTGGATGCTAGCTTCTAGTTTCAATTTGATTTTTGCTATTTAAGAACAACTACATTAAATAATTATTGATATTATAAATTTGTAAATGCTAAATCAGTAACCAAGATACTTGTTTACCTATTACAACATTTGGGAGTTAGTCTCTTTCTCAATTAGAGATTCGGTATCTAGCCCCCTATAACTTAACTACAATCTGGACAAACAAACAATCGAGTAATCGAGTTTTAATAGTGACGTTCAGTGGCGGCGCTACTGATGGAGCACATTAACATTAATTTTAAGACTCTGCCCCACCTAGGTGGGGCTTTAGGTTGAGGCACACTGAAATTAAGGTTGGCACAAGCCCTACCTGGCCCCACCCTCCCTCCACCCCTGGTGTCGTTCTATAAATTCTTCCTTGTGTGTGAATATTGTTAACAAATTGCGGCAATGTATTCGTTGGAAGGAAAGTGTCAGTTTCTGATATCTATTATTAATTCAATTAATACAAACTTAAACCTAAAAGATAGTCCAATATGAATATAAATAATACCGAAAGTATACGTATATACAAACAAAGTTCATTCAAGTCCAATAGCAGAATAATATAAATACGCAAAACCTTAGGTTAATGTTTAGAGACAATGCTACAATTTAGTCTGTATTGGAGCAGGGACACACTTTATACCGATAGAATTATAACTCTTACTCTTGCAATCAAGACTCCCTCCACTTGCTACAGATAAGCAGATAAAACAAAACTTAGTACTGCATTTGCAACATGTCATTGTGTTGCAGTCGACAGTATGCTCGATAAGAGTAGTACATCTCTTGTTTGGACACGCTCTCCATTTCGGAATGGATATTATTTTCCCATTATCATCAGAAAAATCCTTCTTAGGACAATTTCTCAATGTTTCAATGCTCTCTCTCATACAATTTGCATTCCCACAAATTTTATGGTTTCCCATATTTTTCCATTCCTTCAGACAGTACCAGCAAAACATGAAAGGATTTCCTGCTTTTTTCGGGCAAATTGTACAATGAACTTCCGGAGTATCAGTCCTCTGTCTTGAGCATAAAGTACGACACTGTGGACATTCCTGAATATCTTGACTCTCATAGAAGTTTGTGGTTATTGCAGTTGTAAGGAAAAGTTCTTCTTCTTTATTAGGAAGTCCAAATTGAATTATATCTTCAGGAGATATTATTTTAGTACACACTGTGCAGGTAATCTCATATTTCATTACTTCTACTTGATGCCACGCGTGGTCGAGGAGATCATTTGGACAAATGTAATGTCCACATTTCATTTTTATCCCATTAACTTCAAAACATACACTACATTTATCTTTAGGATGGATAGAAGATACTTTTCTATCTTGATCTCGCAAAGGAGCAAATAGCATATAACAGCTTCTAGCTTGGGTAAATATTTTATCTTTTTCATCAAATGGGTTAGCGAGGGCCATACTAAGTATACAGTGTATTGCAATAAATAAGAATTAATTCTTGTTTCTAATAATGGTAGACCCAGGTAGAGAATCAATACACAGTCCAATAAACAAATTATTATATGCACTTCCTACAAACGAAATATTATCGTAAGTGATTCCTCAGCTCATTAGTTTATAAAGGATAATTTACTTAAGACCAGTACAAACTGGGCCATAGGAAGGTGTTTAGAGTGGAAATTTGACCTTTTCCGCCCTACATTAACTGAATACCCTGCCCAGAGTTGGAATCGGGTCCACTTCTCAGCCCGAATTTATCAAGAATAATGTTATGAGTAATTAGTCCCTTTATAAAATCGTTACGGGAAGCATTTTCTACTTTTGCATAAATTAACTGAGATATTGTAAATATAATTATAGATTAACTAGAAAAATCAGAACACGGAACATTATATTTTACATTAGAAGTCGACCTGATTTGTGCCCCATTGAACCTTAACCAAACCGACCTAACCCCAATCCACCCAAAATTGGTTGGAATTGGTTAAAGAGCTAAGATACTTGCAGTGTGATTTGATTTAGATGCCGAATGTCTGGTCTGACTTTATGACTCAGAAATTCCAGGATAAACCCCTGGTTTTGTTTCGTACTAATTTTACCTCAGAGATAGTGTCACCTTTAGGGTTTAATTTATATCAAGTGTATTATCTTTAGGAATTAGGATAATTATAATCTTTCATACATTTCTTAATAGTATAATCTCGGTCACTTCAAGATGGATCACCCACTAAGCGGTCACGCAATATGTTATAAAATGTCTATTGATTCTAATTTTTGTTTTATTTTGTTTGATTCATCTAAATTCCACAACTGAAGTCCAATTCAATTTTATCCCGATATTGTAATCAATATTTCATTCAAAACATTACGGTTAATACGAATTCTAGATACGGAGTGAAATTTTGCATTCCCCTTTATTAGGGTAGCGAAAAAACTAGATGAATTCAAGAACCCTAAAATGTATCCTTTAGGTGGTTAATTATGGCCGACACGTTGGATTTTGGAATTAGCGGACTATACCCAAAAATACACAAATTGCTTTAAAGAATAAATATAAAAAAATTAAAATCTAATAAAAATATACAATTAATGTTGCTAGCGAGCGGACTAATAAATACTAATATATAACTAATTTCATGATATGAATTTGTAAATGTGTATATTAAGAAATCTGCATACTTGTTTACCTTAACAACATTTGGGAAAAAAGCTTTTATAATGGGTTCAGAGGCGTAGCTAGACCTGGATGAAGATGCGGCACTGGTAGATTATGGTTGCGGCATTTCCGCACTACGTATAGTATTATACTAGTGGGAATTTTTGTGGGCACAAATTTTCAAGGTGCGGCCTGGGCCCCAAGTGTCGCACCCTGGCTACGCGTCTGAATGGGATCCCTGGGAGGGACCCATTAAAATGCATTTGTATTTCCTAGTACTTTACCACAGTCCCTACAAAAAACACAAAAATCGAGCAATACTAACAATAAAGATTTAAATCGTTATGCTAATTTATAGTGAACTATTAATTTAAAGGGATTAGTACACTAATTGAGTTCAGAATACTATTTAATAAAATCCCCTATAAACTCATGGCGTACCGACGAAGAGTGATAATATCTAAGTTCCGACTTTGACAAGACAATTAAGTAGTCTTAAGACCAACCTTTATAAATCAGCAACACAATAATGGCACAAACTAAGCACAATATATAAATTCGTGCACTGCTAAAAGGTTTAGTAGTATTTAAATATCTATCGATTGCATTTAAATGAATAGTCGCCACTATTTATAATATTTATGCTATAAAAACTTAACGAGGTGTTAAAACGTCCCAAATAAAACACCAAAATATAAAAATTTCAGCAAACATCAATTAAACTCTGTTCTCAGGAGAGGATACAGATTAATGAATAATGAATAACTAATAATTTAAATCGATCTTCAAGGGAAATTACATTTATCAAATAATATTTGAAATGTCTACCGGATGTTCATTGCAATAAGAATAAAGTATTACAAAATTAACAACCTCCTGGTAATCTAACGACTAATACAATATTTGATCCTTCATGAATTCCATAATCTGAGAATATCATCACTTTACCACCTTGATTGACTTCTAGTTCTTTAGAGCAGTGGAGCAGTCGTTGTTGTTCTACACTAATACCAGTTGATGTCTGCACTCTAACTTTCAGGTCCGAAATTGTAAAATTCTAAACATAATAAGTTAATAATGACGGAACACACGATTGAATACCAATAGTAAAGCAATTTATTTGGGGGGGGGGAATTGGCCGACTATGTCCTCCATACATCAAGTTTATGCCATTTTGTAATAAAAATGATAGATAACTACATTGGTATTTCTCATTGGAAGCACTATCTAAAGTAATTAATTGGGAAATACTAATTTAGTAAGCCCCGGTATTGTTGAATATCTACATAGTATATAAATTTAACAAACAATTTCCTAGATAATAGTACTTGAACGTAGCAATAATATATTCCAAGTATATAAAATTACTCCGTGGGCCCCTGACTTTGGGCTGTGGAGAACAGCTATTGTATTAACTGGTATATAGCTAGTGACCCGACGCCATTTAAATTCCACAAAGGGCTGTTAGAATAGGCGTGAGTTTATCTAATAAATATGCAAACATATAACACTATGTAAAGTATAAATGCGCAATATGGAACAGGCTCAATTATTCCAGATTTTGCAAACACAGTCTGATACAGCAAAGCCGCTTAATCGGGAGACGGATAAGTGGAATTACATTAACCAGTACGAAGTTTGGGAAAGAAATTCCTGCCTATTGCATAATTTACAGTGATTAATTGGAAAATTGGACAGATGAAATAGAATTCCTTCTCCAGATGCGTTCGATAAAGAGACTTAAACATTATTAGTTTAATTTTGAATGTAATAAATTATAATAAGGATTAAATATTAAACCTTCATCTTGGTCTTTTCAATAGGAATAGTTCGTGTCTTTCCTTCTAAGCCAGAAATATATATGTTGTTCATGATTTCAGTTGTCAATCTTGAACTAAAGCAAATTAAATAACCTATGTGTAAGTGGGTTGCCGAAATCCAGGAGGGCGCCAGTAAGGTTCCAAATTTAAGTGGTACCAATGCTGGTGATCCTATGGACTAAGATACGGTAAGATATTGATAATGGCACATAAAGATCCTTACCAGAAAATTTTGAAGATAACCCTACAATTTGAGCTATCCTACAATTTGAGACCATATCGATTAAAAACTAAATTTCACTTGTTTATTCTCGTGACATCTTACTTGAAAGTTCAATTTTAACCTGGCTGATTGCATTGAAATGAAATAAATTTCGAATTCTGTTCAAAATCGATTATAATTAACTATACAAAATAAACCAATTTTTTAATTCGCCAATTAATGGTTAATCTATATTAAATCAAATTCACTAGTTGAATAATGAAGTGCCTATGATTCCTTTATATATCACAGAGAAAGGATATTCAGTTACTGCTTACTTCTTCCAAGTTATATGCAACCCTATTTGGACCTATACTGCTAGTGGCATATGATTTCAAAAACATACAATTTTAACCAAGAGAATACATACTTTAATTGTGTAAATTTTGTGCAGTTTAGTTCTATTCTATTTTCTATCTCTGGGTAAGGGGAGTACGACAACTCGCATCACGACAATTCGCAACACGACAACTCGCAACGGACAATTCGCAACACCGACAACTGGCAACGCGACAACTCGCAACACCGACAACTCGCAACGCGACAACTCGCAACAAATCTGATTGGACAATTAATGAACTCGTACAATGTTGGAACAAATAAGCTAAGTGTCCTAGATTGTGGGAACCTGTCTTTGATATTAGAGATCAAAACATCAATATAGCTTTGAGCCTCTCCTACAAAGTCCTCAGTTATAAGTGGATGAGAAATATCAATATCTTGTAGTATTGTTTCAAGGTTCGTCAATCGTCATGTATCCACTCTGTAGGGGATCTTTTTTCACAACTTCTAGAGCAGACAAACTGTCCTGTAAGATGGCGTCCGCATCTAGTAAGTTGTGCGTGGCTACCTGAAATACTCTCGAAAGGTTTCCAAGGATGGACAGAATGTCTGATAGCAAAAGTAATTTGGCCACAAATTTAGGCTTAGACATTTGCAGTGAAAGTTCCAGAGCTATTGCATTTCCTTCAGCAGTACCTTGTTCAAGTGTGAGCATTACGGACTTTATGCAACGTCTTAATGCATTAACAGCACTTTGATGAAATAGCCATCTTGTTTCAGTTGGCGTTGCATCTTTAGCTCAGGATCATTTAAAGCCTGTTCCATTTCCCTTAGTGCTGCTGTTCTGACGGTGCTTCTGGAGAAATAAACATACACTTCATTCAGTGTATGTTGGAATCTTTTCACCAGACGTGACTTCTCAGCTGCATTGCAGGTGGCAAGGGAAAGTCGGTGAGCTACACAGTGGGTAACAATGAAATTAGGTACCTGTTCTTTCAAACGAGTTATTACGCCAGAGTGGGCACCAACATTGACGGCGGCTCCATCACAAGCACCACCTGCAAGCTGAGAAAGATTTAGTACTATAGGTGCTTTGCAGGTCAGGTATTTTACAATTGAATCTGTTATAACATCAGCAGTTCCCTCTGACACTTCAAGCAATTTCAAATTTCTTGTTTGTACCTCAGCATCCGAACCAAGGTATTGAACACACAATCCAAGTTGTTTGGTCACTGAGATATCAGTTGCCTCATCCATGATTAATGAATAATATGGAAATTTCTTAATATCTTCCAATACTTCTTCCTCCAGAGTAACACCAATTGCCTGAACCATTTCACCCATGATACTTTCGGATTGATAATTTGCATTCTTCCCCTTGACAAGATCTGGCAATGTTCTATTACTAAGCTGAATGCATAGCTCCTTTAGATCTGCAAAGTTTGTTGTGTGTTGTATTTCCTTTTTTGCCAGAAAGTTCATGCATCGTAGGGCATCCTGAAAAGCAACCTCATCAAGTGTAAGAATGCTAACATTTTCAATTACCTCCATTACGGTCTGCTTTGTTGCTACCCGTACTATTCCCTCATGGTAGGCAATAGCACATGCTTCATGTGCAGCACAGCCTTCGTGTTGTAGGAGATGGTCGAGTATGTTTCCTGTGAACGGTTCAGTTACAAAAACCTGTGTTTTGCTCCTAGTTTTCAATGTATCATGGGAGCAGTAGAGACAATACATTCCCCCTACGCGTTGTCATATTCGTCAAAATGTTACATTCTGATCTTCCAGCGGTTGTCTTGAGTCAGTTGTGCAGTCTGCTGTAGCAGTAGAGCTCATACTAGTTACTGGAACAGGTGAAATCAGTTCTAGACTAAAGCTAAGCTTTGCTGGCCATCTGTAGTCTTCAACTTATTTTTTGGTGGCATAGCGCAAGTAAACTAAAAGTAGTGCAGTGAAAGCTAGTGGAGACAAACTTAAACACATTACATAAGTATTAAAAAAGTAACATCGATGACACCATATTCTATTACGTCATATCTCACTCTCATGTACCCTTACAACAAAAAGTCCTGGCGAGAACCCTGGGTGCTACGCACCTTAAGTTAACTGTTTCTATCTTAGTGTTAATTGCAGTTTCTATTCTCCCAACACATTAATAGAATCCGGACAAACAAACAAACAAACAAACAAACAAACAAACAAACAAACAAACAAACAAACAAACCAACAAACAAACCAACAAACAAACAGACAACAAACAACATTCGAATTTTAATAATAACAAATAATTTATACTTAAGTTGAGATTGAAATTGGTGTAAAATTATTAATATATCTCTATATTAAAACACAATCGTTCTTTGTGTGTGTTTTTGTGTGCGGGTGTTTGTTAAAAATTAATTGGAAAGACTACGATCCCAGAAAGCTAATAATATGTATCCAAGGGTAATCTTGTACTATGACAACGATATATTGGTTTTGTAAATAATTAATGGGAATAAAGCGCATAATTAGGTATAACACTTTCAATTTTTATCCGATTCGCACACAATGTTATATGACAACACAAAATACAATGAAATAAAAGTATGCCGATTTCTGAGATTATGACTACACGTAGGAACTAAATTGGATTCAGCTCTTACAATTTTGATTCAGTCGTTGCAAATCTGTATCATATTATAAAATACAGTCGACTTCGCTTAAATAGCGAAACAAACTTCAAATTTATCATTCGTTCCTTTGTCCGGTAACAACTTGATAAATGGGTCTAACGAATTACTTTGAGGCGTTCATTTCATGGCGAAAAAATCCAAAATTGCAGCTGTGCCGACAGTATGTTCCTTTGGAGGCACTATTAATAAACCAACCACCAAATATAGTGCCATATGCAATTGTTGTGTAATAATGCTTCTTTTAGGTTCTGATTTTGTTACTAGCTAATTATGGCTATTTTAGAGTGAGTCCTACCATAAAATTGGCAACGAACAGTGGCCTTACATTGAAAATATAGGTGTAATAATGGAAAGAAATAACTTATTTGTAGGTCGCCTACAATGTCGGCTAGCCGACATATAAGCAAATGTCGCCGACAAATAATGATTCTTTCCTCTAATACTCCATAATACTCACTTTAAAAGTTAAGGCTTTTGGTTCGCTCCCAATTCATTGTCGCTTCTTAGTAGCTAAGTTATTTTCCCTCCATAATAGATTATTTATTTTCAATCTTGCAGGGACTTTTCCTCTAATTCGTCCAATTTTAGATGAATTCCTTATATGTCGGCGAGATTTTGCTTATATGTCGGCCAAATCATTATTTGTCGGCGAAATTTGCTTATATGTCGGCCAAATCATTATTTGTCGGCGAAATTTGCTTATATGTCGGCTAGCCGACATTGTAGGCGGGCGCCATATAAGTAAGCCGTAATGGAAAGAATGACAATAATGACAATAATGACAATATTCGTGCGGGAGTGGAATCTGACGCGGACGGTGGAGAGGTGGACCTGAAACAAGATTCCAACACAGTGGCCTTAGTACAAAAGGATTTAGTGTCTCTATCAATTGTTAAGTATACATTATAGAATGCTTATCTGAGACTGTGATTTAATTGGTCGAGAGGAAGTTCATTCATCCAATAGTTATTGTGTTCCCTCTGTCTAACCCTACATTTCTAAAATTCCAATATGTCTATTTGAAATTATATCCAATTTGTATCAATTAAAACAATAACTGTTTCCATCTCGATTCAAGGAGTTGTATAGTTCCTTAATGTTCGGTAATTTACAATATTTGGATTCTGTATTAAACACACGGACAAGTTCTCTAATTTATAAGATTGTCTGTTTAAGTTGGGTTAATATTTATAAATAACGAGCTCTTCGGTTTCGGTCGCTTTGCGACAGATCGGTGCTACGCACCTCAAGTTAACGGCCGCTATGCGTCCTTACTCTTACCCTTTCTAACATAGAAAAGATAAAAGGGACGTTATTTACTTCCCTTTCTAAGATTTCCATTTTTAGCTTGTTTTTCATATTCTGAATTTATAAATGCGAAATTAGTGCACAGCATACTTGTTTACCTATAATACCTGTTGAAAGCAAACCTCTAGGTTTATTATGAATTTTCATTAATTTGTTTACCTATTTGTGTAATCAACAATAAATATTCATAATAGAAATTTGTAAATGCGAAATTCGTGATCAGCATGCTTGTTTACCTATTATAACATTTGAAAGTTAGATTCTATCTCATATATTAATTCGGTTTCTATTCCCCAATCACTTTAATACAATCCGGACAAACAAACAAACAAACAACAATCGAGATTTTATAATAATCCTTCGCAAAGCGACCGAGATCGATGGACTTGGACACTATACTATAGTATATTCGGTAAAGTAATACAGGCAGTGATTTCAATACTGGCCCACTACATGGTAGTCGGTACCGTGAAAATTTGTTAATATTTAAGCTCATAATTTTAATAAATTATAACATTATAGTTTTGCAACCTATCAATCTTTTCAAGAAAACGAGCCCTTCAATCTCGGTCGCTTTGCGACGGACAATTTAACTGATTCCCGCTCTCGCTTGTTTACATGTATATTATTCCATAACAGCACATGACCATATTTGAATTTTGAAAATAATGAATTTGTAGTCAGCATATTTGTTTGCCTTATCTGACATTTGGAATTTAGTCTCTAGGTTCTTTTTAATTTTAATGAATTTGTTACCTCTTTTTGCAAACAACAACAACAACAACAAATGTTCATATCAGAAATTGTAGATTAATTTCATAATCAGCAAACTTGTTTACTAGGCCGGATCAAGAAAAGTACAATTGGTCGGATCAACTTCTACCTAAGGGAAAAGTTGCCTTTACTCCTTTCTAGGATTATAAGAAATTTAGATCCGAAAAATATATTGATTTGACCCTTGCGGTTTAATAGTTTTGCTGTGTCACTTTCACATAATTAACCTTAAATCCTCCGAATTTTCAAAATCCTTTGACTTAGCCCATTAAATGTATTAATTAGTAATAGTAAGTCGCCAATTTGCTGTCGAATAGTATATAAAGCTAATCTCCATCTATTAGGATACTAAAGTTATGAAGAAATTCTTTGTATTTTCGATCATACCCTAATAATATCACCCCCCCCCCCTCCTTCCCTCCTTTTTCCCCAAAATTTGAAAATGCATAACACTAGCTTTTTGATCAGTTGTTGAATAAAGCAAGGTTCAATTATATTATATGCAGTTAATTTAACATGTATAATCTTTTTTTGACTCAAAAGCAGGCATTTGTTCTCTCGAGGTTAGTGTTGTAAGAATTAATCCATGTCTCGCCTCTTCCCCTGTTACTGATGATGAAGCTTTTGTAACCAGTTGAATAGTTCTTTCAACAGCTTGTGTATGGCATGGATATCCTGGTATTTCTATAGGAGTATACACACTATTAAGTAGTACTTCTTTTGAGAGGTGTTTTGTCAAAGGCGGTTCTGTGATAAGAGATGTTTCCCAATCAATCATATCCACGTATGTTTCAGCAGTGAACCTTATTGAAGGAAGCTTAAATGGGCGAATTTCATTCTGTCCAAATGATGAATTGTTGGTGCGGATATCTAAAATAGTGTTCACTGCCTTTTGTCTAATTTGCACATCATTGTCTGCAAGCATCGATAACAGAAGGTTTTCTGGATGACAAAAATATGCATTTCTCTGTAGCACATCACAAACTACTTCTTGATCGTAGTCCGGTAACTCTCGCAGTAAAGATATTGCATAGAATAGGTTTCTAGGTCCATCTGTGCATATAGAATTACTCTTAATTCTAAACCAAACTGGTGCATAGTAATTGACGATAAAATAGACAATTCGGGATAATTCAGGTGTAGGATGGATCGTTGAAATGTAAGATCGAAGTAACCTATTGGCTAAAGTTGTCCATCTAGCATGATGTATAGGGCCAGGTTGCATCGATGCAAGTTCAGATGAGCAGTTACCAGACTGAACTGCATGACATATATTATATAGATATTTCTGATCTGTACTTAAATTGTTGAGAATCTCGCAATTGATGTACTGACTTTTACCGCATATAGGATTATAAACCGCGATTGGCTTGCTAGCAAAATCAGAATTAAGTTCTTTTCCAATTACTCCTTTAAAACTATTGGGTCCACTGGTTTTCCCATCTATTCTCTCAAAGAGATGCCTCAATGGAAGTTCATCACTGTGTAATTGGCAAATAAACCAGTGGAGTGGTTTTGAGAACTCTAGTTCAAGGAGTCTAATACATCCATTATGGATTCCAGTGTTAACTCGAGCTCCATCAGCTCCAACAGCCTTTAAAACTGAATTCCGCTCCCTGCAAAGATCAACCAATTCCCTTGCTATATCTTTTGATTTACCAGAACTAGGTGTTACATGGGCAATATACTGATTTCCTGGTTCAGATAAGACGGTGTAATGTTCTTCATTCACAGTATCCTGGTGCAGATTTCCATCCTCTCTCTCTACCATCACTCGAGTTTGATCTTTACGGCCATCAAAATAAATCGCAGTGATATCCGTGATATTCTCGTGAGCTTCGTTAGCTAGAACCCTTCTCACTGAAAATCTCGATCTACGTAGTTTGTTTCTATCAATAATTAGACTATTTTCATCTGGTGTGATAATACCGTAATCCTGGAGTACTGCGTTGGCTATAGCTGCGCCTGCGCGATCGCTTATCTGATATCTATCACACATTATGGCTAAATTTCGCAATTGATTATGATTACGTGTATGCTTGTGATTATTCGATGTATTTGGGTCGTAAGATTCAAACTCTTCAAGGTCACATTCTAAAAATTCCTGCGAAGGTTGATCAGGTTGTTGTCTCTTCAGTTCGCTTTCTTCTCTTTCATATTGTGCCTCTTTTCTCTTTTGAGCAGCAATATTTTTGGAGGTGGTCGAGCGATCCAAGCTGGATAAAAATAATTTTCTAGCGTTTCGCTGATCAAGGAGAAATGGCCACTCGCGGCTTGGTATCTTTTTATCGAAAGAGCAAAAACATTTGCCTTCTTCAATCGGGCATTTACAACTCGAGACGTCGAACAGAACATTGAATTCGGAAATTATAGGTTGGACACGGTCAGGTTGTTGCTTGTTTTGGATACTTTTTCCGTGGTATTTAGCTCTCTCAATAATACCAGAATTGATGTATTGTTTTATTTTGATCTCAGATATTGTTGGTATAGAAGACTTTTCATAGATGCGCACTATTATTTGTGTAAGTTCTTTCGCAATATCGTCTCTAGTGAATTTCGAATTTTCATTTCTAAGCATTCTGTAATGATTATACAGATCTAGTTTTGTTGGGAGTTGATTTTCTGGTATAGGTCCAGGGTAACCGAACACAGGATGAAATATTTTACCACGCGTGTATTCTGCCATATTCAAAGATCAATAAATTATAGGAATAAAAATACTCTAAAGGGTTGATCTGATCAGAGTATTTATGAAGATACAATAATTAACCATAAATTCCATATTAGATAAATGGTAACTAAGTTAAATGCATGGGTTAAGGAATGTGTATGAAATATCTTTAAACCAATTTAATGATGAATTTAGATTTAGACACAGAAATCAACTATGTTTGACAATTATAAAGCTAGTGTTATGCATTTTCAAATTTTGGGAAAGAAGGAGGGAAGGAGGGGGGGGGGGGTGATATTATTAGGGTATGATGGAAAATACAAAGAATTTCTTCATAACTTTAGTATCCTAATAGATGGAGATTAGCTTTATATACTATTCGACAGCAAATTGGCAACTTACTATTACTAATTAATACATTTAAAGGGGCTAAGTCAAAGGATTTTGAAAATTCGGAGGATTTAAGGTCAATTATGTGAAAGTGACACAGCAAAACTATTAAACCGCAAGGGTCAAATCAATATATTTTTCGGATCTAAATTTCTTATAATCCTAGAAAGGAGTAAAGGCAACTTTTCCCTTAGGTAGAAGTTGATCCGACTAATTGTACTTTTCTTGATCCGGCCTATTGTTTACCCATTATCCTGTTGGATGCTAGCTTCTAGTTTCAATTTGATTTTTGCTATTTAAGAACAACTACATTAATTAATTATTTATATTATAAATTGTAAATGCAAAATTAGTAATCAAGATACATACTTGTTTATCTATTACAACATTTAGAGTTTTTCTCTCTCTCAGTTAGAGATTCGGTATCTAGCCCCCTATAACTTAATTACAATCTGGACATTCAAACAATCGAGTTTCAATAGTGTCATTCAGTGGCGGCGCTACTGATGGAGAACATTACATTAATTTTAAGAATCTTCCCTCGTTGGGACTTGAAGTTGAGGCACACTCAAATTAAGGTGCCCCACCCACCCTCCCTCCCTCCCTCCACCCCTGGTGTCGTTCTATAAATTCTTCCTTGTGTATGAATATTGTTGACAAATTGCGGCAATGTACTCATTGGAAGGAAAGTGTCAGTTTCTGATATATACTATTAATTCAATTAATACAAACTTAAACCTAAAAGATAGTCCAATATGAATATATATAATACCGAAAGTATACGTATAGTATAGTATATACAAACAAAGTTCATTCAAGTCCAATAGCAGAATAATTTAAATACGCAAAACTTAGGTAAATGTTTAGAGACAATGCTACAATTTAGTCTGTATTGGAGCAGGGACACACTTTATACCGATAACACTATAACTCTCACTCTTGCAATCAAGACTCCCTCCACTTGCTACAGATAAGCAGATGAAACAAAACTTAGTACTGCATTTGCAACATGTCATTGTGTTGCAGTCGACAGTATGCTCGATAAGAGTAGTACATCTCTTGTTTGGACACGCTCTCCATTTCGGAATGGATATTATTTTCCCATTAGCATCAGAAAAATCCTTCTTAGGACAATTTCTCAATGTTTCAATGCTCTCTCTCATACAATTTGCATTCCCACAAATTTTATGGTTTCCCATATTTTTCCATTCCTTCAGACAATACCAGCAAAACATGAAAGGATTTCCTGCTTTTTTCGGGAAAATTGTACAATGAACTTCCGGAGTACCAGGATTTTGTCTTGAGCATAAAGTGCGACACTGTGGACATTCCTGAATATCTTGACTCTCATAGAAGTTTGTGGTTATTGCAGTTGTAAAGAAAAGTTCTTCTTATTATTAGGAAGTCCAAATTGAATTATATCTTCAGGAGATATTATTTTAGTACACACTGTGCAGGTAATCTCATATTTCATTACTTCTACTTGATGCCACGCGTGGTCGAGGAGATCGTTTGGACAAATGTAATGTCCACATTTCATTTTTATCCCATCATCTTCAAAACATACACTACATTTATCTTTAGGATGGATAGAAGAAACTTTTCTATCTTGATCTCGCAATTGAGCAAATAGCATATAACAGCTTCTAGCTTGGGTAAATATTTTATCTTTTTCATCAAATGGGTTAGCGAGGGCCATACTAAGTATACAGTGTATTGCAATAAATAACAATTAATTCTTGTTTTTAATAATGGTAGACCCAGGTAGAGAATCAATACACAGTCCAATAAAGAAATTATTATATGTACTTCCTACAAACGAAACATTATCGTAAGTGATTCCTCAGCTCATTAGCTTATAAGGATAATTTACTTAAGACCAGTACAAACTTGGGCATAGGAAGGTGTTTAGAGTGGAAATTTGACCTTTTCCGCCCTACATTAACTAATTACCCAGCCCAGAGTTGGAATCGGGTCCACTTCTCAGCCCGAATTTATCAAGAATTATGTTATGAGTAATTGGTCCCTTTATAAAATCGTTACGGGAAGCATTTTCTACTTTTGCATAAATTAACTGAGATATTGTAAATATAATTATAGATTAACTAGAAAAATCAGAACAGCAGAAGTGCGGAACATTATATTTACGCTAGAAGTCGACCTGATTTGTGCCCCATTGAACCTTAACCAAACCGACCTAACCCAATCCACCCAAAATTGTTTGGAATTGGTTAAAGAGCCAAGATACTTGCAGTGTGATTTGATTCAGATGCCGAACGTCTGGTCTGACTTTATGACTCAGAAATTCCAGGATAAACCCCTGGTTTTGTTCCGTACTAATTTTACCTCAGAAATAGTGCCACCTTTAGGGTTTAATTTATATCAAGTGTATTATCTTTAGGAATTAGGATAATTAGAATATTTCATACATTTTTTAATAGTATAATCTCGGTCACTTCAAGATGGATCACCCACTAAGCGGTCACGCAATATGTTATAAAATGTCTATTGATTCTAATTTTTGTTTTGTTTTGTTTGAATTCATCTAATTTCCACAACTGAAGTCCAATTAAATTTTATCCCGATATTATAATCAATATTTCATTCAAACATTACGGTTAATACGAATTCGAGATACGGAGTAAGATTTTGCATTCCCCTTTATTTGGGTAGCCAAAGAACTAGATGAATTCAAGAACCCTAAAATGTGTCCTTTAGGTGGTTAATTATGGCCGACTCGTTGGATTTGGAAATAGCGGACTATACCCAAAAGACACAAATTGCTTTAAAGAATAAACATTAAAAATATAAAATCTAATAAAAATATACAATTAATGTTGCTAGCGGGCGGACTAATAAATACTAATATATAATAAAGTTCATTTTGAATTTAATCCAATTCGTTTGCCTATTTGTAAATGATAACTATAACCGTGACCTTCGTTATATAAGGCCTTACTACTACTCCGAACCATGGATTACTTAAGGCCATTGATTATTAGCTGACATATATTTATCTCATTAGCTAGTAATGACAGACCTGAGAAATGCATTATAATTGTATAGGAAGTTAGGAACATGATATCAAGGCATACATAACACCCTTTAGAATTGTGATATATCACCATTTGATTACGTAATCGCTATTTTTCGTGGGAATTATCGTGTTTTATAGCCTGCATTTAACATAGTTAAACGCGTTATAAATGTTCAAAATTGGAACACCAGGATGTCCATAACTATTTGAATGAAATATATCGAAATTATAAATGGAATGTTAACACATTCCTCGGTTGCCAGGGAAATGAATATTTCCTAAAATGAGCCATTACTCAAAAACTATCAATATTATGTAAACTATGCTAATACTGATCTATCCGCAATAGGTAACTTCCTATTCATTGATAATACATTTTATAGGCCTAACTTCAATATTTTTTTAGATAATGAGATAATTATCACTTAATTCCTTATGAGGTAGGTAATACACTCATTATCTCAAAGATTATTGAAGTTAGGCCTAGAAAATGTATTATCAATGTATAGTGTAATACAGTATTATCTTACCACTAGATATCCCTAGTTCACTAGTATTAGACCACCCAACTAGAGTCGATAGATACACAGTATATATTAGATTAGTATAGATCTTTAGTTAGTACAATCTTAATAACGTATTTCTTTCTATGTTCTATTGGTATTTAGCATATCATTAAATTCCTAATCAACACAGTCACAATAGGAAGTTACCTATTGCGGATATATCAGTATTAGCATAGTTTACATAATATTGATAGTTTTTGAGTAATGGCTCATTTAGGAAATATACATTTCCCTGGCAACCGAGGAATGTGTCAACATTCCATTTATAATTTCGATATATTTCATTCAAATAGTTATGGACATCCTGGTGTTCCAATTTTGAACATTTATAACGCGTTTAACTATGTTAAATGCAGGCTATAAAACACGATAATTCCCACGAAAAATAGCGATTACGTAATCAAATGGTGATATATCACAATTCTAAAGGGTGTTATGTATGCCTTGATATCATGTTCGTAACTTCCTATACAATTATAATGCATTTCTCAGGTCTGTCATTACTAGCTAATGAGATAAATATATGTCAGCTAATAATCAATGGCCTTTAAGTAATCCATGGTCCAGCAAAATATACTCAGTTGAGTAGTAAGGCCTTATATAACGAAGGTCACGCTAAAACTAATTTCATGATATGAATTTGTAAATGTGTATATTACGAAATCTGCATACTTGTTTACCTTAACAATCTTTGGGAAAAACGCTTTTATAATGGGATCAGAGGCGTAGCTAGACCTGGATGAAGGTCCGGCACTGGTAGATTATTGTTGCGGCATTTCCGCACTATAGTATTATACTAGTGGGAATTTTTGCACAGTGGCACGAAATGGTCAAATCCTGGAAGTTGCTATTTAGGTGTAAGATAGCGCATTAAACTATATTATTTACCTATGGGAAATCGCATTCATAGAATCCATTAGTGAAATTAGATTTTTTCTATGCCTTCAGATGTGAAAGTTATGACGTCATTGTCACTTTTTTGAAAGTGTAAAAATCCACCTAATTGCTCAAAACTCACATTTCATATCAGTTAGAAACGTGAAAATTAATGGACGTTATGTATACTAATAGTGCCTACATATTACTCACCAAAAATCACGAATATACTTATTCATTATCAAATTACTACGTCATCATGACAATACAAATTTTTTGGAAATTCACTTAATCGCACATAATTCGCACCGTCAACGAGATACACTCTGAAAATTAATAGAACATAACATTAATGATGATGACACGTTGGTCACACCAGATTTCCATTATGCTTGCTCATTATGCTTGCTCATTATCGCATTATGACGTAATCACAAAATTTCGCATTGTAAAATTTGACTATTTTAGGCCTATTTACGCTACATAATCAATGTTAGAAGTATATAAACCACACACCTCCCAAGAAAGCGGCTGGTGTGTGGTTGTGTTATGCCGCAAAGCGACTTAGAAAGCGAAGCGCGCTAGTTACCAACTAAATTTTGAATATATTATATGATTTTTGTGGCATACCGGATATCATTTGGTCCATATTTAGTATAAAAGTTGGTCTGCACACCTAATAGCTTGCTTAGATATATTTAAAATCAATTACTCAAGGTTATTCCAATAGAAAATATCGTAAACTAATAATTAAAACACGATAGCAGCCTTTTCTAAATTCAGCTAACCAAACAGCTAACCAACCACAATGTTTACATACAACATCAAAATTGGAATTTATGTTAAATTTCAAGTGTCCCAGTAAGTTCGAGGTAACTAAACTAAATTATCGGGAACTTTCGGGAATTTAGAATTGGCTTTATTACCGTATTTCCTTGAATAGTAGCCCCCCTTCGAATAATCGCCCCCCTTGAATAATCGCCCCCCCAAATAGGTCCTAATTATTTTTTGACACCGCCTAGAATAACCGTTGATATCAAATAATCGCCTCCCTACAATTATTGACTCTCTCAAATGATTATATTCCACAAATATTCGCCATTCTCGAAAATCATAACATTTTCTTGGGCCTAAATGGGGCTTGAAATCAATAATCGCCCCGGCTACTATTCAAGGCAATACGGTATATAGATAATTTAAAATGCTATCATATAAAACCTACGAGAAAACTTGACAGAACGCGACAGATATAGTTTTTAAACTTTGTAGTCAACTAACGGTTGAAATATCTAATATTGAATTTAGCAATTTATTGAACGTGATTATTTTATGTGATAATTATTAGAACTAGGATTAAATACTCACCGTTATTATGAAACTCATCAATACTAGCAACCAAAAGAAGTCGTTAGAATGCACTAGTTGTATTTATTTTAAGAATTGAGTGTGATAATGCACACTGTTCATTTGTGGTTTCGAATAATTCTTTCTGAACAATTAGAATAGTCACACTAGGCAAATTCCAAACGTGAGGTATTACAGCTATTTTTATATTTTTGAAGTAATATTATATTCAGCTTTCAGTTTAGCATTAAACTTGTTACGATATATGAGATTAAAAAATTGGCGTACAGACGAAGAGTGATAATATCTAAAGTGCCGACTTTGACAAGACAATTAAGTAGTCTTAAGACTAACCTTTATAAATCAGCAACACAATTATGGCACAAACTAAGCACAATATAAAAATTCATGCACTGCTAAAAGGTTTAGTAGTATTAAAAATTAAAATATCTATCGATTGCATTTAAATGAATAGTCGCCACTATTTATAATATTTATGCTATAAAAACTTAACGAGGTGTTAAAATGTCCCAAATAAAATACCTACAAATATAAAGAAAATCAGCAAATTAAACTCTGTTCTCAGGAGAGGATATACGTATATATTAATGAATAATTAATATCAAATAATCAAAATTGATCTTCAAGGGAAATCTTTCATTCATCAAAAAATATTTGAAATATCTATTGGCTGTTCTATGCAATAAGAATAAAGTATTACAATATTAACAACCTCCTGGTAATCTAACGACTAATACAATATTTGAACCTTCACGAATACCATAATCTGATAATATCATCACCTTACCACCTTGATTGACTTCTAGTTCTTTAGAGCAGTGGAGCAGTCGTTGTTGTTCTACACCGATACCAGTTGATGTTTGCACTCTAACTTTCAGGTCCGAAATTGTAAAATTCTAAAACATAATAAGTTAATAATGACGGAACACACAATTGAATACCAATAGTAAAGCAATCTATTAGTGTGGGATGGAGGGGTGAAATTGCCCGCCTATGTCCTCCATACATTAAGCTTTATGTAACTTTGTATAAAAATGATAGCTAAATTGGTATTTCTCATTGGAAGCACTACTCTAAAGTGATTAATTGGGAAATACTAATTTAGTAAACCCCGGTATTGTGAATATTTACATAGTATGTAAATTTAGCAAACAATTTCCTAGATAATAGTACTTGTCCGTAGTAATAATCTACTCCAAGTATTAAAAATAACTACTAATAAATTGTACAACTCCGTGGGCCCCTGACTTTGGCTGTGGAGAACAGCTATTGTATTAACTGGTAAATAGCTAGTGACCCGTCGCCATTTAAATTCCACAAAGGGCTGTTAGAATAGGCGTGAGTTTATCTGATAATTATGCAAACATACTTATAACACTATGCAGTGGTGGTTTGCCAAAAAAAGAAGTGGGGAGGCGCTCCCTTTTCAAATTTAGCATTTTATTAGAAAACATAGGTGAAAACGTCCCCCAATAATGAATCTATAGATAACTGATAGGAAGGAGCGCCCCCCCTGGGATAAAAGCGACCCCCCTAGCGAAATAAGTGGGGGGGGGGCGCGCCTCCCCGAGCCCCCCCCCAAAACATCAATGACACTATGTAAAGTATAAATGCGCAATATGGAACAGGCTCAATTTATTAAAAGATTTTGCAAACACAGTCTGATACAGCAAAGCCGCTTAATCGGAAGACGGATAAGTGGAATTACATTAACCTAAACGAAGTTTGGGAAAGAAATTCATGCCTAATTGCATAATTTACAGTAATTAATTGGAGAATTGGACAAATGGAATAGAATTCCTTCTCCAGATGCGTCCGATAAAGAGGCTTAAACATTATAAGATTAATTTTGAATGCAATCAATTACAACAAGGATTAAATACTAAACCTTCATCTTGGTCTTTTCAATAGGAATAGTTCGTGTCTTTCCTTCTAAGCCAGAAATATATATGTTGTTCGTGATTTCAGATGTCAATCTTGATCTAAAGCAAATTAAATCTATAAGCAAGACTGCCGAGGTCCAGGAGGGCGCCAGTAAGGTTCCAAATTTAAGTGGTACCAATGCTGATGATCAAATGGTCTAAGATACGGTAATTACGAGGTAATGGTACATAAAGCATCCTTCCCAGAAAATTTTGAAGATTATCCTACAATTTGAGCTATCCTACAATTTGAGCACATTTCGAAGAAAAACTAAATTGCACTTGTTTATCCTCGTAACATCTTACTTGAAGGTTCAATTTTAACCTGGCTGATTGCATTGAAATTTTAAATTTTGTTAATATCCTGAATATTAGTAACTAAAGCAGTCGAAAAAATACTCATGGTCTAGTATTTATATTTACGGAGTACTTAGAGTTTCTTAGTATGCGTTTGAAACTCAATGAAGTGAAAAAATTTAGTATGTGACAATCAGACACATGTATTAGGACACATGTATCGTGTTGTTTCAAATAAGCGCATCGTCGCTTATTCTTTCCGCGGGGCAAATTTTTCCTCAATTTTTTTTGAAAAATCCAGAAAATAATATTTTGGTGGATTCTAATGGTTGTTGTCAGCGACTGAAAACATACTAAAGTTGCAAAATCAATGTGATTACACTCCAGTTATAAAACAATGCCATTTTCAATGACCAGGCGCATATTTATTTTTGATTATTTTGGCGCATATTTATTCTTATTTTGGAATTTAAGCCAATATATCTATTTGTTTGGAGGGTTATAGTAATGTGTTCTTAGTAAGTACAAAGATTTCAATCCAAAGAAATATTTAATAAGAAAGTAAATACCCGTTTTTAATTCAACTCCGAAATCAATTATAATGAACTATACAAAATAAACCAATAATATCATTTCATGGTAAATCTACTTAATATAGTACTTATGTTAAATCAAATTCACTAGTTTGAAGTGCCTATGATTTATTTATATATCACGGAGAAAGGATATTTGGTTACTGCTTACTTCTTCCAAGTTATATACAACCCTATTTGGATTAAAATGCTCGTGGCATTTATTTCAATAACAAACAATTTTAACAAAGAGAATACATTAATTATGTAAATTTTGTGAAGTTTAGTAGAACTTTCAGCTAATAAAATAGTTGGTGTGTGTCACTTGTGTGATACAACTTACTTAATGTATTGGCTAATGAATTTCCAATAACTCTTTTAGAATTCACTACTTTCAGATAAGTAGTGTTCGGAAAAAACCGTCCTTTTCTAGAAAAGACCGGGATAAGTGGAAAAAACCGCCCTTTTCTGGAATTTTCTGCCTTTTTCTATTGACTGGCTTACGCATAATTAATATATTTCATTGACAGGGCGGATACTATTTCACTGTCTACAGTCAATTAAATGCTAAATTCCGATTTTTTCCTATTCTGTTTTCTATCTTACGGTGGGTGAGGCCGCGAAGCGGCCATTATTTGTATTACATAGTGTCTACCATGAACGATCAAAGGTCGTGAAGTGGAATTGTGAGAGAGTGACCCGTTGCAAAGCGACCGGACTCGTTACTTAAAAAATCCAAGAGTAAAGATCCCTTCATATGCGGAAGTCAATATGAGAAGGATAATTGAATAGAAGCGAACCTGATTAAAAGTATGTAAGTTCAGGTCATGAATAAGATCCAGAAACAAGTATAAATATCTAAGAAAAATATTATCATATTCCCTCTCAAAAGGCGACGAAACCTTTGGTCAAATAAATTAGAGGTTTTCTAGTATGGATTAGCAGCTAGCATTCAATTAGTATAAAATGATATTAGTGTCTCTATCAATTGTCAAGTGTGCGTTATAGAATGCCTAACTGATTATAATCAATAAATGCACTAACTTATCCACAGCCCAAAGTCAGGGATCCACAGGTACAGAGTTGTACAGCTCCTTAGCGATATTTAATTTATATTTAGATCAGTATATTATTATACACGGACAAGCTTTAATATCTCAAAAATTGTCTGTTAAAATTAGCATAAATATTAAACAATATCGGTGCTGAAGAGTATACTATTTTCCAATTTATCTACTTTTTACTTATGGTATAAATGATCGCTATGCAACGGATCGGTGCTACGTACCTCAAGTTAACGTACGTTATGCGGATTTACTCCTCACTAACCGGTGATTATATAGTTGGTATAAATTTGTTAATGTTGTATACATCCCTTTCCATACTTGCCAACCTATAGCAAGTCTTTGGCGGGACGGAGGAATGAATTTTGGCGGGACATGGCGGGACAAAGAACATTAGTACATAAATAAGTGAAGTAGTATTACTATTTCTAGTTAAAAATAATTCATATACTATATATTCTATAATTAGAGTTCAAAATAGTCCTAGTAATTGTAATAATTTGATTATCAACCTTGCTCCAATTGCATAAAACGAGACTTCCCGTCAAAAATCTTTCCCAAAAAGCGGGACGGTTGGCAAGTATGCCTTTCCACCATTTTCCATAATTTTAACTAGTTTTATATAATGCCCGTTGGAAGCTGGCTTCTGGGTTAATTTTGAATTTCCATTCATTTGTTACCTATTTGTGTAAACAACAACAGAAAATATTCATATCATGATTCATAAATTTATAAACGTGAAAATTGTGTTCAGCATGCTTGTTTACATATAATACCCGTTGAAACTTAACTTCTAGCTTGATTTTGAATTTTAATTTATTTATTTACCTATTTGTGTAAACAACAACAGAAAATATTCAAATTACAAATTTATGAATGCGAAATTCGTGTTCAGCATACTTGTTTACCTTTAATAACCGTTGAAACTGAACTTCTAGCTTGATTTTGAATTTTAATTAATTAATTTACCTATTTTGTGTAAACAACAACCAATAAATATTCAAATTACAAATTTATAAATGCGAAATTCGTGTTCAGCATACTTCTTTACCTATTAGAACATTTTAAAGTTAGATTATATCTCATATTTAAGTGCGGTTTCTATTCTCCCATCACTTTAATACAATCAGGACAAACAAACAAACAAACAAACAAACAAACAAACAAACAAACACACAAACAACAATTGAGATTTAATAATAATCCATCGCAAAGCGACCGAAACCGAAGAGCTCGGACACTATACTATTGGACACTATAGTATAGTAGTCGATACAGTAAAACCAAGGCAGTGAGATCTTACCGCCACTAACTATAGTATAGTCGGAACAGTATTATTAATAAAGGCAGTGATTTCAATACTGGCCCAGTACATAGTACTGTAGTACAGTGAAAATTTGTTAATATTTAAGCTCATAATTTTGATAATTTATAACATTAGAGTTTTACAGCCCATCCAAAGACTCCTTTAGATAAGGATTGGAACGTCGCGATCTCGGGGTTTTTAACTTGAGTCTGAGAGGAGCCTCTCAGACTCAAGTTAAAAACCCCAAGATCGCGACGTTCCAGTCCTTATCTAAATGAGTCTATTAGCCCATCAAACCTTTGAAGATATGAGCCCTTCAATCGCGGTCGCTTCGCGACGGACAATTCAACTGATTCCCGCTCTCGCTTGTTTCTACGTATATTATTCCATAACAGCACATTGTAAACAACAATAACAACAATAACAATAACAATAACAACAACAACAGCAACAACAACAACAACAACAACAACAACAACAACAACAACAACAACAACAACAACAACAGCAACAACAACAACAACAACAACAACAACAACAACAACAACAACAACAACAACAACATCCACTAGGGGAGGCAGCGCCTCAGCGATCTACAATGGCAACCGGGAGGAAGTGACAGTACTGAAAAGTCCCGCTGGACAAGTCACTATACCTTTACAAGCAGAGTTTAACGCTCTAAGACTGGCGCTGGAGTGGCTGAAAGACAGACCCTGGACCCGAGTGCTGATACTAACAGATAGCAAGCTTATGCTAAATAACATTGCCAGGGGACCTCTCAACTCAACATCATGCTCTAAGAGGGTCCACACCCTACTCCAACAAACTGAAGGCCATCTCTACCTACAGTGGATACCCGGACACTCAGGGATTATAGGTAACGAGAGGGCAGATGCAGCAGCAGTAGAGGCAAGTGAGCTACCACAACAAGAAGTACCAGTCCCCTTCCTAAGCGTGAAAAACCTCATCACCAAGAGGATTATAGACCCCGACCTAAGTCACCCAGTCCTACAGGGAGTATACAGAACAAAAATAGACAGAAGGACTGAAAGAACATGGACAAAGAGGGAACAGACTACCATTAGACAACTCAGAACAGGTCACTGTAGCAAATTGCAGAGTTACCTCCACAAAATTGGGAAAGCAGCCAGTCCGGACAACAACAACAACAACAACAACAACAACAACAACAACAACAACAAGGAATGTTCACATCAGAAATTGTAGACTAATTTCATAATTAGCAAACTTGTTTACCCATTATCCCTGTTGGATGCTAGCTTCTAGTTTCGATTTGATTTTTGCTATTTAAGAACAACTACATTAATTAATTATTGATATTAAAAATTTGTAAATGCGAAATTAGCAATCAAGATACTTGTTTACCTATTATAGCATTTGGGAATTAGTCTCTTTCTCAATTAGAGATCCGGTATCTAGCCCCCTAAAACTTAATTACAATCTGGACAAACAAACAATCGTGTTTTAATAGTGACATTCAGTGGCGGCGCTACTGATGGAGCACATTAACATTAATTTTATGACTTGAGGTTGAGATACGCTGAAATTAAGATGGGCACAAGCCCCACCTGGCCCCACCCTATCTCCACCCCTGGTGTCGTTCTATAAATTCTTCCTTGTGTGTGAATATTGTTCACAAATTGCGGCAATGTACTCATTGGAAGGAAGTGTCAGTTTCTGATATCTACTATTAATTCAATTAATACAAATTAAACCTAAAGATAGTCCAATATCAATATGAATAATACCGAAAATATACGTGTATAGTACAGTAAAACCTCCCAAAGCGGTACCTCCGAGTAGCGGCAACCTGCGAGAAGCGGCACAAAATCATTATCCCGATTGGTGCCGCTTTGGGAGGTTTACCTTACGAGCAACCTCCCAAAGCGGCAACCTCCGAGGAGCGGCACAAAATCATTCTCCCGAATGGTGCCGCTTTGAGAAGTTTACCTGTATATACAAACAAAGTTCATTCAAGACCAATTGTAGAATAATATAAATACGCAAACCTTCTAACGACTAATACAATATTTGATCCTTCACCAATCCCATAATCTGATAATAACATCACTTTACCACCTTTATTGACTTCTAGTTCTTTAGAGCAGTGGAGCAGTCGTTGTTGTTCAACACCGATACCAGTTGATGTTTGTACTCTAACTTTCAGGTCCGAAATTGTAAAATTCTAAAACGAAATAAGATAATAATAACGGGAAACACAATTGAAATATCAATAGTAAAGCAATTTATTCGGGGGGGGGGGAATCGCCCGCCTATGCACTCCATACATCAAGCTTTTTAAAATAAAAATGATAGTTAACTACATTGGTATTTCTCATTGGAAGCACTACTCTAAAGTAATTAATTGGGAAATACTAATTTAGTAAGCCCCGGTATTGTTGAAGATCTACATAGTATACAAATTTATCAAACAATTTCTTAGATAATAGTACTTATCCGTAGCAATACAGGCGCTGATCCAGGATTTTTTGAAGGGGGGTGGTAATTACTCAGCTGGCGGTATGGAGTGTGCACTGCAAGCCCCCCAGTGGGTTCCATTGCGAAAAATATTTTTTATTTACATTTTTCATACATTTTCATAAATTTAGCCTGCAATAATCTACTCCAAGTATAAAAATTACTACTAAGAAATTGTACAACTCCGTGGGCCCCTAACTTTGAGCTGACTTTGAGCCACTTCATGCACAACACTAGTTCAATCGTTGCAAACAATTTTACATGGGCGAAAATTAACTTAATATAATACACACGTAGCTTATAGCATATACGTAGTATTTAACACTTAAATAATCAAATTCCACTCGATTCCACTATTCAGTCAAATTCCACTCGATTCCACTATTCAGTCAAAGATTCCACTCGATTCCACTATTCAGTCGGTTTTTAGAAAATCCACTCGATTCCACCGTTCAGTCAATTCCACTAAATTTAGTAATTCCACTAGATTCCACTATCCAGTCAGCCCCTAGCTAGTGACCCGTCACCATTTAAATTCCACAAAGGGCTGTTAGAATAGGCGTGGGTTTATCTGATAATTATGCAAACATATAACACTACGAGCCCTTCGGTCTCGGTCGCTTTGCGACAGATCGGTGCTACGCACCTCAAGTTAACGGCCGCGTAGCGGCCTACTCCTCACTAAACAAATGATTACATAGTTAATAGTATTTGTCCTAGTTATATACTTATAATACTCGTTTACTTATAATACCCGTTGAAAGCTAACTTCTCAGTTGATTTTGAATTTTCATTAATTTGTTACTTTTTTATGTAAACAACAACAACAAATAATCATACTTAGAAATTCATAAATGCAAAATTCGTGTTCAGCATACTTGTTAACCAATAATACCCGTTGAAAGCTAACATCTAGGTTGATTTTGAATTTTCATTAATTTTTTTACCTATTTTGTATCATGGCAACAACAACAAAAAATATTCATATTATAAATTTGTAAATGCGAAATTCGTGTTCAGCATACTTGTTAACCTATTATACCCGTTGAAAGATGACTTCTAGGTTGATTTTGAATTTCCATTAATTTGTTTACCTATTTTGTGTAAACAACAACAACAAATATTAATATGAGAAATTTATAAACGCGAAATTCGTGTTCAGCATACTTGTTTACCTATTATAACATTTGTTTACCTATTATAACAATTGAAAGTTAGTTTATATCCCAATATTAATTGCTGTTTCTTATCTCCAATCACTTTAATATAATCCGGACAAACACACACCACACACACACACACAAACAAACACACACACAAACAACAATCGAGATTTAATAATATAGATGTAAAGTATAAATGCGATATGGAACAGGCTCAATTTATTCTAGATTTTCCAACACAGTCTGATACAGCAAAGTCGCTTAATCTGGAGACGGATAAGTGGAATTACATTAACCAGTGCGAAGTTTGGGGATTAAATCCCTGCCTAATTGCATAATTTACATTGATTAATTGGGTGAATCGGACAAATGGAATAGAATTCATTCTACAGATGCGTCCGATGGAATAGAATTCATTCTACAGATGCGGCTTAAACATTATTAGTTTAATTTTGAATGTAATCAATTATAACAAGGATTAAATATAAAACCTTCATCTTGGTCTTTTCAATAAGAATAACTCGTGTCTTTCCTTCTAAGCCAGAAAAATATATGTTGTTCATGCTTTCAGTTGTCAATCTTGAACTAAAGCAAAGTAAATAACCTTTGTGTAAGCAGGTTACGAAATCCAGGAGGGCGCCAGTAAGGTTCCAAATTTAAGTGGAACCAATGCTGGTGATTCGATGGTCTAGATACGGTAAGATATGGATAGTGGCACATAAAGGATCCTTCCAAGAAAAATTTGAAGATTATTCTACTATTTGAGCTATCCTACAATTTGAGACCATATCGATTAAAAACTAAATTGCACTTGTTTACCCTCGTGACATCTTACTTGAAGGTGCAATTTTAACCTGGCTGATTGCATTGAAATGAAATGAATTTCAAATTCTGTTATATCCTGAATACTAGTAACTAAAGCAGTCGAAATACTCATGGTCTATTATCTGTAATTTACGGAGTTCTTAGACTCTTATTATGCGTTTGAAATTTAATAAATGAAACTTTTCAGTATGTGACAATCAGACTCATGTAACGTATTTCTTCAAATAAGTGCCTCATCGCTTATTGTTTTCGTCGGCCAAATCTTTTTCCTCAATTTTCTTTGAAAAATCAAGAAAATAATATTTTGTGTGTTCTAATGGTTGTTGTCAGCGACAGTTAACATACCAAAGTTGCAAAATCAATGTAATTATACTCCAGTTATCAATTAATTTGCATTAATTTTATCAAACAAATGCCATTTTCATTGACCCGGCGTTTATATATTTTGGATTATTTTGGCGCTAATTTATTCTTATTTTGGAGTTTAAACAAAATATCTATTTGTATGGAGGTTTATAGTAATGTGTTCTTCGTAAGTACAAAGATTTCAATCCAAAGAAATATTTAATAAGAAAGTAAAGTCCGTTTTTAATTCAACTCAGAAATCGATTATAATTAACTATACAAAATAAACCAATATTTTAAATCGCTAATATCAATTAACGGTAAATCTACGTATAATAAATCAAATTCACTAGTTGAATAATGAAGTGCCTATGATTTCTTTATATATCACGGAGAAAGGATATTTGGTTACTGCTTACTTCTTCCAGGTTATATATATATATCCCTATTTGGACCTATATTCTAGTGGCATATGATTTCAATAACAGACAATTTTAACCAAGAGAATACATTAATTATGTAAATTTTGTGCTGTGTAGTTCCTTTCTGTTTTCTACCTCACGATGGGTAAGGCCACGAGTCGGCCGTTATTTGTATTACGTAGTATCAACCACGAACGAACAAAAGTCGCGAAGCGGGCTTTGAGAGAGAGTGATGCGTTGCGAAACGACCGAGACCGAAGGGCTCGTTACTTAAAAAAGCCAAGAGTAAAAGATCCCTTCGTATTCGGAAGTCAATATGAGAAGGATAATAGAATAGAAGCGAACCTGATTAAAAGTATGTAAGTACAGGTCATGAATAAGATCCAGAAACAAGTAAAACATCTAAGAAAAATATTCACATATTCCCTCTCAAAAGGCGACGAAACCTTTGGTCAAATAAATTATAGGTTTTCCAGTATGGATTAGCAGCTAGCATTCAATTAGTATGAATTGATTTTAGTGTCTCTATCAATTGTCAAGTGTGCGTTATAGAATTCCTAACGAGTCGCCTGATTCTGTACAACGATATTACCGGAATCTGTCCTACGACCAAACTGTTCGGAATCTATTCTACGAGTGTTTCGAGTTCGTAATCTGTCCTACGCCTGAAATCGGAATCTGTCCTACGAGTAATTCGAATCCGAGATTTGTCATAAGGTAATTTACACGAGTCACAGATTTTCACTTTTAATCTCATCAAGCATAAATGAATACTTTTCTAGACTAGTTTCTTGAGTTAATTTCAAATCTGTATTCAGATTTTCTCTAATATGTTTATATCTTTGTTTAATTTGTACGTATACCTAAACTATGACAATTATTGATCATGTGATTCTAACAGTAACATTTTCGGAATCCGCATACTCGATCACCCCAGAATAATATTGTTGCTGTGCTTTGTACTTAAGTATGGTTTATTATTGGATATTGTAAACATAACGTATACAATTATCAGAGCGTGACATACACACAAATTGAAATTTCTTAATAGTATACTAGATAAAATACTTAATGGAATAAAATAATTAAGAAGTTTAATGGAGAGTAAACGAAACACAAGGAGATGAATAAAATAACTGTAAATAGTGAAATTGAAGATTTAAATTAGTGAAAAAGAGTGAAGAAGAAATCTGACTTGACTATAATTATTGGAAAACTTTCAAAATTCCATTTATTTTGCTCCTGCAAATTGGACAGTCGGCCTAAAGTTCAAATACATGGTTGGCACAAGATTCGAAAAATCCTGCATGTACATAATGGTCACGTAATAGAGCAAAGTTTTCTGATCTGGCTTGTAAACATACATGACACTGATCATCATTGAGGTCATCCTCACTTTCAAAAGAATCCAGTACGGCGTGAGATATAGCACTATCAATGGGCACTGTTAACGGTTCTGCTGGATTAAGGTTCTCCTTACCAATTGTCGATGCCATTGCATCAAGATATTGTAGAGAAGTGCAGGTCTGATTAATAAGATTTTCTCTTAGTTGTTTTCTGCGAATTAATTTCGTCCTTGTATTGTAGTTAGTTCCTCTTGTAGTAGCCAGACCATTGGTTAACCTTTGAAATTCAATATCATAATCTGTAATTATGTTATTCAAACTTTCCATAAATCTCCAAATATTAGGGTGAGGAATCTTCATGTAGGACTTCAGTGTTTTGTGATACGATTCAGCTCCATTATTTGTGGCTTGTTCATAATAAAACACTGATAAATTGTTATTTCCACTTAGCCATGTCCTGTTAAAATATGTTCTAAATGCCTTCACCAGATTCTTTTCAGCCTCAAGTAAATCAGTGGTTGGTAATTCTAACAATAAGTAGACAGGGTATATCTCTTCTTCAGGTAACCAAGGTAGTGCCATTAATCGACGGATCCATTTTCGAAAAGAGTGATTTTTCTTATACAATAATGTTAAGCCCAGTTTCTGAATCTTTTCATAAAGCGCTTTGGTGTAGTGAAACCAGCATCCGATGATCGTTACTGTGGGATAAATTCCTTTCAAAGCATTTCTTGGAGCGATTTCAAAATCACCAATCGCGAACACTGGAATAAAACATGGTATCAATTCGCGAATTGTAGAGAGTACAGCTGTGTATAATTGCTCAGTTTTTCTGGTCATTAGGATATGTAGTGCTGGAAGGGTGTGACCATTAAATTCAACAAATATCGTGAAGAGTTGTAAGAATATTCGAGGGATGAGTTTGAAGGTGCCGTAAAACTGAATATAAGTAAAATCTAGTAGCTTGTTTACCATGCTATCTGAGCCAAGGATTAAAACTACATCATCCTCTTGAATAACGGTTTTCAAATGATTAGTAGAATAGCCTGATTCAAGTAACAGTACTCCAAATTTTTGTGCGCATGAGGGTACTCTCGGTTGAATTTTCCTCCTTCTCTTAAACATACTGCTTTCCAATTTCTTAAAAGTTACAGAAGATGCAACAATAGAATTTCGGCAGCGTTCATTAAATATTTCTCTAAGTTCGCAAGTCGTAGTTTCTGCCTTCCGCTTTATTTGGTTACAAAGGATAATTTTCTCTTTATTATGAGATTCGACAGAGTGATTATGTAGATTTGTTATTTCAAACAGATCTGTCAGTTTGTCTATTATGCCAAAGGACTCACAGCTATGTGTCCGAAATAATGCACACTTGAGAAAGATTGAATTTGGAGATTCTCGAACTTTAACATAACGGTATGCTTGACACTCGTAATTCTTTGAGTTCAATATTTTCCCTTCGACAAAGGAATATTCCATTAAGTAACAAGAAAATTGTAGCAAATATGATTCAAAATACTGACAAACGACATAGAACGTAATTTATATATATGTGTGTGTATAAGTAGAAATTATATTGCGGTTAGCATTGAAATTGCACAATCATAACAAACAACAAACTCATTTCTGAATGAAGACATAAATTGTTGTTAAGAAATAACAAATTAATTTTTCATAAGACTGATATTGGTAATAATAAGCAACTCACTATATAGACATTTCAATGGAATCTAATTTACCGTAGGACAGATTCCGAACTCGAAATACTCGTAGTACAGATTCCGAAATCAGCCGTAGGACAGATTCCTATCTCGAAATACTCGTAGGACAGATTCCAAAATCAGGTTTAGGACAGATTCCGAACTCAGGCGTAGGACAGATTCCGAACTCAGGTGTAGGACAGATTCAGCTTTCCCTTCCTAACTGATTATTATCAATCAATGCATATCTGCCAATCGTACAGCGATACCCTATACAGTACAGGGATTTTAACCATTTTGGCTCTCCTGTACAGGCGTACAAGGATTTATTCCATTTGTACAGGGATTTTAATTACTAATTATGAGTCAAATAATGCCAAAAATGTCTACAGTGATGATAGTATATTCTGCCATCCATTCTGAATTGACCACATAAAGAAAGGTACAACTTGTTTTATATATTTATTAAATGGTACAGGGATTCCCTGTGAAGTATATAATTCAATGCTTTCTCCTTTCCAAAAATCTTTTGGAGGTGTACAGGGATTTTGGCCAATGTACAGTGGAAAATTGGAGCCCTGTACAGGGATATGACTCAAATAGGTTGGCAGGTATGTCAATGCACTATCTTATTCACAGCCCAAAGTCAGGGGTAGACAGGCACAGAGTGTACAACTCCTTAGCGATATTTAATTTATATTTTGATTCGGTATATTATTATACACGGACAAGTTTTATATCTCGAAAATTCTCTGTTCAAATTAGCATAAATATTCAAAATATAGGTGTTGACTAGAGTACTATTTTCCAATTTATCTACTTTGTACTTATATAAATACGAGCCCTTTGGTCTCGGTCGCTTTGCGACGGATCGGTGCTACGAACCTTAAGTTAACGGTTTCTATCTTAGTGTAAATTGCAGTTTCTATTCCCCCAACACATTAATAGAATCCGGACAAACACACAAACAACAATCGAGATTTTATAATAATCCGTCGCAAAGCGACCGAGACCGATGGACTTGGGTACTATACTATGGGACACTATACTATAGTAGGGGCTGACTGAATAGTGGAATTTAGTGGAATCTAGTGGAATCTAGTGGAATCCAGTGGAATCTAGTGGAACCTAGTGGAATCCAGTGGAACCTAGTGGAATCTAGGGTGACTGAATGGTGGAATCTAGTGGAATCCAGTGGAATCTAGTGGAACCTAGTGGAACCTAGTGGAATTACTAAATTTTAGTGGAATTTACTGAACGGTGGAATCGAGTGGATTTTCTAAAAACCGACTGAACAGTGGAATCGAGTGGAATCTTTGACTGAATAGTGGAATCGAGTGGAATTTGATTTAATTGTTAAACACTATCGTTGCAAACTTTTTTACATGGGCGAAAATTAACGTAATATGATGCACACTTAGCTTAAAGCATATACGTAGAGTTTAACAATTAAATCAAATTCCACTCGATTCCACTATTCAGTCAAATTCCACTCGATTCCACTGTTCAGTCGGTTTTTAGAAAATCCACTCGATTCCACCGTTCAGTCAATTCCACTAAAATTTAGCAATTCCACTAGATTCCACTAGATTCCACTGGATTCCACTAGATTCCACTGGATTCCACTGGATTCCACTATTCAGTCAGCCTCCTATAGTATAGTCGGTACAGTAATAAAGGCAGTGATTTCAATACTGGCCCACTACATGGTAGTCGGTACCGTGAAAATTTGTTAATATTTAAGCTCATAATTTTAATAAATTATAACATTATAGTTTTGCAACCTATCAATCTTTTCAAGAAAACGAGCCCTTCAATCTCGGTCGCTTTGCGACGGACAATTTAACTGATTCCCGCTCTCGCTTGTTTACACGTATATTATTCCATAACAGCACATGACCATATTTGAATTTTGAAAATAATGAATTTGTAGTCAGCATATTTGTTTGCCTTATCTGACATTTGGAATTTAGTCTCTAGGTTCTTTTTAATTTTAATGAATTTGTTACCTCTTTTTGCAAACAACAACAACAACAACAACAACAAATGTTCACATCAGAAATTGTAGACTAATTTCATAATTAGCAAACTTCTTTACACATTATCCCTGTTGGATGCTAGCTTCTAGTTACAATTTGATTATAGCTATTTTTGAACAACTACATTAATTAATTATTTATATTATAAATTTGTAAATGCGAAATTAGTAATCATGATACTTGTTACCTATTATAACATTTGGTGTTTAGTCTCTTCCTCAATTAGAGATTCGGTATCTCCCCCTATAACTTAATTACAATCTGGACAAACAAACAATCGATTTTTAATGGTGACGTTCAGTGGCGGTGCTACTGTGGAGCACATTAACATTAATTTTAATACTCTGCCCCACCTCATTGGGAATGAGGTGAGGCACGCTGAATTAAGGTGGTACAAGCACAATCTGGCCCCACCCTCCCGCCTCGACTGGTGTCGTTCTATAAATTCTTCCTTGTGTGTGAATATTGTCGACAAATTGCGGCAATGTACTCTTTGGATACGTACTATTAATTCAATTGATACAAACTTAAACCTAAAAGATAGTCCAATATGAATATAAATAATACCGAAAGTATACGTATAGTATAGTATATACAAACAAAGTTCATTCAAGACCAATAGCAAAATAATATAAATACGCAAACCTTAGGTAAATGTTTAGAGACAACACTACAATTTAGTCTGTATTGGAGCAGGAACACACATTACACCGATATATTTATTATAACTTACACTCTTGCAACCAAGAAATCCTCCACTTGCTACAGATAAGCAAATAAAACAAAACATAGTACTGCATTTGCAACATGTCATTGTGTTGCAGTCGGAAGTATGTTCGATAAGAGTAGTACATCTCTTGTTTGGACACGCTCTCCATTTCGGAATTATTATAGTTTTCCCATTAGCATCAGCGAAATATTTCTTAGGACAACTTATCAATGTTTCAAAACTCTCTCTCATACAATTTGCATTTCCACAAACTTTAGGATTTCCCATATTCCGCCATTCCTTCAGACAGTACCAACAAAACATGAAGGGATTTCCTACTTTTTTTGGGCAAATTGTACAATGAACTTTTACAGTGTCAGAATTTTGTCTTGAGCATAAAGTGCGACACTGTGGACATTCCTTAATATCTTGACTCTCATAGAAGTTTGTGGTTATTGCTGTTGTAAGGAAAAGTTCTTCTTCCTTATTAGGAAGTCCAAATTGAATTATATCTTCAGGAGAGATTATTTTAGAACATTTTGTGCAAGTAATCTCATATTTCATTACTGCTACCTGAAGCCACGCGTGGTCGAGGAGATCGTTTGGACAAATGTAATGTCCACATTTCATTTTTATCCCATCATCTTCAAAACAAACACTACATTCACCTTTAGGATGGATAAAAGATACAGTTCTATCTTGCTTTCGAGAAAAAACAAATAGCATACGACAGCTTCTAGCTTGGGTAAATAGATCTTTTTCTCCAAATGGATTTGCGACAGCCATTCTTAGTATTCTGAAAAGTATATAGCAAACTCTAATAGTCAAATACTAATTAAGAAAATTTCTTAATCATGTAGATAAATAGTGCAGTGTAAAACATCAAAATAATTTTGTAGGTCTTTATATAGGATCATTCAAAATCTCTATTCCATTCTAGTGATTAATTATACTTTAAAATACCAACATATATTCACTTACCAAATTTACAATGAAAATCTGTAAATAGTATTTGTTCCCATCAAGAAGCAGTCTAAGGATAATCATGATATTTCATAAATATTCTGGAATCAATTTATCTACGTACGTACATAAGCAAGGGCATGGACCCATACTACAAAGTGGGGGGATGTCTTCACAAGAGAATTCTGCAAAGATCGAGCAACGGTACTGAGAGCTTGTTTGCCCTAAAAAATTTATTATTAGACCCAAAACAGGCACGTCGCCAGGATTTTTCATCTAGGGGGGGCGGCAAAATTACCAGGGGGGGCATGCCCCCCTCCCCCCCCCCCCTCACAAAATTCGTATCAACGAGAGTCGATTATAATATGAAATTATCAAGTTTCTATCTTATATATTAAATCTAAATGGTTTGTTTTTTTGTTTGTTGTTTGTTTGTTCGGAATTTATTGAGAAACTGGGTAAGAGCTACAGACTTGTAATTTGGCAGGGAGGTGGGTAACTACGTATCTAGAAACAAGTTCTAATATCTAAGAAAAATATTCACATCTTCAATCTCAAAAGGTAACAAAACCTTTAGCCAATTAAATTCAAGCGTGGCACAGTATGGATTAGCAGCTAGCATTCAATTAGTATAAATTGATTTAGTGTCTCTAACATTCGTTAAGCGTGCATTATAGAATGCCAATCTGAAACTGCAATTTAATTGGACGAGATAAAAATAATAAATCCAATCATTTATTTGTAATTTACATATTTTAAAGGGTCGTGGCCGCTTACTTCCAACGACTATATATGGAGTAATTAAGTAAGTTGATTCCAAATATGATGTTGTTAACAACCCATGTGTATATATTTGTTGTTTAGATGTAGACGTATAAGGAATTTACAAACGTTACTTCTGTTATTTGTTGGTTGGGATATATGAGGAACCAGAAGGGTGCTTTCTGCAGCCGCGCAGCGAAAGCAAGCGAAGCGGGCTTGTATACATAATAATAATAATAATAATACACCTACAACGTTATTTGGCAATAATTTAGCAGGGGGGTATGTCCCGGGGCACGAAATTTTACCAGGGGGGGCATTGCCCCGGGGCGAGGATTTCTACCAGGGGGGGCATTGCCCCCCTATGCCCCCCCCGTGGCGACGTCCCTGACCCAAAATGTCGACCCAATGGATAGTCTCAGCATCTATGGAGCCAGATGTATCGCTAACAGTATGTGGAACGACTGAAAGTGAAAATATTTCATTAAAAAAAAAATAGTATTAAAAAAAATATTATGAAAAATGATATAGTTTCTAAATAAATTTATAGACAAAAAATGGGGGGGATCTTATATAGGCGTCCCCACTATTCCAAAAAATGAGTGATGTGCCCCAAGTTCCATGGATTTATTTCTTAAACAGTATTTTCCGCATGGGCTACCCTACTTAATCAACGAAAAGGCACAAAAAAGAAGCCCGAAATACTGTAATATTTTCAGACAAACGAATAAGTAACAACCGTACCAATTGAACTTTCTATGGACTTTCATATATGATGAACGCATTTCAACCACACAAAGGATTCCCACGGCCTTCTTTCATGTGCTTTAAACGCAATTTTATGATGACGTCAGCAATTCCTCCAATAAATTAAATTAATCATTAAAATATTACTAATTTTATTTTAGATGGAAGCTAGCTTATGTGCAAACGCTCGTTGCATAGAATGAGCTTTAGCCAAGAATTATCTGAACATTGGCCCAATTCCTTGAACACATTTATTTAGGGCTTAAACATCAAATTAGTATAATTCCATCATTTAATTGAGAGAATTGGATGAACGGGATATATCATATGAGGTTTAAACTTTAAACAAACGAGCCCTTCGGTCTCGGTCGCTTTGCAACGGATCGGTGCTACACATCTCAAGTTAACGGCCGATGTGCGGCCTTATCCCAACCCTTTCTACCATGTAGGATGTTATATACATCCCTTTCTACCATTTTCCATGGATTTAAGATGTTTAACAATAATCCCGTTGAAAGCCAACTTCTAGGTTGATTTTTAATTTTTCGTAAATTTGTTTAACTATTTTTGTAAATAACAACAATAAATATTCATATTATAAATTTGCAAATGCGAAATTCGTGTTCAGCATACTTGTTTACCTAAATATCCGTTGAAAGCTAAATTCCATTTGATTTTGAATTTTCATTAATTTGTTTATCTATTTTCTGAACAACAACAAAAATATTCATATTATAAATTTATAAATGCGAAATTCGTGTTCAGTATACTTGTTTACCTATAATTCCCGTTGAAAACTACTTATAGGATGATTTTGAATTTACATTAATTTGTTTACCTATTTTTGTAAACAACAACAAAAAATATTCATAATAGAAATTAGAAATGCGAAATTCGAAATCAGCATACTTGTTTACCAATTATAACATTTGAAAGTTAGTTTATATCTCATATTAAATGCGGTTTCTATTCCCCCGTCACTTTAATACAATCTGGACAAACAAATAATATAGATATATTTATATACTGCATGTACAGCAGAACCTCGTTAATACGAACACATTTTGACGGTCCCCTCCTGGTGTTGTTCATACCAGTTCTCGACAAATTAGGTGGTTTGGTGGCGCTAGCAACCAAAAATATATATTAAGTCACCAAATTGTGTCTTTGGTGGCTTAATCAATCCACCATAAATTGTGGATTATTTGAATTTGTGCGTAGATCATATTTTGTGTTGAATTATTGAATTATTCATCATTGTTTATTCTTTAGACACAAGAAAAAGTGAGGTGGTGGCTTAATAAACCACCATTAAATTTCATTTTGTCGAGCACTGGTTCGTACTGTTGTATGACAGTTTAACTACCTTGCATTATTATAACCATGGATATTCTAGACATGATAGTTTAACTACCAATGACAATGCTATAACTTCTTTGTATGACTTCCTCTCATTTCTAAGCAAATTCAATGGCCTCGTTTGCTCTCTTAGGCTCGTACCATTTAAAGTGCAACTTACACTCTACAAAGCAATTCAACTCTATACAATCTGGATTGAAGATGGAAGTGCATTTAGTATTATGTAACTAATATGCCAGAATACATCCAATTGGAATTTCAAATTATTTTAATATCTCCTAATATTATTAAGGCCGTTGAAAATACGTGCATGGTACCTAGTATTTGTATTTACGGTGTTCTTAAACCTTCTTAGTACTCAATAAGTTTTTAAACTTCATATAAGTAAACTTCTTATCATGCAATTATCAGACTTTATTAGAAAGGAAAGTCAATACGTAAAGTGAATTCAAGTCGCGAAACGATTAACCATACACAATGAACAAATATTTTAAATTATTAATACTAATTCATGGTTAATCTAGATTTAATCAAATTCACTAGTGAATAATGAAGTGCCTATGATTTATTTTTATATCACGGAGAAAGGATATTTGGTTACTGCTTACTTCTTCCAAGTTATATACAACCCTATTTGGACTATACTGCTATCACATTTGATTTCAAAATAAACAATTTTAAAGAAGATAATACTTTAAGTTTAATTATATCTATCTATATATTAAAAGCGGAATTGTTGTGTGTGTGTGTGTGTGTGTGTGTGTGTGTGTGTGTGTGTGTGTGTGTGTGTGTGTGTGTGTGTGTGTGTGTGTGTGTGTGCGTGTGTGTGTGTGTGTGTGTGTGGGGATGTTTGTCCGTAATTGATTGAAAAGACCATGCAACCAAGAGAGCTGAAATTTGGTATATAGGAGTAGTTTGTCATAGCGACATGGGTCTGTTGGTTTTCTAAGCGAAATATTGTGAGTATGACATCACACGGTACGGTTAGTATAAATTTTATATGAAAATTGACAACACATAATGGAAACACCTTTGTGAAAACTATCAATTTTTACAAACTTACATAGCGAAAGTTATTAGTTAAAATGTGTCCTATTATTTGTAGCACCATGTGGGTGATCTAATTTGTTTGGTTAACAAGAATGCGCTTAGAGTAGTTAATTTATTTGATGCATTGTTTATTTATTACACCTATATTGGCTTCCTATAATAAGACTATCAATGGGATTACGTAATTTCTAACCTAGGATTTCTACTAGAAATTAATTAAGTTGAGTATTATAAATCTAGGATTTTTGGTTCTGCCTAACGATGAGATTTATTATGTTAATTACTGTTATCAATCAAATTAAATAATTCACTAACCCAGCTACTGCAAAAAGAATTGTTGATAGAGTTTAGAACTTTATTACTATTTATAAATCAAATATTTTGCAACCCTGGATTTACCTCTCCATAATAATGGTTTAATGGTGAGAATAAGACTGCGAAGCGGTCTTATTCTCATCTTTAAACCATTATTATGGAGAGATTACACCCAGAGTTAGTAAATTACTTTGCAATACAACTTACTGAAATAATTAATTGCGTATAATTTACCAACCACAGGTCTCAATTTATTTGAGCAAACAAGCTGAACCTTTTAATATAGCTGAACGAGCTATCCTTAAGAATTATTGAGCTATTAATTAACTAATAATTAATAACTATTGAGCAATGAGAATAACTTACTCAACATAATTCCCCAAACAAATGACAGGAATCACGACCAGAGTGGGCCATGGGTCAACATTAGTGACCCATGACCCATTGTCCCATCGAGTGACCCATTGACCCATCAAGTAACGCTTTGACCCATCGTATACCCATTGACCTTTTTAAAATATCAAATTTAAAATATCTAAACATTATGTAACACAATCCGACTTATAATAAATGTATGGTGCTTGTAAATCAATTAATTCTGGTACACTTCTAATACCAATGAAATACCCTGTAATGTTTCTGGGTTAATTTGATTGACTGGACGAACATCGAAATTCCAAATGGGTCATGGGTCATGGGTCACAGAGCCGTGACCCATGACCCATCTGACCCATCGATTTAGGTGACCCATTTGACCCATGACCCATGACCCATCGACCCATGGTCCACTCTGATCACAACCCAAAATGAATTTTAGGCACGCGTTATTAAGTAATACAGTAGAGCCTCTGAACAACGGATACCTTGGGACCGGAACCGTTGTCCGCTATTTAGAGGTTGCTTTTCTATTAGACATATGCTAAATTAAAAAATCCTTGCCACGAGGGTTGTCCGTTATTTAGAGGTTGTCCGCTATTTGGAGTGTCCGTTATGGGAGGCTCCAATGACAACTGTAGTGTGTAATTCACTAGCCACAGGTGAAACTGAATAGTAATATTATAGCTTTTTGGGAACGGAAAGGCCGCGAAGCGGCCGTTAATTGTATCGCGTAGTGCTTAACGCGAACGAACAAAAGTCGCGAAGCGACTTTTGTGAGAGAGTGATCCGTCGCGAAGCGACCGAGACCGAAGGGCTCGTATATTTAATGCAGTTTAGTTGAACTTTCAGCTAATAAAATAGTTGGTGTGTGTCAATTGTGTGATACAACTTATTTAATGTATTGGCTAGTTAATTTCAATTAGCTCTTTTATAATTCATTGCTTTCATATAAGGGTCACTTATTAGAGAAAATAATTTCAGAATAAAAAGACACGTTGAAATATTTTCTAAGTATAAAATATCATTACTTATTGCTTAAAAAAGCCATGAGTAAAAGATCCCTTCGTATGCGGAAGTCAATATGAGAAGAATAATAGAATAGAAGCGAATCTGATTAAAAGGAAGTAAGTTCAGGTCATGAATAAGATCCAGAAACAAGTTTAAAATATCTAAGAATAATATTCACATATTCCCTCTCAAAACGTGACAAAACCTTGTACAATTAAATTAGAGGGTTTTTTTCAGTATAGATTAGCAGCTAGCATTCAATTAGTAATATTATTAATATAGTATTTTGTATTTAGTGTATCTGTCAATTGTAAGTCTGCTTATATAATGGATAACTGAGACTATAATTTAATTGGTCGAGATTAAATTAATACATCCAATCAGTTATTTGTGTTCCGTCTGTCTAGCCATACATTTATATCATTCCATTCTGTCTATTATTTGATACCGACGAATTACGAATCAATGCACTAACTTATCCACAGCCCAAAGTCAGAGATTGACAGGCACAGAGTTGTACAGCTCAGCGATATTCAATTTATATTTGGAGTCACTATATTTTATAACCGGACAAACTTTAACATCTATAAAATTGTCTGTTCAAATTATCATAAATATTCTACAATACCGGCGCAGATTTTCCAATTTATTTACTTTGTCCTTCTATAAATCTATAGACAGCAGTGGCGGACCTAGAAAGGGGTGAGGTTATAACCCCCTTTTGATTATAAATGATCTTTTTGATAAATGATCTTTGATTTCCATTATTCTCTGTCTTAATTAGTGTGCAGTTGTGCCAGTTGATATAATCACCTAATCAGTGACCCCAACCTCTAATATTAGTGAATATTTCCCAAATTAATAATATTTTGGTTAAATTATTAGTTTATAACAATGTAGAATGGATATTTTTAGTTATTTGGTAATCTTACATCGTCCTCAGGAATCCTTGCTTTGAATTTGGGCCATCCTAAGAAACAATGTCCACTCCTTCGGGTACAGTGTGGCATATGATCTGGAGAATTTTCGAAATGTCTAGAGTATTCTACTAATTCTCGCATTTGTTAGGTATTGGAAATTGGAAGAACTGCACTCTATCGTATTTGACTTCCAGGGCTTTGCCTCAGGAACCCACTGGCTTACAGCGCCTCCAAACTTCCAGCTGGTGATGTATTACTTTTTTTGTATGACACCACTGGCTAGGGTCCACGGATATAAATAGACTGCTAGGGTCACTCTTCAAGAACTGCATATAATATGAAAAGGAACATGTTTTAAATACAAGCAAGGGCCTAGGCCCGAGTGAAAGTTGTAAGGACGCGCAGATTATAACATAGATTAACCGACTTATTTGCCGTCTATTATATATTACCTCTAGAATATTTGATCTACTAAATTGCTAAATTTAATTGTGCTATACAATTAACTTAATTGTCACGATATTAGCTACAATCTGTGGATTTATGTAATACGTAAAATCGCCATGCTCTATTTTACAATCATAGAAACGTCACCGTTTTATTACAGACAATGCAAATCAATTCACTGCAATTCCAAGATCTAACGTTCATAAAATTGAAAACAAATCAATTGCAATAATTAATCGCGCAGCAAGGGAGCTAGCAAAAATTATTTTTTTAAAATTCTTAGATAAGCCAACAGGTATATTAGCATAATTCCGTATGCTAAAGTTAGTATGAGAAAGAAAGTATAATAGCAGCGAATATCACAAAGGCTAATCCCAAGTCTAGAGTGGGATACTTTGGAAGGAAGATAGCCCCTCTCTACATCACTTGTTGTGTCTATCTGTACTGATTTATACATCAGGATAGAAGTAGTCTCCATAGATGAAGAAGCTGGACTGTGTGTTCTGGCGATTATAAGATCATTGCCTTCAACAGTATTAGTAAGATTAGGATAATTAGTGTCTAGATCACTATTGTCTTCTACAATAGTCGGATTGGGATCTCTGGTAGAAAAGAGATTATTGCCTTCAGTAAAAGTAGTTTCCATGTGAATAGGAGCACGACTGGGACTTACAGTGTTTATGGGATTATTGACATCATAGGAATTAGTATAGCTAGGATCTATAGTGTCTAGAGAATAAGCCCCCCCGATAGAAGTAGTTTCCATGGATGGATTAGCAGGACTGGGAGTTCTGATCTGCAGAAGATTATTTGATTCAACAGTATTAGTAAGATTTGGATCACTAGTGTCTAGAGTATTATTGCCTTCAACAATATCCGGAGTGGGATCATTGAATTCAGAAGTTGTTTCCATTGGAATAGGATCGGGATTTGTGGAATCTAAGAAATTATTGCCGCCATCTAAAATATTTTCCATGAATGGAAGGGAAGGAATTACATCTCTAGTGTTTATGGAATTAATGCCTTCAACAGTTTTCATTTGATTAAAATCAGTCAAGTTATCATTGAAGGCTCCAGGATTATAATTATGTGTTGAAATGTCGATCTTATCTCCAGTTTTCTCTGTTGAAAGTAAGTTAGAGGATGTTTGATCAACTTTGTAATCAATATCCATTTTTTCCTCATTAGTAGTATCTTGCAATTCTTCAATACATAAATGAGGAAAGAATTCACGAAAGCTTGCACTGCTTTTATTATATTCAATGCTTTCTCTTGCTAATCTTCTCCTCTCGCTGTCACTAGCCTCAATGCTACCAATAGTATCAGTAGTCTCATGCATAAAGTCATACACGCCACGTAGCACTGCAGTCACTGAGTAAGCCGGTTTCCATTCTTCAGGATGGAAGTCACTCAAACTGAAACAAATCCTTTCATTCAACTTGAATCTCCCATTTGGAGTTAAAAACAAAGTCTTTGGGGGTCCAAACGGAAACGTAGGAGGGAATACAAGTCTGCCATGATACACACCAAAATGGTAGGGAGTACTTTCTCTACCGTGGATAACGAAATGCCAGTCTAACATGTCATCCTCATTCAGTGCAACATCAATCGCAGGAATTGGATCACTAGTGATGAGTTTCATGTCTCTCTTTAATCTCTTTGTGGCTCGAGTCAAGAAATACGCATTCCTATTCTCATCATCAGTCATTCGAACAAAGATGAATTTAAAAGGGGAATAGTTATTGTTACCTTGATATTGAAGCTATTGTAAATCGTAATACGTGCTATTATTAGAAAAATATATATAAATAAATAAATGGTGTCGAAGTAATTTATATAACTTATCATAACTTATGACTTGATTGGCGTGTGTTTGTTGTCTGTATTGTTTAAAGTGATAGAGGTAGAAACCACATTTAAAATGAGATATAGACTAAGGTCAGGTAAATTATTTAAATTGTTTATCATCCGTATTTTTCCAGAAAATACGGACGGCGGACGGGATTTTATTTTATTTCTATTCATATGCAAATATCATTATCCTAACAAACAATATATATTAATATTTAATTTAATTAGAAAATGGCATGCCAATGCATAAATAAGTAGTGCTCTAAATTTAAGGCTTGTTAAAAAAAGAGACATTAGGAATACTTAGGAAGTTTAAAGCTAATATTTTGTACGATTATGACACGTTATTAAATAATATTAAAATATATCCGGGCGGAGGTAAATTGGGACCGACGGGGATGATAAACAAGTTAGTTATTTTATATGGCCTAACTTGAAATGCTATAAATAGTAGACACTAGACAAGTAGGATGTTGAACACGAAGTATTTGCAAATTTATGAATATTTATTGTGGTTGTTTACAAAAATAGGTAACAAATTAGTGACAACTAAAAATGAACAAAGGGCTAATTAGCTTCAAGCAGGCAAACAAATATTCCGAATTTTGGTAATTGTTGACAAAATAGGTAACCAAGCTATTTATTGTAACTCACCAGTAATACCATAATCATGTGCTGAATAAAATTATCTATATAGATAATTTTATAGCAAATACGACAATTTTCGTAGTTAAGTTGAGGTAACTTAACTAATAATAAGTGATATATTTATTCGAATAGATCGAAACCGTGTAGTGGTTGAGTGATTCGTCGCGAAGCGACTGAGACCGAATGGCTCGTTTATATTACTATAACACAATGTATAAATAAGATACATAAATTACAAACTTGTAATATGTACAAAAATAATGAGCATATAGTTATTGGGGAATCCTCAAAATACCTAAAATTATAAATAGAGATGCCTAAATGCAATACAAACAGCAACAAACTATAACTAAATATTTTTTAATTCCTTAGTTTGGTTTGGATCGGGGCAGGAATACATGTAATAGTATTATATGTCCTTCCTGAACACACCAAACTTCCATCTTGTGTCTTGGTTAGACAAATAAAACAGAATGAATTATCACACTTTATACACGTCATTTCATTACAACCTTCCGTATGTTCTATAACAGTGAAGCAACTGGGACAAGCTCTGAAGGCTGGAACAGATACAACTTTACCTTTCCTATCTTTGAAATCCTTCTTCGGAGATTTCCTTAGTTGCTCTATTTCAACTCTTTTGCAGTCTTGATTCCCACAAATCTGGTGATTACCTGAATTGTTCCACTTTCTCAGACAGTACCAACAGAAGAGATATTCCTTCTTCTGCTTCTTGGTGCAGATAGTGCATACGACTTGAGGATTGTCTGTTCTCTGTCGTTGACAATAGCTCTGACAACTGGGGCACTGCTGGATATCTTGACTCTCACAGAAGTTCACAGAGATGGCTGCTTCTATGAATTGTTTCTCTTCCCAGTCTGGCAGTCCAAATTTTATAATATCATCTATCTTGATGATAGCGGGACAAGAAGCGCAACTAATTTCAAACTTCAAGTTTTTGATTTGCTCCCAAGCATGGTTAAGAATGTCATCTGGACATATGAAATGACCACATTGCATTTTCAGTCCGCTATCGTCTCTACAGACACAACACTCGCCTTTCTTGTGTGGAAATGGGACAGTCCTTGTTTCGTCTCTTATACTGAAATATATAGCTCCGCGCCTGACTTCACATACATCTATGCGTCGCTTCTCTAAAGCGCAGACAACTGCAGCACACATGTCCTTCTTAAATTACTAATTATTTGTGATTTGTAAATAACACGTAGGTTTATAAAAGTAGATAAAATAAGTCCCACAAATAATCAGTTATCGTTAGAGTTATTCCCGATTTAGGTTAATTATCAGAAGAATAAACACCATTTAACCAAACTGTATTCAGAGTACGTACATTCTTTATTTGATACATCAAATATGATTTGAATGGTAAAATAAAAATCTATAAACTTAGTAAAGCTACATTATTGTGTAGTTTCAATAATTAGATCAACATCTAGATTATCTTAATAGTGATACTAAATTTGGAAAACGAATTATTCAACAAAGAAATATATTCACAACAAGTAGAGAAAAGAATTTGGAATATCTTATGACTAAAACACAGAGGATTAACAAAGAAAAGTAGTGAAATTTTAATGAAATTCATGATGTTAACAAGCTAAAATATGTTTGTTAAGTGTCGATAAATTTTTATTTTTGATTATAATTGGTTTGGGAAAAACAGGGAAGCTTTGGAGCTACAAAATTAGTTCGGATGCAACACACGAGGAGTAGCCCTGCAAAATCTCAATATTAATGACGATGAGTGCAATAAATTTCATTTAAAATTTAAATGATGAAGATACCGGGTTTAGTAATGATACTGGAAAGCTCAGCCGAGCTGGCACTAAATTAAATGAAAACACAACTTGATCCACTCCTGTAGTTGGATGGGACTTCTGCTGTAAATCGAAATGTCCACCCCAAACAATTTCAACTGAGTAAAATTAATTACGAGATAATGATGCCAGGATTCAAGAATAAAAATGCTCTATGTAGAAATAAGAGAACAAAAACTTTCCTCTAATCATAGAATCAAGTTTCCAAACTTTTAGAGAGCGTTCCCATCCCGTCTCCATGTTCGAAAAGATAGTAATTCCAATTTATGCCCATATTTTCAAAAAGGAGTCAATGGATCGCCCACAATTATCGTCCTTTTGTGTCTAGCTGAATAGTCTGGTCGTTGAAGGCCAGAAATGGGTCAACACCTGCAAAAAATTATACAAAGCTGATTTTAGTATTGTTAGAAGCGAATTTTTTCGTAGTTATATGAATTTTTTCTAGGTTGAACCTTCCAACTACCAGGATATTCACTTAATATAGTATAGTAGACCAGCATAGTTCATTACTATCCTAAAATATGTCAGATAGGCATTTTGAAGAAATTAAATAATTCGTTGGTATGATGTTTGTTTGTTTTGGTTCAAAAAATATTATACGTATAAATTGTGATTTCAAACGGAAATTAACTCGTCGTTAATTCATTGGAGTGATTTAATATAAGTAGTTATAAAATATACTACAGTCAACTCCGCTTAATAGACAGGGTTGCCGTGGGTATGGGAATTCCCATGGGGATCCCCATACCCATGGGAATGGGATGGGAATGGGAATCAGATTTTCTCCTGTGGGGATCCCCATAGGAATCCTGTGGGAATCCCCATGGGATATTCGAATATGGTTTCATTAGGTCATCCTTAATTAATATATTCATTACTATTGATACGAATCTCCTCTAGTAATTAAATTCGTTTTTATGTATATATTATACTCCCCTATTCAGTTTGAATAACCCATGAGGATTCCTTATGGGGATTCCCATGGGGATCCCCACAGGATTCCTATGGGGATTCCTATGGGGATTCCCATGGGGATTTCTATGGGAATGGGATGGGAATGGGAACGGAAATTCCATTCCCACGGCAACCCTGTTAATAGAGCCACCGGTTAATCGGTTTCTCCGCTTAATCGGGTCAAAATTTCACAGGATTTATAGGACAGATTGCCATTTGGCTTACAATATTTTCGGTTAATCGGTTTCTCCGCTTAATCGGTCAAAACAACCTGGTCCCGAGGTGGCTCCATTAAGCTGAGTTGACTGTACTATCATGTTTGGAAAAGATAAGTTATAAGAAAAAAATGTGTATTTAATTTAAAACAAACAGACAACATCGAAGCTATTTATGATTATATACACTACATAAAATGTAGTAAACATTGTTCTAAACTCACGCAGGCTAATTCATTTTCGTAGCTATTCCTTAGAAATACCGCCAGGTAGTCTAACTACTAGCATAATGTTAGAACCTCCATGGATACCATAGTCATTGATGGTCATAGCTTTTCCGTTCTTTTTAGTTTCAAGATCCTTACTGGTGTAAATGAGCCTCTGGTTCTCAATCTCTACCCCACACTTCTCGAACACCTGAGTTTTCAATTGGAGCACAGTATAAGTCTAGAAGAAATGTTTGTAGATGTGCCCTATAATTCCCTGGCTTGGAATGCAACAATGCAAATTCTGAAATATTTGTAATGATATACAGTCGAATCAGCTTAATAGAGCCACCGGTTAGTAGATTTCTTCGATTAATCTGGTCAAAGAAACCTGGTCCCGAGGTGACTCTATTAAGCGGAGTCGACTGTATTTAAAAAGAATGCAATTAATGCTGCCTCGTGTTAATTTGAACCAATTGATTGAAAAAACGATACTACCTAGAAAGCTGAAATTTGGTATATAGGTGTAATTTGTCATAGCGACATGGGTCTATTGGTTTTTTAAGCGAAATATTGTGGTATGATATCACACGGTAACCTTTTCCTTAATAACTTTTGCAAATTTGACTCGGATAGTATAAATTTATATGAAAATAGACATCACATAATGGAACACCTTTGTGAAAATTATCATTCTTTACGAACTCACATAGCGAAAGTTATTAGTTAAAATGTGTCCTATTATTTGTAGCACTATGAAGGTGATCTGATTTGTTTGGTTAACAAGAATGCGGTTTATTACACCTATATTGGCTTCTATTAATATTGGAATTACTTAATTTCTAACCTGGGATTTCTACTAGAAATGAAATTAAGTTAAGTAATCTAGGATTTTGGTTCTGCCTAACGATGAGATTTCTTATGTTAATTATTGCTAGCAATTAAATTAAATAATTCACTAACCCAGCTCCTGCAAAAAGAATTGTTTATTGAGATGCAGAACTTTATTACTATTAAATCAAATATTTTGCAACCCTGGTAAATTACTTTGCAATACAATTTACTGAAATAAATTAATTGCGTCTAATTTACCAACCACAGGTCTCAATTTATTTGAGCTAACAAGCTGAACCTTTTAATATAGCTGAACGAGCTATCTTAAGAATTATTGAGCTATTAATTAACTAATAATTAATAACTATTGAGCAATGAAAATAATTACTCAACATAATTCCCCAAACAAATTACAGTAATCACAACCCAAATGAATTTAGGCATGCATTATTAAGTGATAGTGTGTAATTCACTAGCCACAAGTGAACTTATTAGTAATATTATAGCTTTTTGGGAAGGGAAAGGCCGCGAAGCGGCCGTTAATTGTATCGCGTAGTGCCTAACATGAACGAACAAAAGTCGCGAAGCGATTTTTGTGAGAGAGAGAGTGATCCGTAGCGAAGCGACCGAGACCGAAGGGCTCGTATTATTAAATATAGATTGTTGTATGTTTGTGTGTTTGTGTGTTTGTGTGTTTGTGTGTTTGTGTGTTTGTGTGTTTGTGTGTTTGTGTGTTTGTGTGTTTGTGTGTTTGTGTGTTTGTGTGTTTGTGTGTTTGTGTGTTTGTGTGTTTGTGTGTTTGTCCAGATTGTATCAAAATGATGAAGGAATAAAAATCTATTTACAATTGGGATAGATGCTATAATAGGTATAATACTAGGTCGAAATGCTATGCAGTAGATGTCGGATATAAGCACACCGGTTATAAGAACATATCGGATATAAGCACACTATGTTGGAAAACGGTTGCCATATACCCAGTATAATTTATGTCGGTTATAAGAACATGCCGGTTATAAGCACCTTAAGTGCAGTTCCTGACGATGTGCTTATAACCTGCATCCACTGTAATAGGTAACAAGTATGCTGAATATGTATTTCGCATTATAATATTTATAATAAGAATATTTTTTGTTGTTAACAAAAATAGGTAAACAAATTAATGAAATTCAGAATCAACCTAGAAGTTAGCTTTCAAGGGTATTATAAGTAAACAAGTTAAAACTAAGGAAAATGGTAGAAAGGGTTGTAGTATACGTATACCATCCACTTCCATTTTCCATGGCAGAAAGGGTGAGGAGTAAGGCCGCACAGCGGACGTTAACTTGAGGTGCTTAGCACCGATTCGCCGCAAAGCGATCGAGACCTAAGGGCTCGTTTAATTGATACTGAAAGGTCGGCCAAGATCTATGGAGCGGACATCAGTGCACGACAAAATGAAATTTTCATGGTGACTAATTATTCAACAACCTCACTTTTTCTGCTGGCTAAAGAATAAACAACGGCCGGTTTAATATACCACTGATGGTTTAACAAACTTCTGATGCCTTAAACCAACGCTATTATCTATCTATATACTAAAAGCGGAATTCTTGTGTGTTTGTGTGTTTGGATGTTTGTCCAGGATGTTTGTCCAGTCTCGGTCGCGAAGCGACCGATACCGAAAGGCTCGTTGATAATAATAATGCAACGAAGATATAATATACACAAAGTAAAATAATCCACAAATTATGGTGGTTTAGTTAAGAAAGTCTTTGGTGGCTAAGCCACCAAATCACCTAATGTGTCGAGCACATCAATAATGAGAGTATTATACTGTCGTGGCTATTATCTAGCAAACTTTCATGGGATGGACCAGTTACTAGTCAAATTATCAGTTCTCTGTACCCCCGTTACAATATGTTAGGCATTGCATGGGGAATTTAGCATTTATAAATTTCGAATATGGCTATTTATTTTAGTTGTTTACATAAATAGGTAAAAATTAATGAGAATTCAAAATGAACCAGAAGCTAGCTTTAACGGGTATTAGAGGTAAACAAGTATACTGATTTCAAATTTCGCATTTATAAATTTATAATAAGAAAATTAATTGTTGTTGTTTACCAAAAATAGGTAAAAAGTATTCTGAATAAGAATTTATAGTCGACAAATTTTTATGCGAACCTTTGTTGTTGTGCTTACCGAAAGGCGTAAATTAATGTATTAATATTCAAAATGAACCTAGAGACTAACTTCCAAATGTTAGATAACGTAAACAAGTGTGCTAGGCTAGCAGATTACGTATTCATTTTTTTCTCACTTTTAATGTAAATATTTATTTCTATTGAAAAATCGAGATCGCGTAGTGCAGTGGTTCTCAACCCTTCAAACATTTCGGACCCTTGTAGAATTCAAGAAACTCTGCAACTAAAGAATCATGAAATAATGTGAAATAGTAATTGTGAGAATGAACATAATTATTGTCATAATGGCCTCCCTGTATCAATAGCAAGGATTTCAAAAATTTTGCTTAATACTTGTCATCGCCAGTCGATTTCTAGATTTGTTTCTTATCATCACAGCATCACCGAATGCTCTTGTTAGCAACAGTAATAATTTGTAGTACGTGTAATGAAAATAATATAATACTTTGGTGAAGAACGAGTACCATATCGATATTATTAAAACTCGATTGTTGTGTGTTTGTGTGTGTGTGTGTTTGTTTGTATGTTTGTCCGTTTGTCCGGATTGTATTAAAGTGATGGGGGAATAGAAACCGCATTTAGAATTTAGATAAAAACTAACTTTCAAAAGCGATAATAGGTAAACAAGTATGCTGAATAGGAATTTCGCGTTTACAAATTTCTAATATGAATATTTGTTGTTGTTGTTGTTCACAAAAATAGGTAAATAAATTAATGAAAATTCAAAATCAACCTAAAGGTTAGCTTTTTAATTGTATTATAGGTAAACAAGTATACTGAGCACGAATTTCGCACTCGTAAATTTCTTATATAGATATTTGTTGTTGTTGTTTGCACAAATAGGTAAATAATTAATGAAAGTTCAAAATCAACATAGTACTTAGCTTTCAACGGGCATTATTGGTAAACAAGTTAAAGCTATGGAATGGTGATAATAAGTTAGGCCTCTTAAGCTACCGAGACCGAAGGGCTCGTAAAAGGGTTCTAAAATACAATCAGCTTTATTTATTAATGACACGAAAATGAATACTGATAATAGTTCGGAAAATAATAATATTTGACATCATTCTTCTAACTTACAATTTGGCTTTGCTAAAAAAACATTTGAAAAAATTGTCAAAGGACAGAGTAATATGTTAGAATTAGAAAAGTATTAGATACATTCATAAGTATTAGATGCATAATCTATGTTATAAAATACAGAATTTTTGGACTCATTATGGGCCCGCGCAGACCCCTAAAACACAGCGGACCCCTTAAAGTAATTTACGGACATCCTAGGGGTCTCGGATCCCAGGTTGAGAACCACTGGCCCAGTGGTTGTGTTATCCGGATCAGGATATTTAAAGACACCATTACACCTAAAGGCTTCAAGCAAAATAACAAAATAATTCACTAATTATATACGATCTTACCTTCATTTCAGACTTTGGGATAATTATACTTTTCACTTTTCCTTCAAGTCCCAGAATGTATATCGTCTCCATCTTTAACTTGTATAATCTGATGCTATATTACGATTAATTATTAACGAGCATAATATAAGTGGATATATATATAAGCCTATACTATTCTACCACATAGATATGTATATAGGGTATTATATCATATTATTAGCACAAATGATTCATACCTACCAACCTATTTAAGTAATATCCCTATACAGGGCTCCAATTTTCCCCTGTACATTGGCCAAAATCCCTGTACACCTCACAAAAATTTTCTCGCTCGCTGCGCTCGCTCGTCCAGAGAATTACTATTCACTCACATAGTAAAATTATCGCATTTTAAAGCAAGAAAACACATTGACTTATATACTGAACAGGGAATTGCTTTACGCATTCATGAATATATAAACCAGTTGTGCTTTTATGTGGTAAATGAATGCATGGCAGAATATACTATCACCACTGTAGACATTTTTAGGCATTATTTGACCCCAAATTAGTAAATTAAAATCCCTGTACAAATGATATAAATCCCTGTACGCCTGTACAGAACAGCCAAAAAGGTTAAAATCCCTGTATTGTACAGGGATTCCCTGTACGGTTGGCAGGTATGATGATTGATAACTTGATATATTATTTACGCTAAAGCAAACGCTAAAGCAAATGATTATTAATTCATCTATATTTTACTTAAGTAAAAACAAAACTGTTGTTCATATGTTTGTCCGTAATTAATTTAAGACATACGGCTTTGAGAGCTGAAATTGTAAATACAGTCGACTCCGCCCTCTAGAGTTCCCTCGGGACCAGGTTACTTTGACCCGAATATGCGAAGAAATCTATCAACCGAAAATATTTTAAGCTTCCGTTCAATAAATCCTATCAAATTTGACCCCATTCAGCGGAGAAGTCTATTAACCAGTGGATCTATTAAGCGGAGTCATTGTAGCCACAAGAATCTATTGGTTTTCTAAGCGAAATATCCAGATCATAAGTTCATAACATCACACAGTAAATTTTCCTTGATAACTTTTATACATTTAAGCTGGTTTTTCAATTTATTAATAACGAGCCCTTCTGTTATGGTAGATATTCGACGGATTGTTGCTAGGTACTTCAAGTTAACGGACGCGCTGCGGCCTTACTTCTCACCCTTTATACCATGAGGATGTTATATACATCCCAATCTACCATTTTTCAAAGTTTCTATCATGTTTACCTGTAATACCAGTTGAAAACTGACTTCTAGGTTTATTTTGAGTTGTCATTAATTTGTCTACCTACAAATATTCAATATTATTCATGTTATAACATTGTAAATGCGAAATTCGAAATCAGCATAAATGTTTACCTATAATATCATTTGAAAGTTAGTCTCTATCCCAATGTTAAATGCGGTTTCTATTCCCCCATCACTTTTATACAATCCGGACAAACAAACAACAAACCAATAACTTGAATCGAGTTTTAATAAAATAGATAAAATATCACTTATTCAAAATACATATTTTCCGAAAATGATTAGTCAAAATGTTTGCCCCTTATCATTTTCTAACACTACAGTGGTGTTCGCCTAATAGCAAGTCGCATTTTGCACGAAATTTCCTTGCTAATAGGCGAACTTGCTATTAGAGGAACAAATTTAACATTAAATGCTCGCTTGGTGACAAAAAGTAACTTGCTAATAGAGCAATATTGCTATTAGAGCAATTGCTATTAGGCGAACACTACTGTATATGGGTAACCTGATTTGCTTGATCTCCCAGAAATTGTTAGAAACGCAAGACTATAGTATCTCTCCTAGCAGTCCCACAGGAGTAATACATGGCTTTATGGTGCACCTATTTACCCGAAAAGTTATCTTATTTCTCCCGTCTCATTGTTACTACACTTGTTAAAGTTAAACGTTACTACTCATCAAAATTAATAGTTAATTATCTACAACAGTACTTCTATTGGGAAAAGTTAATACAAACTCTTGTCCATAATCCTCCATTTCTTGATGGTATGGAGTATTAATATCAATCGTAGGTTCTTCATGTATAATATCAATATACGTTATGCAAAAACATAGCCGCTAAAATAATTGTACAGATCCTTTCGGACTATAACAGAGAGTACCAGCTGTTTACCTATTGTCCTTCAAAGACCTTTCCAAATCCAATACAGTAGAACCTCCCAGATCCGGACCTCTCAGAACCGGGCACCTCCTTAAACCGGGCAATTTTGTATAAGTTCAAAATTTATTCGCCATTTTTCTGGGAATTAGCCCCAAATATATACTTTATCTTTGCAGATTTGTATGTCAAACATGTTACTAAAAGTAGAACCACCCTTATCTGGGAGGTAAATATTGGTTTGGATTTGGCCATATGGTTTTCTCGCTATTTTATATACGATTCATTTTCGAAATTTATGAACTGTTTGGGTAAACTTATACCAATATCAGATGTCGGAGGTGCGTATCAGGTCAGACAACAGGTATTGAGACAGTGGTACAGCAAAGCTGGCCACCCTGAAGTAGTGCGGCGACGCCGGACCACTCTGAAAAGTGGTACGGCGCTCGCCGCACCAGCCGTATCGGGTGTGCCGCCCCTGCCCTCTACAACGGACAAACCTCCTGGAATGAAATGATTTGCCAAACATGAATACTTAAGCAGTCTCCGAGAAGCGGACGTGGACAACTCTGAATTCCGAAAAACGGACAAATGAAATGGCCCGAATGCCGTTTCTTAATACAAAGTTATCCCCGAAGAACGGACAATCAGAAACTACACCAAAAAATTATGAGAATCACATATTTAACTTATAATAAGTAGGGCATTAGGATCGTAAGATCCGTTCGCGAACCTTCTTCTAGCATCGGAAGCGGATCTCGGATCCACTTTGAGAAGTAGAAAACTTTCGACCCGATCCTTTTTCCTTATTAGTCTTACTTTGCTAAATCTGATAAATCCAATCAGACTTAAATGACTAACAGTATGGAAATTTTAGAGTTGTAAACAAAAGCCATGTCCCCTACGTGTCCGTTATTCGGAGACTCCGCTGTATATAAAAACTATAGAGCTAGTGCCAATTATGTTGATGCAGGAATAAAATAGGAACGAGCTGTTGATTGATGAACCTTCCTCGAATTTCTTCTTGAAATTCCATTAATTTCTAGATGAAATTCGAACAAGTTAACAAAATTAAAAACTAATAAATTGAAATACTTAAACAAGTTATCCCTTAAATACTTAACTAAATAGAGTGATTTTACTTTTGCTTAGCTTTAGTTACACTAAGTATTTGCTTAAAGTTAAATAAATTCTTAGTTTCACTTAAAGTTTAATCATCCGAAACTAAGAAAAATGTTGATAGAAATTTTATCGTGTCGTGTTAGGTATAGTTAAGCAAATCTGAAGATTTATACTAAACTTTACTACTCTTCAAATAAAACTAAACAGAATTAGATTTTTATTTATATGACTACACCTCAATTTGAGACAGTCAATCAGCCAGATTCTCTACCCCCCGAATACAATGGAACATGCTATCCTTGCACGTTGGAACCCTGCTGTCGATGTACTGATAGTGGCCACTGCAGAGACAAGCGCTGTCCATGCAAGAGAAGGGACCGAGAATGCTGGAGCTGTGGACCGTTAGGATCCGGACTTTGTACAAATTTTAGTGCCAAGGTTTCTTCCCCTATTTTTGAAATTACTGATCCACTTCCAACTGCTCACTCAAACTCATTACCCCAGACTCCAAATTTTATTTGGGGTAATATACCTGGAGACCTTTTCACACATTTAATCAGGATGGCTCATTCTGAAATAGTACATTGGCGCCGAAACTTATTCTCAGTGCCATCCGGACTAGCAGGTAAGGAATTTGTAAAAGAAATTTCTATACTCATAAACGCCATACCTGAAAGAAATATGCTTGAACAAATAGCCATGTCTGCAGTAATGACTATGCCTGCTCTACTTCTACAAAAACCTCACAAAACCTCGAAAGCTAAAGAGCACGTTGTATGCTTGACCAGGAGAATGCATCTATGGAAAGCTGGTGACCTTCAATCCCTGCTTGAAGAAGGGAGAGAAATACAGGAGCGCCTCCCGTTGAGCACACCTACAGAGCATACCACAGAAAATCTTTCAAGAACATTCACCAAAATGGTACTAGAAGGTAAACTTAAAGCTGCAATTCGGCTACTCTCAAATTTTCAGGAGGAAATAGGTGTTCTGAACCTGAACGCCCTCACCAAGTCAGGAGACACTGTACTAGAAACTCTAAAGAAAAAACATCCTGCAGGAAAATCACTTTCAACTCTTACTAATACAGATAGGCAAATTGCCACTCATCCGCATCCAGTTATTTTTGAACAAATTGATGCAGACCTCATGAGGTCTGAGGTACTCCACACCCAAGAAGGAGCTGGTCCCTCAGGGATAGATGCCCAGGGATGGAGAAGATTGTGTACCTCTTTTAGGTCTGCTTCCACAGACCTATGTAATTCCCTAGCTTCTTTCGCCAGGTGCTTATGTACAGTTGATATTGAGCACCAATATCTAAAGCCATATCTTGCTAACAGGCTTATCCCACTTGATAAAAACCCTGGGGTTCGGCCAATCGGTATCAGTGAAGTCATGCGAAGAATTATTAGCAAAGCAATATTGAGAATTATTGGCAATGACATCCAAGAAGCTGCTGGTACTTTACAGTTGTGCGCCGGGCAACCGTCTGGTATAGAAGCTGGCATACACAGTATGCGCCGGATATACGCGGAGACCGAAACTGATGCATTACTACTTGTTGATGCTAGTAATGCCTTCAATATGCTAAATAGGAAAATGGCCTTACAAAATATACAAATGCTTTGCCCCTCTCTTTTCCAAGTGTTGACTAACTGCTATGGTGGGGTCTCAGAGCTATATGTAGGGGGGCAGATCATACTGTCCCAAGAAGGAACCACACAAGGAGATCCTTTGGCGATGCCTATGTATGCCATCGGAATAGTACCACTAATCCGGAGATTAAAAGAGGCAGGCTCAAGGCAAGTGTGGTATGCAGACGACGCAACGGGAGCAGGCACACTGGAACAGGTTAAAAGGTGGTGGACGCAGCTGAATGAGGAAGAACCAGCTTTTGGATACTTCCCAAATGCAGAGAAAACTTGGCTACTTGTTAAAGATAATAAAAGAGAAGATGCTGCCAAGTTATTTGCTGGTTCTGGTATATCTATAACGAGTGATGGAAGAAGATTGCTGGGATCAGTCATTGGAACAAATAATTTTAAGCAAACTCAAATGGGGGGCACCATCTCATCAATAATCAACCAACTAGGATTACTAAGTCAGATTGCTAAGACCCAACCTCAAGCTGCATATACAGCCTATACACAAGGTTTATCTGCTAAATGGTCATTCTTCTCTAGAACTACGAATGATATTACAAATTTGCTTGAGCCTTTAGATTGTGAAATAGGACAACATTTCATTCCCAGTATTATAGGGAAAGAAATACCAGGAGATGAGGTGAGAAAACTTATATCCCTCCCCGCGCGTCTGGGAGGCCTAGCCATTGATTGTCCATCCCAAAAAGCTGAAACGGAATACAGAAATTCTCTTTTCGTAACTGAGCCCCTCATAAACCGAATTTTGAACCAAGATGAAGATTTCAAAGATATCAGAATTTCCATCGATCAGAAAAAGAAAGAGATACATGCTATTACGCGCAATACATCGAAATCCTTCTCAGAGATTCTCAAAGACCGGCTCCCCCAAGATTATAAACTTGCAATGGAGCTTGCAGCTGAAAAAGGATCTTCTAATTGGCTCTCCACTAAACCGCTTGAAAGACATGGTTTTGCCCTACACAAAGGAGCATTCCGCGATGCTCTCTGTCTCCGATATGGCTGGCAACCACCTAGAATGCCCCAAAAATGTGTTTGTGGAAAATTAAATACAGTTGAACATGCGTTTTCTTGTAACACAGGAGGATACACCATAATCCGTCATAATGAAATCCGTGACTGTACTGCAAAATTGCTCAGTGAAGTAAGTCACGATGTAGTAGTAGAGCCAATGCTCCAGAACCTGAATGGCGAAGTTTTAATCCCGCGAACAGCCAACCATGATGATAACGCAAGACTTGATATATCTTCTTGTGGGGTTTGGGGGGGTCGATTTGAAAAGGCATTTTATGACATAAGGATTTTTAATCCATACGCCAGGACGAATCGTTCCCGCCAACTATCCAAGGTTTATAGATCTCATGAGTTAGAAAAACGTAGAAAATATCAACAACGGGTGCTTGAAGTTGAAAAGTCATCTTTCACACCTTTAGTATTCTCTGCTTGTGGCGGAATGGGACAGACAGCAAACATTTTCTACAATCGTCTAGCATCGATGCTCGCCATCAAAAAGAAACAATCTTACAGCCGGACAGTTTGTTGGCTGCGCACACACCTCTCTTTCGCACTACTCCGTTCTGCAATTTTATGCATACGGGGCAGTCGTATTGGAAGGACAAAGAATCCAATAGAAGATGATCACCCTATCGACTTAATACTTGCGGAGAGTCTCTCTAACCAGGACTAGCTTCTCGTATAAACACCTCCACTTCCCCCCCCCCTCTTTGATTAATTATTTTATTGTACTGCAATCCTATGTACTTTATATATATTGGTACTGACCTTTTAACTATGTACATGTCAATGGATATATTAAACTTCTTCTCTCAAAAAATTAGTAAGCGTTTCTTGCAAATTTCCCTTTTAAATTACGTCGCTAGGTCTTTCAACTCTCTACAGCCGATCTGTAAACTGATTTAGTCTGTACAAAAAGTTCAACATGGGTAGGAAGTTCGATTTGCACATAGTACTATAACCATTGTTCCCCCTAAGCCAAGTTAAGGGCCAAATTCTAACGACCACGTGTCAGCTTCATCGACTCATATATTTCAGAAAACGGCAATACACGGGCTGGAGAATCACGAAAAAATCTCAAATTCGTGCCTATACTAAGCTTATATACCACGCGATGAAATTAAATAGGAAACCATCTCTCATCCCAGGTAAATGGTCTTGTTTTCGATTTAGAGGGGTGCAAAAGACATTTTGGAAGTCATTTAGAGCGACTTCTGAGTCAATTTGACCGGCCGCTGACTGGTAAAATGGCTTATAGGAAACACTAACTATAACATCCGCACTTACTTATTCCGGTTTCTATCCAGGAATAATAAGCAATCAGTAATAATTAATACATTTCAGATATAAACCAACCACAGAAATGCGCCAATAGCATATAATTCTTATCGATCCTACAAGGCTACAGCCCCAGCATTCCTTGAACTTATACAGCTTCGGTGACTGATAGCCATGCAAAAGAGTTCTAGCACCCTCATCCATTTGACCAACAAAATTTCTTGGAAATGTGAAATTTGAGAACATTGATGGGATTGAAATCTAAGAAACACTACTACTTGTAGTTGGTTGTGTTTACACAACACACCGACTCTTCTTCATACAACATTTGCATATGCAAACCTCAAAAAGTATTTGTAAACAGATAAGGAATGGAATCCATGGATAAAAGATCTAAATAGAATTGGGATGAAATTACCATCTAAACCAGGGGTTCGCAAACTCGCCTTTTTAGGCCGAATACGGCCGGATAGCTTCTTTGGTGCGGCCGGTAGCAGCAATGCCTAAATATGTTCTACGAGGACAATTTTGAATTTGTGGTACATCTTAAGGAATTTTTTAACATGCTTTAATGCTTTAAATTTGCTATAATTTTGTTTTATAATCTAGAAACTATAGGATTGCCATGTAACTGACTTTTTAGTGTGCTTCTTCTAGTAAAAAAAGTTATAGTAGGGTCCTACTATAGTTTTATACTACGAGTCCTTCGGTCTCGGTCGCTTCGCGACTTTTGTTCGTACGTGTTAGACACTACGCAATACAATTAATGGCCGCTTCGCGGCCTTTCACTTCCCAAAGCAATAATATTAATAATGAGTTAACCTGTGGCAGGGACTTCTTTAATATAGGGACTGTAAACTTCGTTCTACGGTAAAATTAGCGTAGGCCTAAAACAGTATTGTTATTTATTGATATCCCGTAATTCGATAATGCTAGACATAGGAAATGTATTATTGTCGTATAGGAAGTCATATTTTGGGAGTCCAACGGTAATATTGGTTTATCGAAAATATTTGTGGAATGTAAGTTATGCGATTTTCACACCCTTCCATATATGGTAATTTTGTTAAAATCTCGAGATTACTTAACTTTATACATATGAAATGTATTATTGGCGAATGAGAAATGGGAATTCATATTTAGGGACTCAGTAGATCACATTGATTTACCTAAGGCGTTCCCATTAGCCTATATTATTATTTTGGCACTCTCCACAGGAGGATTGCCCCGATCATGTTTTGTAGTTTAGCCAATTCTTACATTATTAAAAAATCTTGATAAGTTTCTTTCAAATCTATATTTAAATCAATGTTGTCCAATAAAATGTATTAAGTGGTGATGAGAAATGGATTTAGGACTACATATTCAGATAAAATTCAAAAAAATTTAATACTTTATACATTAATTTCCCAATAACTCTACTGTTATTCAACAAACCGGCTAACTGGTTAATAAAATCTCTAATCGTTAACCGATGTCAGCAACGGTAATCGGTTAACCGAATCCAGCCTTGTTGTTTTGTAATAAACAACATAATGACAGATATCTGATATGTAAGAATTAGCTAAACTACAAAACAGAGGGGGGGGCAATCCTCCTGTGGAGAGTGCCAAAATAATAATATAGGCTAAGGGGAACGCCTTAGGTAAATCAATGTGATCTACTGAGTCCCTAAATATGAATTCCCATTTCCCATTCGCCAATAATATATTTCATATGTATAAAACTAACTAATCTCGAGATTTTAACAATATTACCATATATGGAAAGGTGTGAGAATCGTATAACTTACATTCCACAAATATTTTCGATAAACCAATATTACCGTTGGACTCCCAAAATATGATTTCCTGTCTGAAAATGATACATTTCATATGTATAAAGTTAAGTAATCTCGAGATTTTAACAAAATTACCATATATGGAAGGGTGTGAAAATCGCATAACTTACATTCCACAAATATTTTCGATAAACCAATTATCAACAATTGATTGTGGTTCACAGTTGCTTCAATCATTAGCCTTTATTGCAGGCTATACTGTCCATCAGTACCTGAACGAACAAAACCGTGTCATATCTGTCTACATATGTTAACAGTTGATAAAGAATTTCTCCTTGATTTAGACCTGGACTCCTAGTATAAACTTCTGCAGCTAACGGACCGTGGCGGACTTAAATATCCATCTGAGCCAGTTTTGAATTCCATATTTGTTATATGGAAGACCTTTAGTGCCATCGAAAACAATAAAGAGCTGATGGCGAAGCTTGTAAGTGGACCTTCTAGAATATTTATTACTAGTTGAACTCACGTTGATGTATTCGGAAGATAGTGATAATCGTGATCCAAGTATTTGAAAGTCTACTTGAATTAGCTGTGGTGTGTTTAGTTGGAACATCTTATCGAATCTCGTCTTTACTGCAGCGAATTGCTTTCTTGCAAACAAAGTTAAGAATTATAACTCGCTGGTTCTTTCAAAAAGTATAGAAAGCGTAAATTTAAGAAATTCTCTTAATTATGTGTCTACTTATTTGTATTTACCATGATTTGTATTACTCTGTTATTCTTATTTCTATTATGTAGTTAAGTGTGTCGTGTGTCACTGCTAGAGCCAGAGAGAGAAAGAGGAGAGAGGAAAGAAAGCAAATAATTGTGTATTATTTACTGTATATTAATATTAGAAATTGTACTGTTTGTGTTTATTATTACTATTAAATTATGAAAATCCAATCACCGTTCTCATTACAGCTAATATTAATCACGGGCTAGCACTGCTGAGTTATGTTTACGACCTAGAGACCCATAAAGAACTTCGTAGTTCAATATAGAAAACATTAAAAAATTAAAATTTCCCATCTTCTTGTGCATCCCTGGTATATCTACTGTCAGGCCATATATAGAGTAGGCTATGCGTAATCCCATTAATTGTCTTAGTAATAGGAAGCCAATATAGGTGTAATAAATAAACAATGCATCAGAGAAGTTGCCTACTCGAGTGCATTCTTGTTAACCAAACAAATCAGATCACCCACATAGTGCTAAGAATAATATGATACATTTGAACTAATAACTTTCGTTAACTACTCTTACTTGAATTGTTTGCAATAGAACACAATCGAAAATCGATTTTGCACTTTGCTATACCTGTGTTGGTACGATACACTATTTATGGTTGATTAGTGTAGGGACTAATTAATTAACTGTGTCACAATCAGAAGAAAAGATGGGAATTCGTGAACTGCTATCAGGTGTAGAAATTTAGTATACGTCTAATGCTTTGAATTTTCTACAAATCGGAGCTAAATTGGGAAGCTAGTACAAAATATCTGTTTTTCGCAACTGTGACGTCATAATCCCGTTATTTTGTTTCAAAAACCAATAGATCGTTGTCGCAGTACAAAATTACCCCTGTATACAAATTTTCCGCTTTCTGGGACTCGTAGTCTTTCCAATTAATTCTGGACAAACAAACAAACACACAAACAGTAGCGGATTTACCATAGGGCTGCTCGGGCTAAAGCCCTAGGCCCACTTCATTATTAGGCCCAGTTTAGGTCAACTTGGCCTGGAAATGGGATTGATTTGGGAGTAGAAACTAGTTTCCTCCGAAAGAACTTCAAAATATAATGAATAGTTTGCTTGAGCTAAACCCGAAGTTTCAATAAAATTTTAGAAACACCAGATACTTAAGTACTTCGTGAGATTTTTCTCAATAAAAGTTATCTATCCATATATTAAAAGCACAATTGTTGTCTGCTTTTGTGTGTGTTAATCTAGAATTATTAGGGAAGACAATATGCTCTAGAAAAATACAAATTGGCATGCAGGGGTAATTTTAGACGTTCACAACGATGAATTGGTCCTAACGTCTTCTAAACGAAATATCGGCATTCTGAAGTCATAAAAGCGCATAACCTCAACCTTCCATACGGGCACCCTCATTGATGTATAGTCAAACTAAATATGTACTCATTTACTAATAATCACTTTTAATGATAAAAATATGGACAATAAACTTTCTGAGATGCGGGGAAATTCCCAGTTACGGGCACCCTTCGTTAAGAGTGGCCGGATATGGGAGTTTTGAGTGTATTTGGGAATAACTCATTAATCTTTGTCTGAATCGACCACAATTTTAGATTACAAGGCCCCATAAAATGAAGCACACGTTACGATTTATGGGATTATAGCCTCACGTAGGAACTAATTCGGATTTTACTCCTACTATTTCTATTCAGTCGACACAAATTTGTCACATTATACTGTATTGCATTTCTCTTCAAAATTTTACAATTTTCAGTTTTATCTGCCCAGGTATTATCAAAAACGTACCTAAAACTGCTTCCTCATTGATCAAATTGTGTTTTGGAGATTTAATCTTCACCTACATTTTACCCGAGATTGCATACTTTGATTAATCCAGTTTGGCAGTCTACTTCTATTGGTGATTTATTTTTGCCTACGTCATTCACATAATTATGCATGATATTACTATCAAAGATATCCAACGATTTACCCTCCTATATCTTCTGCATTGTAAATGACATATTGATCCAACAATTTATTGTCAGGAGGAAAATCTTGATATTAAATTGCATTTTAATTAATAAATTGAATTACATTGACTCCCAAATTGCGACAAACAGATCTGAATTAAATTAAGTAAGTGCAATTTACAATTCACAGGCTAAACTTATTTATTATGAGTGATCTTTTGAGGTTGGTAAGGTCGCGAAGCGTCCGTTAATTGTGTTTTGTAGTCTAACACGAACGAAAAAAGGACACGATGCGACCTAGACCGAGGAACTGGTTTATATTAATAGTAATTTTGTTAGAAAAAGTGTTATTTCATTGTTTCTGTTAAATATGTAAAGTAGAGACTATGATTGGAAAAATAAAGCATATACAAATAGGCCCAAAAATACAAAAGCCCTAGGCCCACAACACCCTAAATCCGGCACTGCACACAAACAAACAAACAAACAAACAAACACACAACAATTCCTCTTTTTAGTGTGCTTCTTCTAGTAAAAAACGTTATAGTAGGGTCCTACTATAGTTTATACTATAAGTGCACACATACCATAACTTGTTATTTAGTGGCGTGGCTTCAATACGCCTACCTACGGCAGAGTACTTTGTACTGGGTAATGCATAGATGTACTTTGGGGGTATTGAATTTACCTCTGTCGGGCTTCCGGCCGGCCGGCCGTACGCGATGGCCTGACTAAACCATTGGTGATAGAGATTTAACATTTGGGCAGGAGATATAGAATTTCCTGGAGATGATCACCTCGAAGCCCGATTTCCCAATTTCGCTTTTGTTTGTCAATTATATCGAAATTTGTGTTCTGGTCCAGTAACTCTTTAATAATTCGAATTATCTATTGAAATTATAGAGGTTGTATTCTCTTAAGGATGTTCTTTCTATATATCTATTAAAATTATTAGGTCGCTAATAAATTCTACGTTTTATTAATAAACGATTATTTACATAAATCAACGATCTTCTCCATATTGTAATTACTCTATAGTATACTCAATACAATAGAACATATTACATAAGCCTACTATCTGCTAGATAATGACTGTTATTGATTGGTTTGTAAGTGAATATGTGTTTCATACAAGTGCAATTAAAACACTAAGGAAGTTGGAATATTTTACAATTTGATGATGATGTCAATTCTATTATTCTAAATAGTAACGTAAATACTAACTAGCAAGTATTCCTAATTTCTATTTGTAATAATTAATCTTTAATTTGAAGTCTTCACAATTCAAACATTAATTAAATTGTATTACACTAAGATGAAATGTAATTTGAATATTGAAATTCTAATTAAATTAAACATTGGGGAAGTGTAATCAAAAGGAGCACACTCCCATCCCGTCTGTGAGGGTTTTTTTTTAGTCTAATCACAATTAATTAACGTGTATACAGTTTACTAGCTAATTTTGTTCTACAAACACCAATGAACTAGTATATATATTAAGTTTGAAAATTTTCTGGGGGCTTGCCCCGACCGCCTTATAAGTTGCTCGCTACGCTGGCTTTTTTTATTGGGCAACCCCTTTTGAACATTTCTGGGTCCACAGTGATTCTTAAACGTATAGTAAGGCTATAAGTCAATTAATTTAATACGAAAAAACAATTTTCTCTTTTAGATGCGGCCGGTAATGTTATGTCCTTACCTAAATGTGGCCGGTATGCTGCAAAAGTTTGCGAACCCCTGCACTAAACTCTTCACCATTATGGAGCTATTTGAAGAAAATATCCTATTAAACTTATTTAGGATCTCATTTAGGAATTATAATAGCTGGCCGCTAGCCTATGTACAAATGACCGTGTATAGAGTAACATTTAGCAGATTCCACTATTCAGTATGTAGGTAGCAGATCACAACCTTATTGAGCTGTGGCCGCCTAAGCAGTATATTTAAGCTGATCAACTGCACTACGCGCGTTCTCACAACTTATTCTCGAGCCTTCGGCCCTCGCGTGTATTTACAACAATTTGATTACTTAATTAGATTAGACAAATTTGTTACTTCAGAAAGATAGTAAATAGCTCAAACTTTTAGACTAAATCATAATAATATATGCTCATGATTCTCGGTAAATTAATATGTTAATTCTTGCTAGAAAAGTCATTGATACGAAAATTATTCTTAACTGACAGATATATCTTTTTTCGCGTTTATGAGTAGCAAATCTGAAATCTAATTGATTAATTAATCAAAAGTTTGGAAATGAGGATTTTATAAGGTGGAATGAAAGGTTTTAGTTTAACTTTTACTAAATAGACTATTTATGCGATTAATGGGACTATTAAAGTACTAACTTTAGAGGGTAAATTTTATTAGTAAAATGTATTGACCCAGAATTATTTGTGTTTATTTTTCCAGCCAATTAAATTGCAGTCTCAGTTAGGCTTTCTATAATGCATACTTAACAGCTGATAGTTTTGTCACCTTTTGAGAGGGAAGATATGAATATTTTTCTTAGATATTAGAACTTATTCCTAAAAAGCATTATTACCCATCCCCCTGCCAAATTTCTAGCCTGTAGCTCTTACCAGTTCCTCAATCAATTCTGAACAAACAAACAAAAAAATCATTGTGATTTAATATATAAGATAAAATGACAAAACAAAAAAACACTATAATCTAGTAGATTGGTTTCTTATATAAAAGTTCTGAACTAAAATAATAATAACATAGAAAAGAGTAAAAACGTCTAATTCTTTAATTTGGTTTGGATCGGAGCTGGAATGCAAGTTATTGCTGTATATGTTCTACCACGACACACCAAACTTCCTCCTTCTGTTCTAGCTAAACAAATAAAACAAAAAGATATTTTGCATCTGATGCACTTCATTTCATTACAACCATCCTTGTGTTCTATAACAGTAAAGCAATTGGGACAAGCTCTGAAGGCTGGAACAGATATAACTATACCTTTCTGATCTTTGAAATCCTTCTTCGGAGATTTCCTTAGTTGCTCTATTTCAACTCTTTTGCAGTCCTGATTCCCACAAATCTGGTGATTACCTGGATTGCTCCACTTTCTCAGACAGTACCAACAGAAGAAATATTCCTTCTTCTGCTTCTTGGTGCAGATAGTGCAGTGTACTTGAGGATTGTCTGTTCTCTGTCGTTGACAATAGCTCTGACAACTGGGGCACTGCTGGATATCTTGACTCTCACAGAAGTTCACAGAGATGGCTGCTTCTATGAATTGTTTCTCTTCCCAGTCTGGCAGTCCAAATTTAATAATATCATCTATCTTGATAATAGCTGGACAAGAAGCGCAATTAATTTCAAACTTCAAGTGTTTGATTTGCTCCCAAGTATGAATGAGAATATCATCTGGACACATTAAATGACCACATTGCATTTTCAGTCCGCTATCGTCTCTACAGACACAACACTCGCCTTTCTTGTGTGGGAATGAGACAGTCCTTGTTTCGTCTCTGAACATGAAATATGTAGCTCCGCGCCTGACTTCACATACATCTATGCCTCGCTTCTCTAAAGCGCAGATAGAAGCTGCACACATTTCCTTATTAAGAAAGTGGAGGTGAATTGAAATTGAAATTGAAAGCGGAATATCTCATAACTAAAACACAGGGCGTAAAAGGGTGGGTAGAGAATTTTTTGGAGAAATTTTCGACAAGTTATTATGTTTTAGCTTGAGCTAAGTAGCATAATACGTGTATTAATTATAATAGCTAGTAATACGTTCAGTTGCTCACGTAAATATGTCCTTAGTTTCAGAAGATATTCTCTAATCGAAAATATACCATTAATCTATAAAAAATATACGATATCGTAATCATTGTTATGCACTTATGCTACTTGCCTGAAATTCCATTTCAAGCCACAGTGTAGACGATTCCAAATAAAAATTATGTTAGAAATCCATAGATCTATGTTAATGTAAAAAAATATTTAGAGAGATCAGGAATTTTGAAATTTTAGACAAATCATATTGGTATAAGTTTAAATAATAGAAATAATATAATTGGTAAACAAACATAGATAATACCGAAGCTATTCAAGATAATAAAAAATATTTAAGGGGTAATATGACATTATTCCTTACTCACGCAGGTAGAATTCATTTTCATAGCTATTAATTAGTAATACCGCCAGGTAATCTAACAACTAGCATAATGTTAGAACCTCCACAGATACCATAGTCATTGATGGTCATAGCTTTTCCATTCTTTTTAGTTTCAAGATCCTTATTGGTGAAGATGAGCCTCTGGTTCTCAACCTCAATCCCACACTTCTCAAACACCTGAGTTTTCAATTGGAGCACAGTATAAGTCTAGAAGATGTAGATGTGCTATATAGTTTTCTTTTCATGGAATGTAACAATATCAATTATGAGAATATCTGTAATGATATTCTATACAAGTAAAACATAATCCAATTTGAGCTCGTTCCAGTTAAAATTTGGACTGATTAATGAGTGTCTCCCTTTTTGTGACACGAAACAAAATTGCTAAACTTGAGGAGAGCTTAAATAATAGTGAACACTCAAAAGTCCACCAAAATCTTAGGGGGTGTAAGAGTGCTGATATAATAATAATTTGAAAATTTCATTGGCATTTATTAAATTTTAAGAAATTTAATTCCAAATTAGTGCTGAGTATTAATAGTGTACATTTTTCACAGATTTAATCGAGTATAGGATGGTAAGACTTTTTAATATGTATAGTCATCATTATAATTTCTTACTTCACTTCACAATAATATCAATAATACGTATAACCAAGGTTGCACAGAAAAGTTATATTCGGTTGACCTATACGTGTATCATTTCGGTTCAGTATTGGTTGGAGCGGTCCTTTAAATTTAATAATGCTTCGTATGTAGCATGTACCTCAATTAAATATGTACTGTTCTTCATGACTTGTGATTGAAAACAGAATTTATTAAGGCAAATACTACTTGGATTAAAAATAAGTATTACTTAGTAATAATTTTGTTGGTTAGTTAACATAATTTAGAATGAATATATCTATACTAGTAAACTCGATTGTCGTGTGTTTGTTTCATCTTTGTCCGTATTTCATCAAAGTGATTGGGAAATATAACCGCATTTATAATTGAGATAGAGACTAAATTATAGCGTACATTATATAAAAACAAGTTTATTGAACACTAATTTCGCATTTACAATTTTATAATATGAATATTTATTGTTGTTTACAAAAGTAGGTAAACAAAAAATTACTGAAAATTCAAAATGAACCTAGAGAGGGAACGCTGCATTAGGTCGAATTCTGATGTTGTCGATAGATCGAAAATAGCATGTTGTCGATAGATCGAATTTACTTTAGCTATGTTGTCGATAAATCGAATTTATTTTATGGGCTTCCTTTGGTATACCAAAAGGAAGCCCATAAATAAATTCGATCTATCGACAACATAGCTAAAGTAAATTCGATCTATCGACAACATAACTAAAGTAAATTCGATCTATCGACAACATGCTATTTTCGATCTATCGACAACATCAGAATTCGACCTAATGCATGCGCCCCCCTAGAGACTAACTTCCATTGACCTCGGTAGGAAATAAAGTGATCGCTACGTACCATTGAATATTGATCTGGAATAGTATCTTACATTTAAAACTATACATACAGTCACGAGGACATTAAGAGGATAGAGATAATCCCCCTAATATAGCAAACCGAGAACAAAAAAAAAACCCTCACAGACGGGATGGGAGTGTGCTCCTTTTGATTGCACTTCCCGATTTAACTAGAATTTCAATATTCAAATTACATTTCATTTTAGTGTAATATAAATTAATCAATGTTTGAATTGTGAAGACTTCAAATGTTTAAATTAATTAAAGATTAATTATTACAAATAGAATTAGGAATACGTGTAGTATTTACGTTACTATTTGAATAATAGAATTCATTATTTGACATCATCAACAACTTGTAAAATGTTCTAACTTCCAAGTGTTTTCATTGCACTTGTATGAAACACATATTCACTTACAAACCAATTAATAACAGTCATTATCTAGCAGATAGTAGGTTTATGTAATACTATGTTCTATAAGCTATAGTATTCAGTATAGAGTAATTACAATATGGAGAAGATGGCTGATTTATATAAATAATCGTTAATAAAACCTAGAGTTGGTTAACGACCTATTCATTTTAATTGATAAATAGAAAGAACATCCTTAGGAGAATGCAACCTCTATAATTTCAATTGATAATTCGAATTATTAAAGAGTCACTGGACCAGAATACAAATTTCGATATAACTGATGAACAAAAGCGAAATTGAGAATTCGGGCTTCGAGGTGATCATCTTCAGGGAATTCTATATCTCCTGTCCAAATTTTAAATCTCTATCACCAATGGTTTAGTCAGGCCATCGCGTACGGCCGGCCGGCCGGAAGTCCGACAGAGATAAATTCAATACTGTGCACTTATAGTATAAAACTATAGTAGGACCCTACTATAACGTTTTTTACTAGAAGAAGCACACTAAAAATTAAAAATAAGTCAGAAGACATTTAAGTAGTTATATTTTCATGTAGAAGCAACTTGGCTTCCCTGTAAACATTTTCCCAAAAGATGTTGAATCCAAATTATGTTTTCTCACACTAGACTTTGTATTTAAGCATCAATTAACGATAATCAAAATGTAATGCAAAGAAATTGAGAAACACATTAATCTTAATGTTCCTCTATCGAAGGTCCAAGCAAGATTATGAAAGTAACAATTAATTGAATTATGACTATTCAGATCCCCAGGCCCCATTTGCCTTTCTTTCCTAATGATATTAGGAGACTTAATTCCAAAAGATTTCAAGCTATATGACAAAGATTAAATATGATCTCACCTTCATTTGAGTCTTTGGGATATTTATACTTTTCACTTTTCCTTCAAGTCCAAGAATATATATGGTGTCCATCTCTAATTTAGTATAATCTGATGCTGGATAATAATTAGTAAATAAACTTCCCTTTCCCTATGCCTAACTACCCGTATTACACATAGATATGTTAATTATATCATATTTAATAGCTCTTATGGTCGTATAGCAAATGATTATTTATGTAATAAGTATATATAACCAAATACTGTGCAAAATGAGGTTCTTATATGATTGATAAAAAATATTTATTCAAAGATTATCCAGAGGATACGGGGCTGTCAAACGTTATGTATCATTTTTGGGAGATTACACGACGCCCTGCCCATTTTACGCTTTTCGACCATTTTTGTAATACAAAAAGGATGCCTGTCACACATTTGTTACCTCCCCTCCATCTTGGACAAGTTAGGTAACTTTTGAAAGACCCATATGCGCTTACTGGAATATTGACCTTAGAAAATTCAGAACTTATTTTTGATAGTTAATGGAATTTATATTTAATCGAAATAAACGAGAGATAATAATCAATAGGTTAAGGTACACATTATCTAAGACCTAAAAATAATTGAGAGTATAATGTACAAGTAAGATAGAATAAACGTAATACGAACTAAAGCATCAAATTGGGTTTAACTTAACTTTGTCTGTATGGGAGCAGGAACACATTTGATTCCAGTCTGATTATAGCTCACACTCTTACAAGAGAGACTCCCATCATTTGCTTTGATTAGACAAATAAAGCAAAAATCAGTTTTGCAATTACAACATGTCATTCTGTTGCATCTAATTGTATGTTCTATTAGAGTATAACATAATTTGTTGGGACAAGCTCTCCATTTAGGAATAGAAACAGTTTTCCCATTATGATCAGTAAAATTTTTCATAGGAGAGCTCATCAACGTTTCAACACTTTCTTCCATACATTTAGAATTGCCACAAATGTTATGATTTCCTTTATTCTTCCATTCTTCCATACAATACCAGCAAAACATGAAATAGTTTCCTCCATTTTTCGGGCAAATAGAACAATGAATTTGAGATGTATTAGAGTTTGGTCTTGAACATAATGTGTGACATTGTGGACATTCTTTGATATCTTGACTCTCATAGAAGTTTGTTGCTATTGCTGTTGTTAGGAACTGTTCTTCCTCAAGAGTAGGGAGGCCAAATTTAATAATATCCTCTGTAGGAATAATATAATCACACCCTGTGCAACAAATATCATACTTCATCAGCTGAACCTGCTGCCAAGCACTGTCAAGAATGTCATCTGGACACATGTAATGTCCACACTTCAACTTTATCCCGCTATTATCCCCACAGGTGTTACATTCACCATTGGAATGGGGGAATGAGACAGTTCTTGTTTGGTCTCGATATTTAACAAAGAGCATCTGATAGCGTCTAGCCTCAGTAAATAGAACATCTCTGATTTCAAAAGGAGTTTTTTCTGCCATTTAGGTAATAATTTATAATCTACATATATTATAAACTCGATTGTTGTGTGTGTGTGTGTGTGTGTGTGTGTGTGTGTGTGTGTGTGTGTGTGTGTGTGTGTGTGTGTGTGTTTGTTTGTCCACTTGAATTAAAGTGATCGGGGAATAGAAACCAAATTTATAATTGAGTAAACAAGTATTTTAAAGTTAATCCGAATTTGGTATGTATTAAATTAAATTATAAATTCATCATATTAATATTTAATGATGTTGTTTACAAAAATAGGCAAACAAATTAATGAAAATTCAATATGAAACTGGAGGGTAATTTCCGCTGGGTATTATAGGTAACCAATTATGCTGAACACGAATTTTATAATGGCTGAAACGAATATTTGATATGCAACGAAATGAATCGTTTTCTAAACGAAGGAATATTAGAATATTCGTACGTTCTGATTATTAACATTATATCAAATTCAAGATTCAAAATACAGTGGAAAATAACTTTTTGTTATTGTAGCAAATTGTTAAATCATAGTTACAAAGTGCATTAACATAAAAATAGACACTCAACAGGTAGGAATTGATATTTACGATCTATCCAACTATAAAAAATAATGTTGTTGTCCAAAAGTAGTAAACGAATATTTGTTTCAGTTTAATATTCGTTCAAACAAACATTCTTTCGAAACGAACAAATATTCGTTCAATCACTTCGAACGAATATTCGAATAATCGAATATTTGGTTTCAGCCATAAATTTCACATTTGCAGATTTTAATACGAACCTTTATTGCTGTTTATCACAAAAACAGGCAGACAGATTATTCAAAATTTCAAATGAACCTAGAGGCTACCTAGCAACGGATATTATAAGTCAACACGATACTGAATACGAATTTAAATTCTGCAGGTTTCTGATATTAACATTAGTTGTTGTGTTGCTAACGTTAAGGTAAACGGATTTTTTAATATTCAAAATGAACCTATAGACTAGCTTACAAATATATTTGATAAGGTAAACAAGTTTGCTGATTACAAATTCCTTTTTTTTTTTTCAAATTATAATATTACATACCTGCTATAGTTTGGACAAAAAATAGTGATTGTGAGTAATACCTAAAATGACTCACCCTCTAAATGTAGGTTTTTTTATTGTGTAAAATTACAGTACCTATTCAAGCGTACAGGGATTCTATACAGTCTATATAATTCAATGTTTTCTCCTTTCCAAAGTGATTAATTTGATTTATGTCAACCTTAAAAAAGAAATAACATGATAGTATTTCTTTCCATGCATTCCACATTAACGACATAATGCAATGTCTTGGTTAATGTAATTCCTCTTAGTATAAGTGTACACGGTGTTCCTAGGCAAGCAAGCGCAGCGAGTGAGAAAAACTTTTGGGGTGTCCAGGGATTAGGGCCAATGTATAGGGGAAATTGGAGCCTCGTACAGGGATATGATTCAAATAAGTTTGCAGGTATGCTAATATGAAGATTTATTTTTGTGATTTACTATTGAAAGAATTGAGATCGCGCATCAGTCGAGACGAAGGGCTCGGTGATAAATAAACTACTAAATAAATCTGTAAGACCCCGTCCAATTGGAAACATTGGATTGACTAAATAGAATGTTCATAGACGTATAGTAATATATCAGGCTAAGTTTTGTATAACATTGTATAGAATTAAAATGAAAAAATAATTAAGTGTATTGCAAAAAATATTAATTTTGTTAGGAATACAGTAGATTATATGAACTATTGATAACTAGAAATAATGCGATTACCACCTGGGAGGCGTACTACTAGAACTATGTTAGACCCAGAATGGATACCATAATGTGAAAACGTCATCACCTGACCATTTCGAGTATCTTCTAATTCTTTGGAAGAGTAGAGTAGACGCTGTTCATGAGCATCTACACCGGTACAAGTTTTGACTTTAACTCTAAGATCCGATATTTTGAAATTCTAAGGATTTAGTTAATTTCAAGTACTAATAGGTGAATTATTTTATTCAAATAGAAAGAATTAATGCATTTTGTAAAAATAATTCAGATTAAATATATTTACATATTGATTATTGATTAGTAAAAGAATTATCAGTTACCCCGAGTTTTATGCTCTCAATATGAATTGTTCTTGATTTTCCTTCAAATCCCATAATGAAGATATTATCCATTAATCGAAAATCTAATTCAGGAATTTGGCAAAAGCAAACATCGGAAAAAAATCTTAACAGCACAACTATATTCAAGAAAACCAATAATTGTTAACCTGAGTTCAATGAAATAGTAACAATAGTGTTAGTAGTAGTGAAATGAGTAGAATTCATACGTAGTAAGTATTTCATCATACCTCAGTAACAGTACGTACGTGTTTTGGAAGTAAATGGGTCTATAAGATTATTGTGGTTAGGATGTTTTTCAGATATCAAGATCAAAAACATTATTGATACTAACAGATACTTTCAGTGATCAGCTTAATCGAACATTTTCAATGAAAGATTGCACAAGTCAGTGTAAGTTAATAAATGAGAATGTGAATATATTGAGATTGCAATAAATAAATAAATAAATTTAAGAATTACGCATATTAATTACCGTTTGCGATCGATAAGTGATAGACTAATACATGTCAAACACATACCTCCCAAGTTTGAGATTGTCAATGCGGGTCACCAACCCCTCACTACATAGATTCGAAGGGATGTGGACTCGTTTTGGAGATTAGTTAGGACTCTTATATACAGTGTATTATACAGCCATTTATAAATACGCTCCTAATCCTGGCCTGATGCAATTTTCATACGCCTAAATCACAAATTAATGTTACGGTATAGGAGAAGATTCCAAATTTTTTCGCTCCTAATTCAAAATTTCCAATAAATCATACTCCAAAAGGAGTGTCTCGCGCTCCTGTATAAATTCCTGCTTATATACTTGTTATGAGATGAGGCCACGTACTAGTATGAAGACTAGACGCTCTAGCTGACCCCATCCCATAGGGATGTCATGTGTGTGGTTTCGTCCCATTCCAGGGACTCATCAGGAGGGTAACCCTCGACCACCATGCGTACTGCCGCACCTCTCGCTCCAGCCCGTGGCTCCTGCGAGTGCCGTACTTCCCATGTATCCATAGTCCTAGACTATGGTTACCAGTCGTACTGCCGGACTATCTACAGACTACTCATGTAGTGTCCCGTACTTCCACTTAGTGCCTTTCCCAAGGACACTACTCCTGAAGGCTCTAGGTGATACTCGTCACATACTTAAAATTAGATTGGTAAAGTCATTTTGACATATTTATGTTAGTTTCTATAGGAAAAAGACAAGTTTTACTACCTATTTACTGAATAAGATTAACTAAAATTAACAAAAAGGGAACTATTTAGGTGTTTTAAGCGTGTTAGTCTTAATACTGATCTGATTTTAGAGAATTGTGCTCCAGAAAATTATTTTTTCCAATGCGGGTTTTTCCAGGACCTTCGCGGGTCAGCGGGTTTCGATGCTCAAATGCGGGTCACTTGGGAGCTATGCAAACAACGAGTATAAAAATGTTTCAATGCTCATCTGAAACTCTTATATAGCTAAGTTATTTGATTATATACGTCTGGTAACTTTTACTGGCTGTTTATACTACTTTGAAATGACTGTAAATTAATTACTATAGTTATAAATTAAAAAATATTCTGATTTTATGTCATTTTAACCAATATCCGTTGAGTGGCATAAGTGTATCTGCCACTTTCCACTTGTGACACAAGTGGGAATGTGCCTGGCTGTATCTAAGGATAAAATAATCATAAGATTTGAAATTATACACTTGGAGTATTTCGACCATGTGGAATTCAAATCAGCAATCAGAAATTTAATGTCATAATGATCAGAATTTATATATTTAACGAGCTCTTCGGTCTCGATCGCTTTGCGACGGATCGGTACTACGCACCTCAAGTTAAGTCGCTGTTGGGTCGAGGAGGGATAAATGAATTGAAGGCAATATGTAATCCTGAGATCAAATAATTATAAAGCTCCATAGTATACATATTATGGAAGAGAAGCTTATATTTGTAATTGTGTAGGTAAACTAGATCTAAAGTCTCCAACAAATAATTTAATTAATCACGAATAATGTACACTTCAGTTTCTGACGTTTTTTTAAGCTAATCAATTTATATCGTATAAATAATAATTTAATGAGAATATTAGTAATTTGAAAAAATAATCACATAATATTAGAAGTTGGGATCACTAATTGAGGTAATTATAAGATCTGGCACAACTGCACACTAATTAAGACAGAGTATTGGGGAAATCAAGGTCATTTAAAATCAAAGGGGGGTTGCAACCCCCCTGTAATAAACTCAATACTGATCTGTAGACTAGTCGACCGTACCGCTACTAGTGGGGTTTCGTTCCATTATAGGAACTCATCAGGAGGGTAAACCTCGACCCCATAACTCCCATCACGTCTGTGGGTGGTCACGATTATTGCCACGGTGTCTCCTTAACGACCGCTCGTGCCTCCTGCCGGTATAGTAGTCCCAGACTACTGCCGGCCCCGATACTACACAAACCTAGATCCACCACTGCTGGGTCACAGTATTATACCAAGGATATCAAATTTGAACTAGCCCACTATATTAGTCGACGCAGCAATATCGGGTTAGATTGTACAGGAATATATCTACACTTAGAAACAAGAAACATTGTATATCTACGTATACTACATTGGTATGTCTTGTCGATAGAGTGTAGAGAATGTAGTAGACTCCATTCTAATTGAGAAGATTCCTTAATGATTCATTTTATTACTGTGCCGACTATACTACGTACAGTGGATTCTGATTATAAGCTAGGTGAACAGTTTTTAACCGAAAATTGCTTGTTAAGAAGTATTGACATACGATTTGATAAAATGGAAACACAGGGATATGTTGCACCGGTTGCATTAGTGCAATTAGATGTGCTGTAGAACATCGTTAATATGTACACCAAGGGACTGGCATAATGAGTTCCGAAATTCGCCTAGCAGGTATAATTTGTATTGAAAAGGTTTTGAATTAGGCTAGAACAGTGAATCCGTATAATAAGTTCATTTTGTAGGAACTAATTTTTCTAATGAGAATAGTAAATTCCTCCTTTAATAGTTAACTTGTATAATCAAAACTAAATTTTAAATGGTTGATCATAATGTCTTCAAACAGACTAATAGTCATTGCTTGTATATAGCTATAGGCTATAGCAGCTTGTGGGTCACCATGTTAATAACGGGAATGTTATAAATTAATTAATGTAACATTAGTATAAATCAAGGTAGTCTAGCAGTACATCACTCATTAGAATCTATATTACTAGTTGCTGCCTAGCAATATAGCAGAACTAATAATAGAGAGGATTGAACTCATTCTACTATTCAACAATAGCACAGTAGTTAGAAAGTAGAAAGAGAATCGATTTCTTGTCAAGTGAAACTTCTCGCTTCTATTTAGACTTTTGTGCTCAACTGAATACACTTCCAATGCAATATTCAATGCAAGCGTCTGTGCTGGAAATACTTTAGTAGCTGCTTAGCAACTCACACAAGTATAAATAGGGAACACATTAGAGTGAAATAACTCGATCAGAATACAACTACACTCTTCTCTCCTTTTTTCTCAAACAACAACCTACTCCACTAAAGCAAAATGAAATTCTTCATTAACAACAAAAGCTCTCTCGATGACGACAAGCACTTTATCGATGACGACAAGCACTCTCTCGATGACGACAAGATCTCTGTAGATGACGACAAGATCTCTATAGTGACAGTATGAAGTCCAGAGGTGGAGTCTAGATCTCACCACTCTTTTGATGCTCGAATTGTTCCCTGACACCTATTCCATCTACAGCTTAACTTCTTGCCATTAACACCATTTGTTAGATTGTATTCTTGATCACAGTTCTGACTCTATTTGTTCAACCAATTAAATTCTACTTCTCTAAATTTCTCTCAAATTAATATAGCAACACGGGACACTTTGTATACGTTAATATAATACTGATGGAACGAATATTTTAGGATAACATAATTAAAATGATGTATAAGGGACTAATCATCATAAGTGTCCATTAGATGGGAGGTGTAATCTGTCCCCAATCTCTGGAAAGATGAGAAAAGAGTTTATTTCGCCCCTCACCCTAATAAATTTGTTTATTTCAACAAGTTATAGTAATTACAACGTTGTATATAAAGCCTATGAACCGGGAAGTTTAAGAACTCTGATTCGTATCTGTATTACTTAAGTATTTAAAACCCGATTTTTCTTTGTGTGCTTGTTTTCCCGGATTGTATTAAAGTTCTATAGAGGAATAGAAACCGCATTTATAAATGAGAAAGATACTAACTCCAAATGAAATTGCAAATGAAGTTCCAGTGCTCGTCAAATTAGGTGGTTTGGTGGCATTAGCTACCAAAAATCTATCTTAAGCCAGCAAATTTTAACTTTGGTGGCTTAACTAATCCACCATTAATTGTGCAATTATTTGACTTTGTGTTGGTTATATTGTTCGTTGCTTTATTGGTTATGAATATTAGTGTTCGTTCACGGCATCATCAGAAGTTTGTCAAGCCATCAGTGGTTTGTTAAACCAGCCGTTGATTATTCTTTAGAAGTGAAAAGAGTCAGGTTTTAAAAGTGAGGTGGTGGCTTAATTAGCCACTATCAAAATTTATTTTGTCGAGCACTAAAATGAAAAATAAATTGGATACGAATTTCCAAAATTTATAATATTATATTTATTCTTTGTTTACAATATAAGTGAATAGACTTAAAAGGAAACTAGAGTCTAGCTTCCAACGCGAAATATAAGCAAATAATTGTGCTGATTTCGAATGCTACATTTGAATACCCTCTAATTACGTACAGTCAACTCCCGTTATTACGAAGTGCTTGGGACCTGTAAATTTATTTCGTTGTATCCGGAAATTCATCATAAGCGGATAATAATTAATGCATTTGAAATGTTAGTGGGGAAAGTATCAATTTTATCATAAGCGAGTAAGTCGTTATATCTGAATTCGCTATTACGGGAATTCACTGTATACTACATTTAAAAAGCTCAAATTACTTATAATATTTATTGTTGACCAAATAGTTAAACAAGTTTGTGGAATCTTATCATTCACTTAGAGATTTGCTACTCATTTATTATTATACAGAATGATTAGTCCAAGGTTGCAATTGAACAAAGATATTTTCGGGTAAGCGGAATGCTATTTAGTGAATAATTGATAACGGTTGCAAACCTAGAATTTAGTATATAACCGAATGTCTGGGATTCGGTAAGAATCTATTTATGAATACTGACAATCGGTTCAAGGGGTTTCAGCTTTGTATTTGTAACAGTATATACGAAATCTTAAAAATTCAGTTAATTAGTATTATATTATTGTATAAGAAGAGTCCCGTGTTGCTATATTAAAGTGAGATGAATTTAGAGAAGTAGAATTTAATTGGTACAACAAATAGAGTCAGAACTGTTGATCAAGAATACAATCTAACAAATGGTGTTAATGGCAAATTGTTAAGCTGTAGATGGAATAGGTGTCAGGGAACAATTGGAGCATCAAAAGAGTGGTGAGATCTAGACTCCACCTCTGGACTTCATACTGTCACTATAGAGATCTTGTCGTCATCTACAGAGATCTTGTCGTCATCGAGAGAGTGCTTGTCGTCATCGATAAAGTGCTTGTCGTCATCGAGAGAGCTTTTGTTGTTCATGAAGAATTTCATTTTGCTTTAGTGGAGTAGGTTGTTGTTTGAGAAGAAAGGAGAGAAGAGTGTAGTTGTATTCTGATTGAGTTATTTCACTCTAAAGTGTTCCCTATTTATACTTGTGTGAGTTGCTAAGCAGCTACTAAAGTATTTCCAGCACAGACGCTTGCATTGAATACTGCATTGGAAGTGAATTCACCAGTTGAGCTCGAAAGTATAAATAGAAGCGAGAAGCTTCACTTGATAAGAAACCGATTCTCATTCTACTTTCTAACTACTGTGCTATTGTTGAATAGTAGAATGAGTTCAATCCTCTCTATTATTAGTTCTGCTATTTTGCTATCCAGCAACTAGTGATAGAGAGAAGATGTAACGTATACTAACAAAATATTTACAAATGTCTGACTTTACTAATTTAAAAAATGATCATTATTGACAATTTTGAAGTTGATTGCAAGTAATGACCTTTCTGGACGTGTTTTGCATGATCATGTAATTTTTGACAAAATTATGTTCCAATTTAACCAATTCTTCATAATTAAGTTTATGTGTATAAACTCGATTAACATAATGGTATTTGGCATATCTTCATTTTTATTAATCAATAACATTGACAAATTAGAATTATAATATACTAAGTTGAAATGCATTCATACTACATAAACCACGTTTTACAAGATGATATTACTAACATATGTATTCATCAGGGGCGTAGCACGGCTCTGCAAAACATTTGAAAGTTCCCGGCCAAAACTGGACCCCTTATATAATATAGATACAGACTCATACAGTAAATTAAAACAGGTCAGACCCAATCGGACCGCGTACTATGCATATGTTCAGATACATACTATGTATACGGTATCTGTTTTATGGCATACAGTGGAGTTGCTAAATTGGCAACTCCCCTATTAGCAAAATTACTTTATCAGCAACCGCTTTCAGATCCCAAGCGTGATAATACTGTTAATCTCATTCTCTATTAGCAACCAAATTTAGTGCCAAACACGGGTTCCTATTAAGCGTAATCCACTGCACTTTCATTAATTTGAACACAGTTATTACGAAATTCTGGTTAAGAAGTGCATATATTCGGTTTCCTTCATCGATTATAATATTTAGTTACACAAATCAGTAAACTTAGAAATTTAGATGATTCCTTTATATTCATACGGATTGTTTTGGTTCATAAATGCTCACACTAATGAGACTGTCGTAGACATACTCGGTGTTACATACCTTCAATTGGGCTCAATTACCTAGTTGCAGTCAAGTCGTTGGCATTTTCCTTGTTGTTAATGACTTAACAGCCTTTATCACTATTTCTGCTCAACACATTTAGCAGTTATAGCAATAGAGGTAATTGAATTCATTTTGCTATTCAATTAGAGCACAGTAGTTGGAAAGTAGAATGAAATTGTCAAGTGAAGCATTCTCTCTTATTTATACTTTTTGAGTTTAGCTTGTCAACTGCTGAAAGTAATTGAGTAGCAAAATCGAAAAGTATAAATAGGAATAATTTTGAATAAATTCACTAATTAAGATTGGACTTCACTTCAATACTCTTCACTCAACAGAACTCTACTACACAAAATGATGATGATCGGCCAATTCTACAATGTTTCTTGTCGCTACTGTATGTTGGATTTCATAATAGGACAAGGACAGGGGAGTCCATCTGACATCTGATTCGCCATCTTACTGCAAACCTACGTTCAATTTCTAGATTCAAGTCAAGACAACCTGATCTACAACCTTATTAAAACACTTAAAGTCTAAATTAAATTACAGTTAGAGTATTACTATTAATCTATTCAACTGTATTTCTTTGTTTAACAAATAAATGTACTACCCTTCTAATGCTTATACATATATAATCATATTATATACAGGGATAAGTGAAATATAGGGGTGATTTTTCTCCAGGTCTTGATAATCTAAAAGTATCAATTAATTCCCAATTTAAATCAGTGGTCATTCCTAAACTTAAAAGTAAGCTTAAGTTCAAAATTGGACCCCTTATTTTAAAATATCGATACCAATTCTAGTAGAGTGCAAAAAGACATTCCCTTGTTGAATTTGGACGTCGAAATTAGGCATTAAGCTCACTAGGTAAGTTTTGCTAATCTCCATTGCATACAAATATTAAGTTTTTAATGTAAGGATAAATTGCTAATAAGTATTTGGCTAGTGAAATTGATAATGTGAATACACTAATGTAAAATTTCACAACTGTTTCCATAGGCGTAGGCTCCGGTAGGGGCCGTAGGGCCATGGTCCTACCAATAATTGTCTTTTCTCCATAGATGCTAACACAATTATATAATTATTGCCAAGATGGCCCTACCCAGTGGCGGCGGAAGCATTTCGATGTATGTGCGAGCACTCCTCATTTAGGTCCAGATTTTCTTAAAATACTATCATGTGCCAAAATCATTTGTAAATAAAAAATAGGCACAAGTTATAGCTGACTAAGTCACTATTAATATAGTTATTCAGAATTTACAGTATACACCGCTTAATAGAGTCACATCGGGAGTCGGGACTAGGCAATTTTGATGCGATTAACCGGAATATTTTAACACAATTTATATGTTTCAATTTCTAGCCAAGTGACTCGATTAGTGAGGTTGATCCGATTAACCAGTTGCTCTAATAAGCGGAGTCTACTGTATCTACAGTATAGTATAGTGGCCCAGTTCTAATCTTACTGCCTTTATATTAGAAAGTTTCTCCGTAGCAGGTGCCCTGGCCACACCTGTATACATTTAGGGCTGAAACTTGGCATGTAGGTTCGGAGTGACCGTCTAATTTGCACCTGAGATTGCGATTTTTGATCAAATAATTTTAACACCTATTTAAGCTAATTATGGCTTTTAACATGAAATATTTAATAGTGAACTTGATAGGATTTACATATTTGGATAGAGAATTTAATTCTACACTTTTTGGCAAATCACAAATGTTCAATTTGGCCTAGGTTTGTGCATAATTGGGGTGACAATCTCCTCACACTTCAGATTCAGTAAAACTGTTAAATATAATTCTATTGTTTCAACTTGTAATAAATTTATTGATTTAACTTGTTAAATCTTTCAATATTGTTTCAACTTGAGATAACTACATGTATATTGATTAACTTGTGAATTCGAGCTGGGTTATATTCAATCGCAGAAATACTATACAATAGATTGAAGCAAATTAAATTAATTAAAAAAGGAATTTGTTGAATTTACTCAACTCACCGTGGATAACATTGCTAAAAAAATTAACTATTAATAGAATATATTATCTACATATAATTAATGAACGCCATTAAACTCAAGATGGTTTAAGTTAGAAACAAGCTTCCAATTTACCAATCGTTCCTTGTAGCTCGTGACCACTAGACAAATGTGTCATAACATCCTGACGTGATGGTTACATGGCGAAAAAATCCCAAATTGCAGCTGTACCTAAAGCATGTTCCTTTAGAGGCACTATTCAATTTACCAATCAGTAGCCAGCAAAAGATAGTGCCTCCAAAGGGAAATGCGTCGGCACAGCTGCAATTTTGGATTTTTTTTATGCATAGAACTGTTAAGGGTGTCCGGTTAAGTGAGGTGCCCAAATCTGAAAGGTCCGGATCTGTGGAGGTTTGAGTATACTTTGCTTTAGTGAATCCAATAATTAAGATTGTAAAATTTCAGCATCCTGCACTATTTTATTTTTGAAATATTCCTGCATTCTACAATATCTCATTGTGGTATTTCAAATATATATATATAGTGGAGTCTCCGAATAACGGACACATTGGAGGCATTGATTTTGTCCGTTGTAGAGAGATGTCCGCTTCTCGGTGCTGGTCCTTAACTATTACATTTATAGAAAATTCATTCCGTTCAACGAGGTTGTGCGTTGTGGAGGGGTTGTCCACTTCTCGGAGTGTCCGTTTTGGGAGACTCTACTGTATATCTATAGGACTGTCACGAAAATGTCCATGACAGAGTCCATGGAAAAGTCCATGGAATTTTAGTCCCGCGAACCAATTTTTTCGGGGTAAATTTTTCGGAGTATTTTATTTGTTTGTATGTTGAGATGATCGAAGAAAGCGGACGGTTTCTAAATCTGATTTTTGATAAATAGGGATAACTTTTGGCATCCGACAACAAGTCAAGGTTTCCACTCGAATTTCTTACACCTTGCCAAGTTTTGACGTCATTGTCACATTTTGTGAATCATGAAAAATACTAATGAATACTAATCCGCTTCATATTTACTCACGACTACAAAAATTTGTAAACCAAAAGGTTCCTCCTGGCTCTTTGTACTATATTCCACAAGTTGGATATCAATATGTAGTTAAACAGTTAGAAACTTAGATAATTCAAAAGGTTGTGGACTTGATAACATTGGACCGAAATTAATACAACTATCTGCTTCTGTCATAGCAAGACCAATTACAAAAATCCTTTACATCAGTATTGATACAGGGGTATTCCCCACGGCTTGGAAGGAGGCTAGAATAACATATCTTCATAAAGGGGGAAATACAACAGACAAGTCAAATTATAGGCCTATCTCTGTGCTTCCAACTTTTTCCAAAATAATTGAAAGACATGTACATAATTTTATTCTATCATTCTTCGATTCATATTGCATCATATCTATAATCAATCATGGTTTAAAAAAAAGCATAACTGTGAAACAGCCCTGCTAAAAGTAACTCAAAAATTGGTATGATAGCTTAAATAATCAAGAATCTGTGGGAATTGTGGCTTTAGATTTTAGTAAAACTTTGATTTAGTATCATATGAGCTTTTGTTGGGAAAGTGAAAAATCTTTTTCTTCTCCCCAAACGCCCATAAATGGATGAATAGTTACTTGAAATACCGTACTCAACAGGGTTGCCGTGGGACGGGAATTTTCATTCCCATTCCCATCCCATTCCCACGGATTTTCCCATGGGAATTCCCACGGGTTTTCCCATGGGAATTCCCACGGGTTTTCCCACGGGAATTCCCACGGGTTTTCCCATGGGAATTCCCATGTGGGAATCCTATGTGGTTTTCACATGGCAAATCCCCCGTCGAAATCCTATTGGATTCTTTATATGATCTACTTTTGATTTTGATGGCTTCACAAATGATGGGAAAACCTGTGGGAATTCCCATGGGAATCCATAAGGAATTTCAAGATTCCCATATGGGAATCCCGTGGGAATTCCCATGGGAAAACCTGTGAGAATTCCCATGGGAAAACCTGTGGGAATTCCCATAGGATAAATACGATTCCCATTCCCATCCCATTCCCATGGGAATTCCCATTCCCACGGCAACCCTGGTACTCAAAGAGTTGCCTATTGAAATAAGCTTTCAAATACTAGTATCGTCAGATGTGGAGTTCCCCAGGTTGAGGGTTCCATTTTAGGCCCTATACTCTTCATTATCTTTTTCAATGCATTTTTCTGTCAGTAGCCAATTCAGAATTAAATTTATACGCTGATGATTGTACAGTGGATGCCGGTTATAAGAACATCATTGGGAACTGCACTTAATGTGCTTAGAACCGATATGTTCCTATATATGGAATATGGCACCCGTTTTCCAACATAGTGTTCTTATACCGATATGTTCTTATAACCGTTGTGCTTATATCCGACATCTACTGTATTGTACATTTTTCGGGTACTAGTCAAGTCAAATACGTCAATACCATTTTGAATAAGGATGTTGGCTATATTACTGAATGGTGCCATAATATTTTAATAATAATATGGTGATTAATACTAAGAAATCATGTTCCATGTTGTGAGTACCGCTCAGAGGCTAGCTCACCAGGATATAAATCTAAAACATTGATCCTAGCAAATGCTACAGGAAAAAACTACTAGCCATAGTCAAAGGTAAAAGTCCTTATTTGGGTTGTAAATTGTAATACAGTTGATTACAAGGGTTACAAGGGATTAATTCCCTGTACAGTCTATATAATTCAATAATTTCTTCTTTCCTAAGTGATTAATTGATTTATGTCAAACAGACTCAAACTTAATAAGAATAAATAACATGATCGTATAACTTGCCATGCATTCTGCATTAACCACATACATAATATAATAATACTTTAGTATGTGTGGGTCGTTTTGAACTAAAGATAACTTATTAAATCGAATTTAATAGCATCAATAGATCAGAGCATTGAAATATCAACAAAATATTTACCAGGCAGGACATTGGCCCCATATGCCCCCCCCGTGGCGACGTCACTGTGCCAAATATATAAATAGTGTAGTATCGCGTCCGGCGCCTAGTGGAGCTAGGTATATGCCGGCAGGAGCGCACTCGTATAGAGTGTGGCAATAAGGAAGCGTGACCACCCAGTCACGGGGTCGAGGGTCACCCTCCTGATGAGTACCTGAGATGGTACGAAACCCCACTAGTCATAGGCGTAGCACGCGGTCCGGCTGGTCCGGCCATGGCCGGACCAGTTTTAATTTATTCTACTATATTATATAGGACGGTCCGGTTTTGGCCGGACCATTTTAACTGTTTGGCCGGAGATATTTCATAGCCGTGCGACGCCCGTGCTAGTCATTCTGGTTGGCTAGGCTACAGTTGTACTGTCACGCCAAAATTGGTCCGGGTCAAATGTGGTCCGGCCGGACCACTTTTGACCCGGACCAATTTTGGCGTGACAGTACCACTTGGTCGAAATTACTTCACCGTATTGTCTAATAGGCAAAATATGCCAAAACTTTGAACGCATGTAAAATGTTCAATTTCGCTTCTTCAAACAAATTGCTGTGACTACCCATTTAGGACTTATTTTACATAAAATATCTCAGAATCAATTATGGAATGTTACCACGTTCCTCTGTTGCCTTGGAAACGTGAATTCAATGATTGAGGTAATATCTCGAGTAGGAATATAGTCACAGCTTAGTCAATGGATCCAATCGATAGCCCGTCCTTAACTTCCTATTCAATGATAATACATTTCGATGCTCTATCTCCGACCAATTTTCTGAGAATTGTGATTATTGCAATATACATTCAAATGATTATACACATTTGACATTTTGCATAAAATTGTAAAATAACTCCTAGATGGGTTAGTCACAGCAATTTGTTTGAAAAATCGAAATTGAACATTTTACATGCGTTCAAAGTTTTGGCATATTTTGCCTATTAGACAATACGGTGAAGTCATTTCGACCAAGTGGTACCCCAAAAATATGCGTCTTGTACATGACCACCTTTATAAAAAACAATTACATAAGTAGAAGCACCCTGGATTACTTATATCGAAGAATAATTGCATTGCATATATTTAGTTGACTATACTAGTTCATCCATGGTCCAAGTCCATTCAACCGCGGCATTGCCTTAGAGTATCGAATGCTATGTCTCTACTTATAAAAACTTGACGGAGTTCTTGAAATTCTCTTAATTTTAAGGACATACTTATACCGTATTGCTTCGAATAAACTAATCTCCCACTGCAAATTCAGACTTAAATTCTGGTTGAATTTCTATAATCTTTTCTATCACAGCTTTATACAGAGATTCAGATTTCCTACTCATCAATAGATGGAGGCAAGAGAAAAATTGTGAAAATAGAAAATAATTGATAAAATATTTTTGGTATACCATAGAATGTAGCGTCAAAATTAATACTCTTGGCCTCTTTAAGATTGGCAACCATTAAGTTTGATATAAAAATAACAGCAGTCAGCAGTGCCTTCCTTTTCAGGGATGACACGCAACCTCTAATAAAATCTAGAAAACGTGATTGCATAATTACCTCTATGAAGTCCTCTGGTATTTTTGGTAAAGTAGGTAGGATAGTTTTTCTACGTTTAACCATCGTATTCCATACATGACGATATGATACTGTGGCTCCCGTAGGCTCGCAGCTAGTTTTTTTAATCAAAGACCTCTCTCAAATTGAGCGTATAATTCTCTGCAGCCCGTTTCAACTTATTTTTAAATTCGATGGATTCTGACTTGTAGTTTTCCTGAGTATAATTGTGCTCCAATTTGATAATCAATAGATTACTTGTATCTGCAATAATTGCTTTGCCAGGGAAATAAAATGGATGTGTCCTCCATAGAGTGCAACACAAGTATCTAGCCTTCCGTAAATTTGAGTTGATGTGTCTCTGTAACCCTGAGAAATGTAATTAAAATATCCAAGTTTTTAGCCCTCAATTAAAGAAAATTCCATAATAAGAAGTGAAAGTAAATAACGGAAAACCCCAACAAGATGCATGTATAAATATCATTATTTCACTCGCAGATATAAGCATAACAATTTCTATCAAGATCTCCACGGAGGTCACAAGTCACATTCACATTCCAAAATTGAAATTTTAGCGTATGTGATGATAAATTATGAAGTGAAGATTGAAGACACATTACTTTTCTGATCAAAGTTCTACAGGTAAACCTCTAAAAGCGGTACCTCTGAAATACGACAACCTCCGAGATACGGCACAAACCATACTCCCGATTGACTTTCCAATATAAATAATGCATGTGGGGGCAACCTCCGAATATCCAGACATGCGCTGCTCCCAAAAGTGTCGCATTTCGGAGGTTTACCTGTATATTGATTTTCTGATCAAAATTCTACATCAATTCTAATCAAAGTAAACTGTTACGTTTATAATTTAGTCTTGTTAGCAAAATTTCTACTGAGTTACTATAGTTTCCCAAATAAAAGAATCTACTTGAAGAGTATACAAGTAAACTATGTATCTACAAGGTATCATTTCCTATAAACGAAGCTACTTAAAGAAAGCTGAAAAAGGATTTGATAAAAATGTGTATTTCAAAAAGTTTAACTGAAGTTTATGTGTTCTATGTCTGTATGCTTTTAACATTCAGTTTCTTCGCAACTTCATACATACAATCATATACATCACCCATCGAAGATTCTACAATTGGAAAAGGAATTTTTACAGTAACAACGTATGCACTGTTCGTGACGGCATCATATGTCGGAGCTACTATCAGCTGTTTGCTTGTGGGTCCAATAAGTGAGTGGTTAGGTATCAAGTCCACGATTTTACTATTCTCTCCGCTTAGCATATTTGGTGGAGTGTTACTGATAGTGGCATATGACTCAATTAGCATGATAGTAGGACGTTTGCTGATTGGTTTATACATTGGAGTACCTGTGTCTCTAGTCCCTGTCTATATATCGGAAATAGTACCAGCTGACAAGAAGAAGTTCTATGGATCCATATTGAGTTTGGCAATTCGAGGTGGAATTCTGTTGAGTTATACTCTGGGAATATGGATAGGATACCGATGGTTGGCGTGTATCTACCTGATGATGATTGTATTCATAATTTCCAATCTGTTTTTCATACCTGAGAGCCCCAAATGGTTAAGCAATAAAGGATGGATAAATAAAGCTAATCGAGCTAGTGAATGCTTCCATGGACTGACTTACGGTGTTTGTGATCCAAATGTCACAGAATCTAGTCCAAATGAATCCATCAACTTAATTGACAACAAGATGAATTTGAGAAATGGAATCTCCCTATACTTTACATGGCCAATATTCAGACCTCTGTTGATATGTGCTAGCATACAAGTGTATAAAGTTATTTGTGGATATATGTTATTACTTTGCTATTCAGCTCATGTTCTAGAAAAGGGTTTTAATGTGAATCCCAACATTATTATTTGCATATTCCCAATATTCCAACTGATAGGAAGCATAATATTCATTTGCATAATTCACAGAGTCAGTTGGAAGAAACTATTGTTGCTCACAACATTAGTTCAGATGATATCTCTCGGATTATTGGCACTATCATTTTACCTTTTAATTCACAAATTCCATTGTGTCCATCATGGTGTGAAGACTGTTTTATGTCAACTCTTGCAGTTCCTTCCACTACCACTTGTTGCTACTTTCGCAATGGGACACTCTATGGGTTGGGGATCAATATCCTGGTGGCTGTATGGTCAGATCCTACACACGCACTACATTCGTGTATCAGCTAGTATTGTAACTCTGTTTACCTATATTGCAGAATGCTTCAATCAACTTATTGCTCCAATAATTGTTGAGTATTGGGGATCTGATGTTGCATTCTTCCTTTGCTCCCTAGTTTGCCTTTCTGCTTTGCCTCTTCAGTATTATTACTGAATGAATTTATATGACTATTCGTATAAGTAAATTTCAATGCCAATCCTTATCATACCTATGTTGTTTAACGTTGATTGTTATTAGTTTAATCGTTTGTTTATCAGGTTCATTTTATTGTAATAGTATGTTAATTGAATACTTTTGTAAAGTATTATAAAGTCTAGTTCTCAAAATGTACTTTCGCAGTATACGAGCCCTTCGGTCTCGGTCACTTCGCGACGGATCACTCTCTCACAAAGGTCGCTTCGCGACCTTTGTTCGTTCGTGTTAGGCACTACGCGATGCAATTAACGGCCGCTTCGCGGCTTTTCCCTCCTCTAAAAGGCAGTAATATTAATAATAAATAAGTTAACCTGTGGCTAGTATATTACACACACTACTTAACGCGCGCTTAAATTCATTCTGGGTTGTGATTCGTTAATGTAATCTGTTTGGGAAATGATGTGTTATGTATGTTATTCTCATTACTTATTAGTTTTTAATTATTAGTTAATAATATATGATATTGGCTCAAAGATTCTTAATTAAGGTAGCTCATTTCAGCTCCATTAAAAGGTTAGCTTGTTAGCTCAAATAGATTGAAACCCGTGGCTGATAAATTATAGGCAATTATTTATTTCAGTATATTGCATTGTAAAGTAATTTACTTAGCCTGGATTTAATCTCTGCATAATAATGATTTAAAGATGAGAATAAGACCGCTTCGTGGTCTTATTCTCACCATTAAACCATTATTATGCAGAGGTTAAATCCAGGGTTGTAAAATATTTGATTTAATTGATAGTAATAATAAACATATTAATCTCATAATTAGACAGATCCTAAATCCTTGATGAATCAACTACATAATTAATTTCATAATTTCAGTATAGGTAAGAAATTACGTAATTCCATTCATTGTCTTATTAATAGGAAGCCAATATAGGTGTAATAAATAAACAATGCATCAGAAAAGTTAACTACTCGAGTGCATTCTTGTTAACCAAACAAATTAGATCACCCACATAGTGCTAAGAATAATATGATACATTTTAAATAATAACTTTCGTTAATCATTACTTAAATTGTTTGCAATAGAAAAAGTCGAAAATCGATTTTGCACTTTGCCATACCTGTGTTGGTACGATACACTATTTATGGTTGATTAGTGTAGGGACTAATTAATTAACTGTGTCACAATCAGAAGAAAAAATGGGAATTCGTGAACTGCTATCAGGTGTAGAAATTTAGTGTACGTCTAATGCTTTAAATTTTCTACAAATCGGAACAAAATTGGGAAGCAAGTACAAAATATCTGTTTTTCGAAACTGTGACGTCATGATCCCGTTATTTTGTTTCAAAAACCAATAGATCGTTGTCGCAGTACAAAATTACCCCTGTATACAAATTTTAAGCTTTCTGGGACTCGTAGTCTTTCCAATCAATTACGGACAAACATCCCCACAAACAAACACACAACAATTCCGCTTTTAATATACGAGCCCTTCGATCTCGGTCGCTTCGCGACGGATCACTCTCTCACAAAGGTCGCTTCGCGACCTTTGTTTGTTCGTGTTAGGCTCTACGCGATGCAATTAACGGCCGCTTCGCGGCCTTTCCCTCCTCTAAGACAGTAATATTAATAATAAATAAGTTAACCTGTGGCTAGTATATTACACACACTACTTACCGCGCGCTTAAATTCATTCTGGGTTGTGATTCGTTAATGTAATCTGTTTGGGAAATGATGTGTTATGTATGTTATTCTCATTACTTCTTAGTTATTAATTATTAGTTAATAATATATGATATTGGCTCAATAATTCTTAATTAAGGTAGCTCATTTCAGCTCATTAAAAGGTTAGCTTGTTAGCTCAAATAAATTGAAACCCGTGGCTGATAAATTATACGCAATTATTTATTTCAGTATATTATATTGTAAAGTAATTTACTTGGCTGGATATAATCTCTGCATAATAATGGTTTAAAGATGAGAATAAGACCGCTTCGCGGTCTTATTCTCACCATTAAACCATTATTATGCAGAGGTTAAATCCAGGGTTGTAAAATATTTGATTTAATTGATAGTAATAATAAACATATCAATCTCATAATTGGACAGATCCTAAATCCTTGATGAATCAACTACTTAATTAATTTCATAATTTCAGTATAGGTTAGAAATTACGTAATTCCATTCATTGTCTTATTAATAGGAAGCCAATATAGGTGTAATAAATAAACAATGCATCAGAGAAGTTAACTACTCGAGTGCATTCTTGTTAACCAAACAAATCAGATCACCCACATAGTGCTAAGAATAATATAATACATTTTAACTAATAACTTTCATTAATCACTCTTACTTGAATTGTTTGCAATAGAACACAATCGAAAATCGATTTTGCACTTTGCTATACCAGTGTTGGTACGATGCACTATTTATGGCTGATTAGTGCAGGGACTAATTAATTAACTGTGTCACAAATAGAAGTAAAATGGGATTTCGTGAACTGCTATCAGGTGTAGAAATTTAGTATACGTCTAATGATTTGAATTTTCTACAGATCGGAGCAAAATTGGGAATCTAGTACAAAATATCTGTTTTTCGCAACTGTGACGTCATAATCCAGTTATTTTGTTTCAAAAACCAATAGATCGTTGTCACAGTACAAAATTACCCCTGTTTACAAATTTTGAGCATTCTGGGACTCGTAGTCTTTCCAATCAATTACGGACAAACATCCCCACACACACACACACACACACACACACACAACAATTCCGCTTTTAATATACAGATAGATTATTATGCTCATACATAGCCTACTACAGTCATAATGAAATTGAGATAGTGATAATGGTGGGGACATGAGATTTTTGGCAATATTATCACTATATCCAATAAATCAGTATCTATCTGTATATTAAAAGCGGAATTGTTGTGTGTTTGTGTGTGTGTTAGGATGTTTGTCCAGAATTAATTGGAAAGACTACAAGTCCCAGAAAGCTGAAAATTTGTATACAGGGGTAATTTTGTACTGCGACAACGATCTATTGGTTTTTAAACAAAATAACGGGATAATGACGTCACAGTTTCGAATAACATTATTTTGTACTAGCTTCCCAATTTTGCTCCGATTTGTGGAAAATTCAATGCATTAGACGTACACTAAATTTCTACACCTGATAGCAGTTCACGAATTCCCATTTTTCTTCTGATTGTGACACAGTTAATTAATTAGTCCCTGCACTAATCAACCATAAATAGTGTATCGTACCAACACAGGTATAGCAAAGTGCAAGTGTGTGTTTGTCCAGAATTAATAGGAAAGACTACGAGTCCTAGAAAGCTGAAAATTGGCATGCAGGGGTAATTTTACAAGCTGACAACGATCTATTGGTTTTCTAAGCGAAATAACGGGATTATGACGTCATAAACGCACATATTTGGGACACACATACTCTTTCAGTTTTTATTCGATTCGCCCACAATTTTAGATGATAACACAACATACAATGTGACACACGTATACCGATTTATTGGAATGTCTCTAGAAATTTTTATAATTTTCGCTTTTAATCTGAGCCAGGCAATAACAAAAATGTAACCTCCAATTGCTGCATCATTGCACATATTGAAGTTTGATGATTTAATCTTCACCTATATTGGCTTCCTATAATAAGACTATCAATGGAATTACGTAATTTCTAACCAAGGATTTCTACTAGAAATGAATTAAGGATTTAACGATGATATTTATTATGTTAATTATTGCTATCAATTAAATTAAATAACTCACTAACCCAGCTCCTGCAAAATGAATTGTTTATGGGGAGATGTATAAACGTTTATTACTACTATCAATTGAATCAAATATTTTGCGACCCTGAATCTACCATTATAATGCAGAGATTTAATCCAGAGTTAGTCAATTACTTTGCAATACAATTTACTGAAATAAATTAATTGCGTATAATTTTATTAATTTACCAACCACAGGTTTCAATTTATTTGAGCTAACAAGCTAACCTTTTAATATAGCTGATCGAGCTACTCTTAATTAAGAATTATTGACTTATTAATTAACTTATATAATTAATAACAAATATGTAATGAGAATAACATACATGGGATAATTTCCCAAACAAATTTCATTAACTAATCACTGCCCAGAACAATTTAGGATGCCGTTAAGTAATAGTGTGTAATTCACTAGCACAGGTTAACTCATTTATTATTTTTATGAGGAGGGAAAGGCCGCAAAGCGGCCGTTAATTGTGTAGTGCTTACACGAAGGAACAAAGGTCGCGAAGCGACCTTTGTGAGAGAGTGATCCGTCGCGAAGCGACCGAGACCGAAGGGCTCGTATTCATTATATCACTACATCCACTGTATTACTGCATCTAATATATGACTGTATACATTGTCAATACTTATATTCTCTTAAGTATAATCAAATTCCTTATCGAATTCAACTAGTAACGATATTTATACTGTCTAATAAGAATTATGGGGAAGGTCAAAGATCCAACATTCTTGTATAATATGCTACAAATTGTCACAATATCCAATATTGATATCACTATAACCAATAAAATTTGTATGGGATTTGCTCGGGGACCACCTGAAGCTCTCTCAGGATAATTATATAATCTCCTAGGCCATATAAAATAAATAACTTGTTTATTATCCCCGTCCAAAAATTTTTAACCCTCCGTCCGAATATATTTTATTCAGGGAATGAAAGGTACACGAACAGAATGAATAAACTCGATTCAATTCATTTCATATTAACGCACGTTCAGTTCGTTCACGTTCACGTTCACCTCCGAACTTCAACACCACCAGCGTTCGTTCAGTTATTTCGTTCGTTCGTTCAGTTCAGATGAGTTGGTGGTGGTTATTAGGTATGACAAGCAGGTATGAGTAGTGATCTATTTATATTTACTTTTCTAGTGATATATTTATATTCTACGTATGGATTAATGATTGAAATTGATGGATACAATATTATATGGTAATGCGGAAACCTCCAAGTTTATCTGGGCTAGAATTCGGTGATAAATTTGGCTAGTACGTATTATAGTTCGGTGATTAATCTATGGACTGGTTCTTAACCATTTTAGGTATTCGCACTCCTTGATATTCCAAAATTAACTCTCGCACCCCTTTAATTTTAATGACTCTTAAGCTGTTACTTTTTTTCGCACCACCAAAAGTATCCCGCAAGCCTGATTAAGAGACTTGTTCTAGTCTGTGCGGATGTAACCTGGGGTATAAACAGGCTAACTCAGATTATACCCGAGTATATTTTCGGGAGCTAATCTGGACTACTACACCGGAATAACCATGGGATAGATGGGAGTCCCTAGATTTTGGCCCATGTGAACTTTAGGGTCATCTCATCAATAATTTCTCTATGCCTTCTTACATATTTTTAATTCTTTAAGATAGTTGACGCGATATATTTGAATAGTAGAATAAAAGTAGGCAAATTTCTAAGAAATACATGGGCACAATCTTTTAAGACAAATTAATATCCTTCGAATTCTGGTTTGGTTGGTTGTTGATACACTTTCTATTTTCTGCGAGTCTTGTCCACTAAGTTGAATACTTTCCTTACCGTGAACATGCGTAATCTCAGGATATATTTTGTTTTTGTAAAGCATTTCGCCTTGATGGATGGATAGGGGATCCCGTATGCAATCATTCTCAGTAGTGTGTGTCTCAAGTATCTGTCGCATATTGAGGATGCGATTGGGGAAAAATAAAAGAAAGCTTGCACTTGTGCGATTAAACACCATACTCTCTCGTGCTAGTCTTCTCCTCTCGCTGTCACTAGTAGCAATGCTACCAATAGTATCAGTAGTCTCATGCATAAAGTCATATACCCCACGTAGCACTGCAGTCACTGAGTAAGCCGGTTTCCATTCTTCGGGATGGAAGTCACTCAAACTGAAACAAATCCTTTCATTCACTTTGAATCTCCCATTTGGAGTTAAAAACAAGATCTTTGGAGGTCCAAACGGAAACGTAGGAGGGAATACAAGTCTGCCATGATACACACCGAACTGGTAGGGAGTACCTTCTCTACCGTGGATAACGAAATGCCAGTCTAACATATCATCCTCATTCAGTGCTACCTCTATACCAGGGACAGGATCAGAATCCAGAAGCTTCTTATCACGACTCAATCTTTTAGTGGCTCGAGCTAGGAAATACTGATGTATATGCTCATCATCAGTCATTCGAAAATATTCTAGAAATTGTAATCCAAGCCAAAACTGTGCATTATACTACTGCAGTATATACTAAACGTATTACGTATATTATATTATATCGCTAAATACGCGAATCAATAGCGGCGCCAGGATTTCCAGCAGGGGGGCACACTTATTTTAGAATTTTTTGATTAAGGATTATCACAACACAATTTCATGTTTACATACCGTAGTAATTTTAAGAGATCGGGTTATAAATCATTGTGATGAGTAGCTACCACTTGTAGATCTACGATTTGATAACTGGGCGAATTGGACAACAATGTCTTCCAAGTCTCTATCTTGGAAGTTATTTATCAAATTTAGAGATTCTATCAAATTTATAGTAATACAGGAGCTACTGCAGAGGAGGGAATTTTCAATCGTTAAGGCGGTGAATCTAAGCATGCTTAAATATTTCAAAATTTGAATAATTAATAAATCTTTAAATTTGAAAAAAGGTAAATAGATAATACAGGGAACATAAATGGAATTCGAACACAACCTCATACAAGGCCGGCTTCGTATGAGGATGATATTCTATTGCATATCTAGGGGGGATGGATCCCCCCTGTTTCATGCCTCTGTCCCTAATTCGTCGCGTCAGGCCGAGTTATATCGACGGGTACAGTCGATATCAGTCTAATGCAGTGTTCATATTATTATAAATGTATTTAACATATTGCTTTGTTATGCCATTGATAATATTTTTTAGTTATGTTTGACTTGCTGATCGGCGGTCGGCAGGAGGGCGGATAATGAAATTGGTGACCACTGACCAGTTCCATCGTTGAAAAATACAGAGGGTCCACTTCCCATGCTCCAACATTAAAATTGAGAACATATTTGGGACAAATTTATTACAGAAGTGGGACAACAGAATATTATCTAACTCTAATTTTCCATAAATCTTACTATCTACATAAATAGGGATATCTAAATTCAATACCAAACTACAGTAAAACGTGTCAATAATGGTCACCTGTCTACAATCCCCATATTAAAATCAACCTGTGAATAGCGGTCACCTGTACATAGCTCCTATTTTTGGCCAATACTTGGATTTGGGTTGTCGGTAATAGAACTAAACATATTCAACAGAAGACCAAACTTAAAAACTTCCACTTTGTGTCCTGGATAAATTTATAAAATCTAAAGTTGTTTTAAGCATGTCAGAAATAACCTGACTAAAAGCAGAATTATATTCTATTATTGGAAAGCAGTTGGGAAAATGCTGGCACGGATACAACTTAATTTTTCAAATCTTTGAAATGGCTTTCTCTTTACCAGTGGCAGCACAAATTGGATATTGTCATGAGATGAGGCCACGCACTAGTATGAGGACTAGGCGTTGTGGGCGACCTCAACTCATGGGACGTCATGTGAGTGGTTTCGTCCCATTGCAGGGACTCATCAGGAGGGTAACCCTCGACCACCAATCTCACAACAATATTTGAATTCAGCGCACTCGATAACTCAAATAAATAAAAATAAATAAAAATTACATCTCTGCCGACAGCATGTTCCTTTAAAGGCACTATAGATATATTTTGGTGGCTGTTTGATTGTTAGTGCCTCCAAATAAATATAATGTCGGCACAGATGTTATTTTAGATTTTTCTCTTGTCATCATAACTATAAAGGTGTTAAACCTTCTCAGGAAGGTGTTTCGGAAGGTAACAACCTTGGTGTGTTGGAAGTATCTACGGATAAAAAAATCTAAAATTACATCTGTACCGACCACGTTCCTTGGAGGCACTATCTTTTGGTGATTGTTTGTTTGATAGTGCCTCCAAAAGAACATGCTGTTGGCACAGATGTAATTTTAGATTTTTTCCGTCACGTCATCATCACTATAAAGGTGTTTAGCCATTTCAGTTTGGTGTTTCGGAAGGTAACGACCCATATTGTGTTGGAAGTTCCGTTTTAGCTTTTTATAAATGACAACCAACCCTTTTAACAAATCATGGATCGTCCCTGTCACATAATCACTAAGTATATAGTAATAATATACCAACGCTGATCTTTTTGTCCAATACGATATAAATGCTGACTCTGATACATTGTTGGAAAAGTAATATCAACATGTACAACTTCTTATTGAAGGTAGTTTGGCACCAGGTGATCATGGGAGTGCTAAGCACCCCCTGCACCCACAAATTTACACCACTGCAGGTGGGAATATACTGAATGAGCAATAGGTTCAACAGTTAATGGTATATTTGGTGAGACCCTCCTCCTATGACACATACCGTTAAATGAACAAAAAATATCTTATTATATTTGCAAGAATATAATCTCTAATGAACAACATTTAAATCAAAACATACTAATTAATCCACACTCAGCTATCATAGAATTTGCTTGCAAGCAGCTTCACATTTAAAAGCAGTCATAGTAGTTGGACACGAGATTTCTTCAGTCCTGATCATAAGGCAGATAAAGCAGAAGCTACTCCTACAACTAGCACATGTCATCTTGTAGCATCCAATAGTGTGCTCTACCATAGTACTACACGATGGACATGCTCGCAAGGCAGGAATCTCAAGTTTATTATTCTCAGAATCAAATATCTCTTTCAATGGAGAAGCTTGCAGGACCTGGTTAATTTGATAGGATATGTCAAGTGGGGCATTTAAACTCTCTTCGAGATTCACCAACAAAAAATTTTCCAGCCAGACTTTCTCAATTTCGGATACCTCTCCCAATTCCATTATTTTCTGAGTTGATAATTTAACCTTACATAAGGGGCAAGAAAAACTATGTTCTCCTCGGACTACCTGTTCCCATGTATAGTATATAATGCAATCAGCACACAGGAAGTGTGTGCATTGTAAAGTTCTTCCTGTCTCATCAAAGCAAATAGAACAATCTCCATCCTTCAGTATGAGATCAGTGTGACTCTTCTTCCTGTGTTGAGAGAAATATTTTGAAGCATCATTGGGAGAATTGAAAAATAGTTCACTGCCTTGTATCTTCTCTGCCATTTTTGATAGAAATACGATTGTATGTGGGTAATTAATACTTAGTCCTTTCTATTAAGTTCAGGTAACCATAGATAAGAGGTTGGCTAATATATAGCAAATATATGTACTATTATTCATTGGTATGAACAAGTTAAACAGTAAGTCCATATAATTGAAGGCTTGCTTATCCTTTGAAGGATAAAACGAGGAAGTGAAAACCTCTAAACCAGTGTTTACCTGCGGGGGACCACAGATATTTTCGGGGGGCCATTAGAATTTAAATGCTTTTTGAATTTTCAATGAGTTTGGTATTAGTTTTTAAAGCTAGAGTCAGCTTTCATTTGAACGAATCTATTAATTACAAAAATTCGTAACCGTGTCAACAATAAAGAACGTGGTGACCTTAGATTGCGCAGTAGCTTGGCAAGTGGAACTAGGGCAATTTTTTTTGTCTCTCAAATCAGTTTTGAAGTACTTTCACGCTCTTCAGTATAACCTAAAACCTAGAAATCTGTAGTTTTGTGGTTAACTACGAATTAAAGCCACTGTGGATTGTTGTTGACAGAAAATTAATATAATATGGAGAAGTTGGTAAGCTCGCATCAGCCACATATCCCAATGATTTCTGAATTCATTATGTAGAATCTTGAATTAATTAACGGATTAAATCGTTGGATGATTATATGTATTTAAAATATTATTGAATTCAGGGTGGGTGGCATACATGGGGGCATGCAGGGGAAACGGACAACAAAGGTTTGAGAAACCCTGCTCTAAACAAGCTTAATCAACATTATGTATGTTATGCAAACTTATGAGCGAAAAAAAGGATAAGGGATCAAGCTAAATATAATAAGTAGGCGCAACAACAGATAAATTCGTTAGATCTTTTAAGATGTGCAAATATACATCAAAACAAATTAATGTAATAAATACATTAAATGACAAAATAGAAGAATCTACTCGTTAGAACTACAAATGGGTCATTAATGGACGATCGGTGATGCGTTATGGGTTCAAATATTTGGTTATCAATGAATAGTTCTCCTTTCTTGAAAACCGAGTCACTAATTATATTAAGCCATGTAAATAGTATTTGAGAGAACTGACCTGACATTGAAGACATTTTGACAATCCTACATATCTCGTTTTATCAACTCATTACGTCAGACGTTCATGCGATTCATATTATTATCATCATTCAATTAATATAATTTAAAAAATATTGAGTTAATTGAACATTATATGTAATAATCTTCGTGTCTGAGTTCTCTATTATCATTTCTATTATACATTATTGTGTATACGTAATTGTCCGTAATTTCACAAAACAATCAATTATAAACAGAATTAGCACTCATATTTTTGCTAGTGCTTAATGAACCAATTCGTATAAAATGTAATTAGTTTACTGACTCTCCTAACAACAAGTATTATCCTATGGAATCTACATTGTTATATGGTTAGTGTGGAATAGAGGCGGCACCAGGATTTTAGGCATGTTGGGGGGTAGATGAATTTCAGGAGGAACGCTGTATGAGGATGTTATGCCCCCCTCCCCCTGGCGGCGCCTCTGGTGTGCAACTGATCCAAACAATCAGAGGTGTTGCTAATCAGATCACTTACATAGTGTTAAATTAATGAATAATATGACACACTTTAGCTAACAGGTATAGTCAATAAATGTTTAATAAAAACTGATAATTTTCGAAAAGATGTTCCACCATGTGTTGCAAAAGTTACCATAGCATATAATAGTGCAGGCTCCCTATATTTAGCTTATAAAACAAATATACCCTTGTCGCTATGATAAAAACAGACTATAATTATCAGGAGTTAGTGATAGGGATATTCATATGCACTTATACAGTTCTTCCTGAACGTGTTCATTGCACAACTGTCGGACAAGTATACCGAGGTTAAGCAGAAGGCAAACCAGCTCTACGGCTGCAGAAGCTGTGCTTTGATGTGCAGACAGAGACCACCTCGGTTCTGTCTGCCCTGATATAAGCAAGCAGAAATACAAACTGGGACAGAAGCGGGTATCTCCGGAGGAAATGCTGAAATACTACAGCTCAGCTGATCCCCTTAGCTTGAATGAAGCGGAAAAAGACTCTGTCCATTAATACAAACAGTTTCCCTAATGCCTACTTTGAATATCAAACCGGTAGATGAAAGCAGAACTTCTGATCCGAAAGATCAAATTCGAGATCTCTTGCCACGCTGGAAAGAAGATATTAAATCGCTACAGGAGATCAACCAGTCATTATTGAGAAAGTTAGAGACCTAAACTCTAAGATGAATAGTATCAGGCAGTCGACAGTAGATAGAATCACTGCTATCGCACAGACACTATCTAAACTTTAAATTTAGATTGTTTGTTTGTTTGTTTGTTTGTTTGTTTGTTTGTTTGTATGTTTCTCATTTATCTAACAATGTTGTACGTTATTTTTTAGCAAAATATCTTTTAAATAATTTGCTGAAATTCTCATAATATAGAGTATAGACTATAGATGGAACATAGCATTCTATACATTAGGCAATGGCAGTCACTCAATTTTCTAGACCAGAGATTGGCTAGTACATTCAACTAAATACATCCGATTCAATTATTTTCGGAAGACCCATTATAAAAAATTAGAAATTAAAATTGGAGATGTTACCACATTCCTCAGTTGCCTTGGAAACGTGATTTCAATGCTTGAGGTCATATCTCGAGAAGGAATATAGCCTTGTAACTGGTTCCAATTGATAGCCCATCCTCAATTTCCTATTCAATGATAATATATTTCGATGCTCTATCTCAAGCCATTTTTTGCGCATAATATGTCTAACCAATTTTATGATCATAATTATTTAAAAATGGTTGGAGATAGAGGAACCGAAATGTATTATCATAATATACAATAATCAAAATATCTAAATCAAAGCTTGTGCAGACACCATTTTCTCATGGAGCCATGGAGGCACTATCAATGCCTCCAAAAGAAAATGCTGTCGACACAGATGTAATTTTAGATTTTTTTCTCTTGTTTGAGACTTCATAGTCTTTATTTCTCTTAGTAAGAGATCCTCAAATATACAAATTAACAAAATATACCATCATACTAATTACATATTTGCCTCTACTCTACACTCCCAAATATGTATTTATCCAAAGTATGTCAAAATTCGAAAGAAATAATTAAACATAGTATTACTTGTCAACAAAAATTAACGAGGTTCGTAACAATTAAACCTAAATTCAATAAAACACAGTTAAAACAACATGACTGCCTCTTTGTACGGATGCAGTGTGTCCATGTATCCCTGGTTATGTACTATATTAACAAATTTTTAACAAGAGAAGTATAACACACGATAATCAGTAGTGGTCAGTCGTCACACAGTGATAGGCCTCCTGCCTTCAAGCATATAAATGCCCTCCATACGTAGAGTCCCGTACCACTTAACACAGCCATTAAGAGAGAAGTTCAACAACAGATTCCTGCTCTGATCCATCGTATACGCAATATCCCCTCCGCCCAGAAGCTCTATACGAGCCCCAGCAGCCGCTACGAAGGGACCTGTCAGTGTAACAGAGCCTGTACCTAGTGTCCTCTCTGATATGAACACATACACTGCATGTGTGCTCGTGTTAGTTGTGTAGAACACATTGGGAACATGCGAATCGTTCTGTCTCTTCCAGGGACTGCTCCCGTATATTCCCTCTCCGTTAGCACCCAGCCACGCCCCCATATCAAGCAAGAGACGCTGGAAATACTTATCAATAGTACCGTCATGACTTGGTCCCAGATTAACCAGTATGTTCCCCCCGTAAGCCACGGTCTGTATAATCTCGCGTATCAGCTCTTCACTAGAGAACAGCTCATACAACTCGCTGTTCCTTCTGTAGCCCCAGGAGTACTTGTCTAGGGTCATCGCATTCTCCCACTTATGCTTCTGTAATGTGTCCGGCTTATACCTGTCGCTGCAGGTGTAGTACCCCCCGTGCTTGCAGAGGCTGGCGCTCCCCCATCTGTCGTTAACAACCACACTGGAGTTAACTGGACTCTCGTTGTACAGCCAGGCTAGGAACTCGCGGCTACGCCAATACTCAGCCGCGGCACTCCAGTCCCCGTCCGACCAGATTAGCTCGGGTTCGTATCTGGTGACAATGTCCATAAGCTGGGGCCACATGACGTCATCTACGTATTGGCTAGTTGAGAAGTTGTTAGCCTGGTCCCTCAGGAACAGTGGGTGGAACCATTCGTACAGGGAATAGTAGAGACCGAACTTAACCTTGTTTCGCTTCCGCAGAGCAGTCGCCAGCTCCCCCAGCAGGTCCCTATTGGGTCCCACAGATGCGGAGTTCCAATTCCAGCTCTCAGCTGACGGCCAGTTGCAGAACCCCTCGTGATGCTTGCTGGTCACTACGTAATAGCGGGCGCCAGAGCTCTCTATTAGCTCTGCCCACGCGTCGGCGTCGAACAACTCGGCTCTGAAAGAAGTAACGAAATCCTCGTACTGGAAACCGGGCCGATAGTTATCTGCCATAAACTGTTTGTATTTCCCCTGATTCGATTCCAGCAGATCCCAGAACCACTCGCCACTCGCCTGTGACACCTTGGGATCCCCCCAGCTGGGCACTGAGTACACACCCCAGTGCATCATGAGTCCCACCTTGGCACTGTCGTACCACCCAGGGAGCTCACGCGAGTCCAGGGACTCCCAGGTAGGTTTGTATTGGGACAGACATATAGGGAGACACAGGGCGATAATAATGATTGTATTCATTAGCCTATGTATGTATTTTAATAAATTAATGGTGTTCCGTGACCTTCGATATACAAGGCCCGGTATATTATACAGCCATTTGTAAATACGCTCCTAATCCTGGTCTGATCCAATTTTCATACGCCTAAATCACAAATTAATGTTACGGTATATGAGAAGATTCCAATTTTTCTCGCTCCTAATTGATTTTTTTCCTAAAAATCATACTCAAAAAGGAGCGTCTCGCGCTCCTGGGTAATTCCCTGATAATTTTTCTGGACCATGGATTACTTAAAGTCCATTGATAAATAGGTTATTTATATTTATCTCCATAACTAGTAATCATAGACGTCATAAATGGTGTTCTTACAGATATTTTGGGAAATTTAATGATAACTTTTCGTACTTCGATATAACTGAATAAGATCTATGGGAGCATGTTGCCATCTAATTCTAAGAATAAAATCACCTTAAAAAGATTTTAAAGTCGGTACCGCTTTAATTATGAAGTTACCGGATATGAGACACATTTCCGGTGTAAGCGCGTTATGGGGACCCCAGCGTTTTAGGGCGCATGTCCCTAAATCGCTGGCGTTTTGGGCCCCCTGGGTTTTAAACACTAGCGAAATGGGGACGGGATCCTTAAAACGCTAGGGCTTTAGGGACGGGGCGCCTAAACGCTGGGATCCCCAAACGCGCTTACACAGGCATTATAATTCCATTACTTGAATACACTAGAACCTGCTACAATTGTCACGTAAATCGGTCCCAAAATGACTCCGCATATTATAACCAACCTGTGGATAGCGGGCACCTGATATCTTTGGCTAATCCCCTAGGCAGCCGTTATTCACAGGTTCCACTGTATTAATATACAATTAACAAATTTGTGGAACAGATAATGAGAAAATAGTTGAATACAGAAATTATTCTATAGAAATATGAAATAAATATGAAAATAGTATGAACTATCAATTGAGAACATTAAGAAAAACAAAATTACAAATAATTGAGATAAATTGAGGATTCGGACAGTTATTCAATTGAAAGGAGTGAAAGCATAAATTAGATAAACTTAGTTTACATTGACAATTATATAAGGGATACACCATATGGATACATGGTCCTTATCCCAAGTATATAATTAGACAGGCATAGATCTGTAACAGATTGTTAGAGAGATACAAGTGTTCATGTTTGTATTAACCAGTGACATCACATGTGAGTGCTCCCATTGACAGGAATAGCAACATCATTGTATCTCTTGTATTGATTGCCAAACCTCTGTGAACGCTTCTTAATACGGATTCTATTCTTCCAAAATTTCCCGGTCCTGATCTGTCGTTTTTTGGGTGTGTAAGAATATTCGTGAGATACTGGTTGATAGTTTGAATTATATCTCCTGTGCTGATAATACGTATGGTGGTAGTGTTTGTAATAGTGTTGTTTGTGTGAGTTATCCATTCTTTTACAACCATAGTGCTTCTTATAGCGGGGAGTTAATGGGATCTTCCCTTTGCTTCGGACAGGAGTCCCAGAAGACTGAGCATTATGGCAGCTAGCGGGAGGCTCAGTGTCCTGAGAAGAGTAATGCTGTGTGCTAAGATTATATCTCTGCTGTACTGGGTAAGCGCGAGTAGTGAGAGAGAGACCTGAATAGTTGGATAGAGTCTCGGAGATATCCTGTTCCAAATCCTGTTCCTCGTGACAGCACTCTTGTGTGGGCTGTAGCAGGTATAGACGGGACCGCATTCGGTATCTCCCGAACAAACAGACACAGGGAAGTCTGCGTTTATTAGACTTTATCTGAGATTGTAGTTCTATCATTCGATGAAAGAACTCTCTTAAGAAGGTAGCGAGATCAGTAGCACAGCTCTGGTGCGTATGTGTCAGCTCACACAGAGCGGTGGAACTACGGTATTCAGTTTGTAGCGCAGCTATTCCGAACTCGTAGATGTAGAAGGATAGGAGATTCATGTTAGTAGAGGTAGTAGGGCCCTTCCATTGAATCCCCCCTGTGTGTATAGCTGATGTCACAGGTATCAAGTCAATAGCACCAGTACGGTCTATAGAGCTATCGTAATACTTAAAGTATAGGAATAGCTTAGGCTTGCCTCTAAGCATAACACAGTACTCCTCATTGAAGAATTGTTCGATATTACCATCGCTAATGCTATGTCCGTTAGACAGCCGAGTATAAGCATTACTCCCTTTAGCAATAACTCCAATGAAACACAGACTATCCTCTGCTAGTATCCTAGCATCCCATAGAGTATCCTGTGTTCCCGTCTTGTCTGACTTAGGATTTGTTATCGCAGAGAGTGCGTACCTCAATTCTACAGGCGTGTGGATGTGTATACGGTTGATACGTAGATTCAGTCCTCTGAAGAATGTCTCCATATGCTGGATGTTATCCTGTAGTCCGTGAGGAGGCGTGTCCTGGTCCGTACACACTAGGATAATAGCAGGGCCTGATGAATAGTTAGGACCCTTTCTGCTAATTGGATAGTGCGTTGTAGGGAACCGAGTGCAGGTACATGTTGATTTAGCCATGATGCAGTAATTATATAGGCTAATTGTAAATAATGGAACATGCTATGTGAAGGAATATGTAAATGTGGATAGCAAATACGGGATTAGTGAGGAAAGGTTTCTTCCCGTAATGTATGTTAGTATACTCGCAAATACACATTTGAGGAAATAATGCGCAATTTATAGTAGGGAAATACATATATTTAAAAGTACCTGGCGCATGCGCTAAAAGTACCTGGCGCATGCGCTACTAGTACCTGGCGCATGCGCTAAAAGTACCTGGCGCATGCGCTACTAGTACCTGGCGCATGCGCTAAAAGTACCTGGCGCATGCGCTACTCGTGTGACGCAACATCCGTATATGAGGTGTGTTTAATTAAATAGGCTTTCGTTTTAAATAATAAATATTGAGTACTGGGCACTATCTGAATAATTAACTAAACAGTTACAGTGAACTCCCTTTGTAACGAAGTCGGCTATAACGAAATGGATATCTGAAGCACTTCGTTATAACGAGAGTTTACTGTATATAATTTACAAGTAGCTAAAATGCCTCGAATGACAAAATCGAACGCTCGTGAGATGTTGTCCTCTACTCTCAAGCAATTCCGGTCCATAACAGGAGAAAGTATAGGAGTGGTACATACATGGAGAGGAAAACTAGCTACCATAGGGCCAGAGAAATTTCAACAGCTCGTACATTCTCTGAAAGATGACGTTTCGAAGTCCATAGTTGGTAAACACATCGAACCGTGCCATGACAAGCTATCTGATGACCAACGAATAATCGATCTTATCTGGGGAGATCTGGACATAGTCAATGTACCAACCCTTCGAAAGCTTGTCTCGTGGATTACGAAAGATTCGATTGGTGAGTTGTCATTTATTTATTAAATAACGGAACTAAAACGAATATTATCCCCGAATGTATGCTTAGTGTGACTCGACATCCTATAATTAGGGAAAAACAGTGCTTTTTGGAAGGACGATTCCCTAAAACCATCATTTTGGCCAAACGACGTGGAATATAAGAATATCAAGCTCTGCAATAGAGAGTCTCTATGTAAAATTATCAAGTGTTACAAAGATAGTAGAAACCGCGATAACGTTCGAGAGCAATCTCATAGTAGTCCAAAGACGATTCCTCACGCAACTAAAAGGCGTAGAACATCTTCAGAAGCGTTCTCTAGTAAAAATCCCAGGATATCTCCAGAAACCAGATTTGAGGATCAACAAACACACTCAGCAGAGACTACTCATCCTCAGTGTTCATCTGCCAAAGCGATCCCGGTATCCGATATCGATACTAGTAGTAACGGATCTTTCTTTCCAGAATTAAAACAGATCGAAATCTCTTCTTACACAGACCCTACTTTCCCTGTACCTACACCCAGCTTAGCCACGCTTTTGGGTACGATACCGTTGAGCCCCATTTTTGAATTTACACCGATAGTCACCCGAAAAGACAAATCACAATCCCTACATGAGCTGTCAACTGGAAATACATTCCTAACTGATACGTGTATTAATGCATTTTGTGTAAGTTGATTAGCAACAGATATAGTTATGATATTTACGATGTAAATTATATAGGATCTCTTGAAGAATACTTATCCCCATGTACAGGGCCTTCAGGATACAATTCTTTCCAAAGTAAGTAATTAAGATAAAGTTTACTACTTAATTAGGCCAACACTCGTCTCATAGCAGCCTAATTTATTTTAAGATTTCTATTTTAGAACCGGCAATTCGTCAGAGCTCCCCGTCCAAGCATGCAAATACACCATGACGGGGCACTTCATTGGGTGTGCTCCAGTGTTGATATTGAAGGGAATGTCAGTCTTTATGACTCAATGATGACAAGCAGAACAAGTGAAGAGTTGGATGTACAGTTATCTCTCCTCTATGGGAGCAGTTCTGGAGAACTAAAAGTTACTTTTGTATCTATTCAACAACAAAGAGGAGGTGCAGACTGCGGATTGTTTGCAGCTGCAGTCTGTCTGGCAATTGCAAACGGAGATGATCCAGCCCTTGTTCGCTGGAAACAAAATAGAATGAGGTCGCACCTAAGTGATTGCTTCAATAACGAAGTATTAACACCCTTCCCGACCACAGAAAGCAAGATACTTCGATCTAAAATGTGCACCCTTTTAAGATCAGAATTTAAGATTAAGTTATGGTGTCTCTGTAACCTACCATCTTATGCATTTGCTAACATGGTAGAGTGCCCTAAATGCCTTAATTGGTATCATAAACCATGTGTAGGATTCGTAGACGTAAGCGAGGATGTAGAGTTTTTTCTTGCCCCCCCTGTAGCCCTCGAAATGTAACTTCATTGACTGAATAACTGTTACCACATTACATTTTTACACACTATTAATATTTATTGTATTCAAATATAAATTTATATTTATTAAACTTTTGGTTTACTAGAATTAAAACAAGCCAGGAAATATCTTGTCGTGAAAAAGACGTTTTCGACACGCATATATGCAATCTGAGTTGAAATCCTTCTAAGTGAAGAGAATAATTGTTCACAAACTTGTGAGTTAATTTTCTTCATCTCTTCTGTGTGAATATTTCTCATTGAGTAGGACGGACAACACTTGTGATTTGTTGAGTGAAAACGATCGATGAGAAAGGTAGTCTTCATAAATAACTTTGGATCTCTATAAAGAAGAGAGAAAGGTAATTCCTACAATTTTGAAATAGACTGCAAATAATTTCAGTCAGTGAGCTAAACACTGAGGTAATACAAATTACCTTTTCATACATGTATTATGTAAGTTGCAAGCGTTATCATATATTATCACTTTCGGCTGCACTTTGAATATTCTGAGTAGTAGGTTATAAACTAATACAGTAGATTCATGTTTTCTAAGAATCTGAAATCCGTAGCAAACTCTATGTTGGCAGGTGATAGCCATCAGTCCTGGAGAAAACTTGTGATGCTTTGGAAATCTTTTTGAACAGTTATCCACCGACTCGACGGTTGCATTCTCGTACACTGGTATCCTGTGGAAAACATATAAAATATTACAGTATATACTATGTAGTCACATTTTAACAAGAGGATTACTAGTAGACTTACTTGTAGTTTTTATCAAAAGCCGGGAAGTAATTGTAGTACTCATTACTATCGGGACAGAATTCAACTAGCTTTCGGGTTGGTTTTCTGGATAGGGAATCGATTTGAGTCATTATTTTCTTCAATAATGAGGCAACAACTGGGTCTAACGTGACATATCCGGTTATGTCTATGGATGGTTGTATTGACTTGATCAAACACTCAAGCGTATACATTTTTTGATAGATCAGGTTTAAGGATTCTTCCTTGGCCGATCCCCCATCAGACAGGTGAACTATAGTTTTTCTCTCGCTTGCATCCAAAATAGAGAATTGAAACAATCCTGTTATCGGCTCGTTACGACACAGAAGTTGTATCACTTTCCTAACCTTCTCATGATTTTCACTTATTGTCACCCAGTTATCCAACTTTGAAGAAGTGGAAGTTATGTAGTCACAAAACGTATCATGAATGTTTACCAGTTCATTGAAATTATCTTCTGCTAGGCCTTGCAGGCTGTAGTTTAAGAAAATTTTTCGAAGGGTTGAATCATGAATAAATACTCTGTCAGAGATTGCAATCATAGAATATTTTTGTTCGTAGTCTTCTGTTTCAATAACTTCTGGTAGTGATCTCATGGTTCCCATAGCTATTCCATCTAGAATTACTATTTTTGGCTGCAGCTTACATTGGGGGCAGGTGTAAAGTGAGGGGTAATCAAGGTCAACCAATCTTAAATATGCGTTCCAGGCATGATAAACTATGTGATACTTGAAGGTACTCTTTCTTCCCATTCGTTGAAGCTTCCGATTTTTAGCACTAATTAAACATACGTATAATATAGGATAAATTTAGATAATATTGGCATTACAGTAGTTCTCGCTAGGTACGTAATTGATCTAATTAGTACTTACAATCTGATAAAATATGTTATTTTATATTCTCGAAGGGGTACATCTTAAGTTCAGTTAATAGAGATGTACTGTATACTCAAACACAGGCTATTTTTTAAGGTTGAGACCTTGATGTAACTCAGCGCGGCCTTGGTATAACTCAACACTGCACAGGCCCAGGACGACCCAAATCGTGGTGTAACTCCAAAAAATACTGGTGCAAAATTTACAGCAAGATCGGCCTTAAAAAAAACCCTGCTCAAACATATACATTATCTGGAATAGATACGATGGATACGTACACTAACCTCAAGTATCCGTACAGAGTATTCCTTGACATCGTCATGAGCTCACTATAATCGTATAATAAGCTATAATGAATGAAGTACTTGTTGTTGATATTTAAGAGTAAATAATTATTTCCTTCGTAGACTGCTAGGCACTTACAAGGACCTTCACATATCGAGCTGTACACTAAATGATAAATTATATGTAATATGAAATAACGAGAATTTTCTTATTCAAAAATTAAATAGAGATAGCTATTAAAGTAGCATCCTACCTTTGTGTTCCTTGAGTTCAATTACATCATTCTCTGTATATATAACTATTCCAGTGTTTTCCAATTTAAGTTGGTCCTCTCCGTTGAAAATATAACCGTGCTTGCAGTAGTTTTTTTCAGGCATTAGATGAGTTGGTAGATGGATACCTTCGGAAAGCTGTTTGTCATAATTGGAGCAAAGAGTTTCATCAAGATTCATTGGTATTTGATTAGACGTTACCACAGTGTATTCAATCCGTCGTTGATTTTTCATCGATAGGTCATGTCCAGTCATAGCTAGGATATTTGATAGCTTAGGTTGTTGTTTACATTTACCAATACAAGAATTGCAGAACCAATTACCACTTCTTGAAGTATAGTTATGAAGAGTATCAAGTGCTGAGATAAATATATTCGTAGGATTGACTAGAAAATAGACTATTTCATCAAGTTTGTTGGCCTCACACACTTTCAAGCACTTCATCTGTGAACATTGGACAAAAGCTTGATAGTGAAGACAATCATTTTTGTCACAGCAAGAGCAAAATTGAAGTTCTGTATCAATAACAAGGCTTTTTCTTTTGAATACCAGTTTTCCTATAAGTTATTGCATTACCCATAGATACAAATAACTTTTGTATTTATGGGTAATGCAGACTAACTAGACCAATAGTATAATAGTTTTAAGGAGCAATATATTTACTGATCAATATTTTTCACATGTGATTAGTTTGTAACTTTGTATGCAGTAAATAATATTAGTTTTCATGTAACTGGTCGTCCTTACATTGTATATTTAACTTGGATACAGCGATTAAATATAAACAAAGTAATATAAAGGCATACCTTGTGAATGTTCGAAATCCGTTATTATAACATATTTACTGTCCTCTAATTGACACAGTTGAGACTCCTCAATTAAGATTCTTACATACTGTTCAATAGTAGAAAGTTCTATTTCTTTAATAAGTTCTGAGTAATCCTCATTTTCATCGCACGCTATAAAAAATAGTATTTCACAACAAATATAATTTATATAAATAGAACACTTACTTTGTGATACGTTGAATTCTGAAATAATTAAGGGTTCCTCTGCAAATTGCACTCTCCTTACATCCTCTGTCAGAAAAGTGATGTCTTCTTCCTCTGCTTTTCTTTTTTTGTTTTTCGAATTCAGAGACATCATTGAGGAAGTGAAGTATTCTGCCATTATAATATAAGTGTTTGAGAACTTGATTTGCAAAACAAATTAAGGAACGACAAAAACTTTTTATAGTTTTAAATTCGAAACCAAATTATGCATACATTCCAATTAGTAATATTGGTAAATAACGGGTAACCAGACAAACAATTAATATGATTTGTAGTTAAAATATTTGAACATTCCATTTAAACATACTATTCACATTGGAAACGGTCACATTTCATAGGAATGTTGCCTATACGTATTAAATGTAATAGTAGTAGTAGCGCATGCGCCAGGTACTAGTAGCGCATGCGCCAGGTACTAGTAGCGCATGCGCCAGGTACTAGTAGCGCATGCGCCAGGTACTAGTAGCGCATGCGCCAGGTACTAGTAGCGCATGCGCCAGGTACTTTTAGCGCATGCGCCAGGTACTTTTAAATAGCTCGGGAAATAGGCACAGTGATTTTTAAAAGGAAAGTTTGATAACTAAAATTATTCTGCAGATTTTTCTATTATTTTGTATAAATTAAAATAGGTACATTTGACACAGAATTTGGTGAATAAAATATGTTCTATGAAGAATCGCTTTCCATATAAAATAATAAATATACAATATATAAAATGTATACAACAAATTCAAAAAAATTGTAAACAATGTCGATCTCTATTAGACGTTAGAATAATTCTTCCTTTCCTGTCCATCGTAACAGCACTGGGCAATTGAATATCATTGAAGATTACACGCACCAAAGTCCCGTCTCGACGGAATATATGAATACAGTGCGCTCCCCTATCAGTGATAATAATGTTATTATGAGAGTCAAGCGTCAGACATGTGGGGATGCTAACCTGTCTCCAGTCCCTAGCTATGTACGTGTTTAGCAGCTGGAGCTCATAGGAGTATTCGTGTATGCAGGGGTTGTCATAGGTCAGTATAACAATGTCATTATCAGTAAGGCACACTGAGATAGGTAGGAATAAGCCTAGAATCTCATCTACTATGGGTGAATAGTTTGAGAAAATCAACACTTTGTTTTTACAGTAGTCACATACGTACAGTTCTTCACAAGTTTTGTCAATAGCAATGCCGTAAGCACAGCGAAATTCCCCCATACACTTTCCCGGGAAAGACCAGGCTGTTATCAAATCTCCCTCTATAGTAAACATAAGCATACAAGCAGTGCTGCCATTGGATTTCCCATCCTGACTGACTGTAACACGATTCTTAGATATAACAATGTTATGCGGATTGTTCATTCTCACACTTTCTGATGAATTATGTCCGAACACGAAAAGAGGTACTCCCGCACTGCTAAACACCTGAACGCGATTATTCTTAGAGTCGCACACATATATATTATCGCTAATGCAATCTGTTGTAACTCCGCAGGGCTTTTGAAGATTACCAATACCCACACCCGAGTCGCATAGACTTAGAATAGGGCATGACCTGTCCTTGTATTCTCCCACCTTCCCTGACATTTTAATCTCAGATGCTATTCACTATCTTTGGAAATATTATATGAGTAAGAAATTAAAATATAGTACGTATATGTAACTTTAAATATAAAATTTATGATAAACATCCATTTTACTGTGGAAAAATCATTATAACTCATTTACCTATATGTCTAAATAAGTTTCAAAACACTTCAGAATTACAGACTTTCTGATGAATCTCATTAGAAATTACTATTTTAATACCTAAAAATCCAAAATATGTGTCTCAAAATGGATTAACGCACTTATTCCTTCCCAATCAAAATATTTTCCTCACAGGGTCGTTCAAATGTTATGTAGAGCAAAATTTCCCGATATTTAGATACCCCCCCCCCCCCCCCCGAGGTCACGTAAATTTATTATTTTCTAATAAAAAAGACGACACCACAGGCACCCCCTTGAAAATGTTACGTAACGTTTGAACGGATATATATGTTGTAATGTACAAGGTGATATGTATGGGCGTCGATTGGGGCAATATATATAATCGACATTTTGAACACCCATTAACAGTATTTAGGGAGCGAAATCATTATTGTTTATTTGAATGTGTTTTCTATACTATTAAAACACAAGATGAATATATATACTAGTATATACAGTGGAGCCTCCCATAACGGACACTCCAAATAGCGACAAACCTCTAAATAACGGACAACCCTCGTGGCACGGATTTATTTAATTAGCATATGTCTAATAGAAAGCAACCTCTAAATAGCGGACAACCTCTAAATAACGGACAACGGTTCCGGTCCAAGGTGTCCGTTGTTCAGAGGCTCTACTGTATTTGTTTATGTATGCCAAGTTTATTGAAGAAACTGGACGGTTTCCAAATCTGATTTTGGCAAACAGGGATATCTTTTGGCGCTCTACAACAAGTTCAGGTATCCAATACAAATTTTCTATTCCTCGCCAAGCTATGACTAAATTCTCACATTTTGAGAAGCGTGAAAAGTCACTTAAGGCTCGACCCACACCTTCAGGACGGAGGCCCAGAACATTGATTAATTGTATATGATTGCATTTTCCGCATGGTCTATAGATGGAGTTTATTCACAGAAATTTTCATCCCGAAATTCCAAATACTTTAGGAAATATACCACCTTGCGCCACTTTGAGCCACTGACGTAATACAAAATTTGGTCGGGATTTCGTCACATTTTATAGCGGAATTATCTAATTTTTATTGCTAAATACTACATAACTTAAGATTAAACCACTGCATAATACTTAGTTAACATTGTTATATAACCACTATTTAAGATTCCTACTGAATGGAGTGTATATATATAGTTAAACTGTAATATAATATAAATAATCAATTATTTTTCTCCAAACTCCAAACCTACACATGCCACCACCTGTTTTTAGAAAAATTCTTAAATGTATTTAGTAATTTTAGACTTCAGACATATAAATCATACATAGATCAAGGACTGCTAGCAGTTATGTTATTCACAATAAATAAAATTAATTGTTGTAAGTGTTTGAATCAGAAAAATGCAGAATAATCATTGAAATTTGATTAGTTTCAATTTGAAACATTACTGAACAATATTGTGAATACTATTTCACATCTCCGTGCTAGCAGCTCTTTGTTAGCATACATAGATTATATCAAAATGGTAAACAACTATTAATCATCAATAAATTTTTTTTAATTTGGGTGGTTAAAAAATCATCGGGTATAGGAATTTAATATTACGCAATATGGAACTATAATCAATCACTTGAGTGAATATTATTCGAATTCAATTCTGATTGCGGATTTATTAGCAGTATAGATAGGGCTAAAACTGATATATGTTTGGATTTGATAGGGACATTATTAGTGAAGGTGTGGGTCGAGCCTTAATCACGGATAATTCGCACCCTCTAAGACAGCGATTCCCAACCTTTTTCAACCGTGGACCCCCTATAGTAAATATTAGACATTCTGTGGACCCCCTCTCATTGTCCGTAATACATCCTGTGGACCCCCAAGGGGTCCATGGACCCCAGGTTGGGAACCACTGCTCTAAGAGATAAAAATCTGAAAATTTAATAGAACATGTACATTTATGAAGCGAACATGTTGATCACACCAGATTATTAATGAAAATGCTTATATAGAGCTGAGCTTTGTAGAGTTCAGATTTTTTCCCATACTAAAAGCCCAGGATTACTTTCTAAAGGTCAATTTCAAAGTTAAGGGAAAACTGACCTTTCTCAGTGCCTGAATACACATACTGAAAAACTGAACTCTATTAGAGCTGAGCTCTATATAAGCAATTTCATTATTAATATGCTTACTCGTTATCGAATGATGACGTAATTATTCAAATTTCATTATTAAATTTGACTACAGTCGACTCCGCTTAATAGTGCCACCTCGGGACCAGGTTGTTTTGACCCGATTAAGCGGAGAAACCGATTAACCGAAAATATTGTAAGCCAAACTTCAATTCTGTCCTATAAATCCTGTAAAAATTTGAACGATTAAGCGGAGAAACCGATTAACCGGTGGCTCTTTTAAGCGGAGTTGACTGTATTAGGCCTATTAATGATAGAACTAGCGCGATTCGCTTGCTAGGTCGTTTCGCGGCAGAACACAAGCACACATCAACCGCTTTGCGGTTGGTGTGTGGTTTATAGTTCGGACATTAATTATATAGCATAAATAGGCATAAGTTAGCCAAATTAAATAATGTGAAATTTTAATAATTACGTCATAGTAAGCATATTAATAATCTGGTGTGATCAACACAAGGTTTCATCCAGGCGTATGCAGCGCGCCTGGAGGCGCGTGAATTTGGAAGGAAACATTTCTAGGCGCGCGAAAATCGATAGATGCTTCCATAGACGTAATCCAAAATGAGTAATTTAGGCGTGTGCGAGCGAGCTCAAACTAAATCTAGGCGCGCGGGAAATTATGTCTGGATGAAAGCCTGGATCAACATGTTCGCTTTATAAATGTACATGTTCTATTAAATTTTCAGATTTTTATCTCTTAGAGAGTGCGAATTATGCGTGATTAAGTGACTTCTCACGCTTCTCAAAATGTGAGAATTAAGTAATAACTTGGCGAGAGGATACATAAAGGTTTGTGTTTTAATAGTGTAGATAGATATGTGGTTGTGTACTGCCGCGAAGCGCCTAGTTTAAATTAATTTGTTTGCCCATTTTTGTAAACAATGACAATAATATGTATATTATAAATTAGTAAATGAAAAATTCGTGTTTTAAAAGATTCAATTTTGATATTAGATGGGAGGATACTCTATGAACCACTTTAATTGAGTTCATAACCCTGGCATAGTGATAAGCATCCATGTAACTTACCACCTCTTTTGGGTGCATCTTGTTCAAGAGGAGCACAAGGGGGAGAAGAGCCCTCAGTGGCTAAACTTATACTTCTGGAAGAGCTCCCAGATATGGCATTGGTAGTGGTGGTAGAGGGCCACTAGGTAAAGGTGGCATTGGTGGTGGTGCTAGAGGGCTCTTTGGTAAAGGTGGCATAAGTGGAGCTGGTAGAACCCCATTTGATAGAAGTGCCATAGGTGGAGGTGCTAGAGCCCCATTTGATAGAAGTGGCATTGGTGGAGGTGCTAGAGCCCCATTTGATAGAAGTGGCATTGGTGGAGGTGCTAGAGCCCCATTTGATAGAAGTGGCATTGGTGGAGGTGCTAGAGCCCCACTAGATAAAAGTGGCATTGGTGGAGGTGCTAGAGCCCCATTTGATAGAAGTGGCATTGGTGGAGGTGCTAGAGCCCCACTAGATAAAAGTGGCATTGGTGGAGGTGCTAGAGCCCCATTTGATAGAAGTGGCATTGGTGGAGGTAGAGCACCACTTGGTCGAGGTACCATTGGTGGTGGTGGTAGAGCCCCACTAGTTAGAGGTGGCATTGGTGGAGGTGGTAGAGCACCACTAGTTAGAAGTGGCATTTGTGGAACTGGTAGATCTCCACTTAATATATGTGGCATTGGTAGTGGTAGAGGTGGCATTGGTAGTGGTAGAGCCCCGCTAGGGAGATATGACATTGGTGGAACTTGTAGATCCCAATTTGGTACAGATGACATTGGTGGTGCTAGAGCCCCACTTGATATGTGTGGCATTGGTAGTTGTAGAGGTGGCATTGGTGGTGGTAGAACTCCACTTGGTACATATGACATTGGTAGTGATAGAGCCCCGCTATGTAGAGGTGGAATTGGTGGTCTTAGAGCTCCACTTGATAGATATGGCATTTGTGGAGCTGGTAGAACTTCACTTGATAATAGATATGGCATTTGTGGAGCTGGTATATCCCCACTTGATAGGTATGGCATTTGTGGAGCTGGTAGAACTCCACTTGATAGGTATGGCATTTGTGGAGCTGGTATAGCCCCACTTGATAGGTATGGCATTTGTGGAGCTGGTATAGCCCCACTTGATAGGTATGGCATTTGTGGAGCTGGTATATCCCCACTTGATAGGTATGGCATTTGTGGAGCTGGTAGATCCCCACTTGATAAGTATGGAATTTGTGGAGCTGGTATAGCCCCACTTGATAGGTATGGAATTTGTGGAGCTGGTAGATCCCCACTTGATAAGTATGGAATTTGTGGAGCTGGTATAGCCCCACTTGATAGGTATGGAATTTGTGGAGCTGGTATATCCCCACTTGATAGGTATGGCATTTGTGGAGCTGGTAGATCCCCACTTGATAGGTATGGCATTTGTGGAGCTGGTAGATCCCCACTTGATAAGTATGGAATTTGTGGAGCTGGTATAGCCCCACTTGATAGGTATGGAATTTGTGGAGCTGGTATAGCCCCACTTGATAGGTATGGAATTTGTGGAGCTGGTAGAACCCCACTTGATAGGTATGGCATTTGTGGAGCTGGTATAGCCCCACTTGATAGGTATGGCATTTGTGGAGCTGGTAGAACCCCACTTGATAGGTATGGCATTTGTGGAGCTGGTAGATCCCCACTTGATAAGTATGGAATTTGTGGAGCTGGTATAGCCCCACTTGATAGGTATGGAATTTGTGGAGCTGGTATAGCCCCACTTGATAGGTATGGAATTTGTGGAGCTGGTATAGCCCCACTTGATAGGTATGGCATTTGTGGAGCTGGTAGAACCCCACTTGATAGGTATGGCATTTGTGGAGCTGGTAGAACCCCACTTGATAGGTATGGCATTTGTAGTGGTATATCCCTACTTAGTAGAGGTGGAATTGGTGGTGGTAGAACTCCACTTGGTAGAGGTAGCATTGGCATAATTGGTAGAGCTTCCAGAAATGGCATCTGCGGAGGAGCTCCCATAAGTGGAATCGGCATCATAGGTGGAGATGGTAGAGACTCAATTGGTAGAAGTGGCATTTCCATCGTTGATTGAAGAGATTCTACCCGCTCGCCGTCACAGTTATCATCACACTCATCGTTAATTTGTGAGATTTTTATCGAAGAATTCCTAGTTTCCAGTATATTCACAAGAGACTCTTCTAGATTTAATTTTTCCTTAGTTTCAACGTGATTTAATTCTAAACCCGAACTATCATCATAAATCTGTTTAGAGTACTCAATTTCTTCAGATTCAACTCCTTCCACATTCAGAATATCTCCCTCGGACTTTAGCATCGGTTCATCTAACGATGACAAATACTTAAACGTAATATTTGAACTGACTAAGGGAAGTTAAGAACTGATATAACTAATATAAACAATGAGCGAATGCTAAAATTTTGGATGAGAATAATGAAGAATCGATCAAAATATTGAACTAACATTTGATCTTGAGGAGAAAGCAAGGAAAAGAGAAGTAGTATTCTAATGAATGCAACTGTTTGTGAAATACGGCTATTCAAAATAGGATACATAATCGTTTGATTTTCGATATTATTGAAATTAATAATGAGAATCAAGTGGTGGATATTATGATATTTAAAACGAAAGATAAGATTGAGAATAATATGAGTCGCTTCTCAATTGGATGTTTAGTTGTTTAAGCTAGCTTAACATTTAGAAATGACAATGGAAATAAAGTATATTATGATTAATTAATTTTTCGGTCACTGGAAAATTTGGCCCCGAAAAATGTTCCCGGTGACCAATAATCCATGGAAAAATGGTTCTAGGACCATTTCCACGTAAAATTTGGTCCCCTTGGGCCCCTGACCAATTTTTCTGGGATCAATTTTCCAGTGACCGGCCTTTTCAGGTACTGGTACACGTCTTCTATCGGATCTTTCTTCCGTCAAATTGATTTTAATTAATTATTGAATAATTAAATAAACATAAACCTCAGAGGAACCATGGCCTACTTAATATACGGCTATATATGTCGCCGAGAAGGCCATAAAACAAAGAGGCCAGTTTCTAATTTTAATTCTAGGATAAACTATGCCTCCTATTGTTGTTATTTGGGTTGTATATGGGGTAATCAACCATTGCGAGTCCATTAGAACCACTTTTGAGAATCTCAGATTTGTGGTTAGGCTATTTAGGAGCCATTCAATGATGACACCACAAATGTACAAAAATATACAATTCGAGTCTAAAGAACCACAAGAAAATGAAATAATTAGCTAATATACTTAGAATACATTTTCCGAATATATAATGAGAATGAATATTTATAAACCAGCAATTATATACGGTTTATGGACGAAAATAGTAAGTTGTAATTCGGATAATACTTGTATTTTAGCATGTGGTTGCTTTATAATTTAATTTTTTTTTATAATGTCGCCATTTAGTGATTTAGTAGCCTTTGGGGTATGAAATATATATCCCTATTTTAGTATTCCTATTATAAAATTATTAGAAAGTAGTTAGTAACTGAAATTTATGATATTTGAAAAAATTTTCATTTTACCAAAATTGTTACCGTCATCATTAAATGGCGCCTAAATAGCTTAACCACAAATCTGAGATTCTCAAAAGTGGTTCTAATGGACTCGCAATGGTTGATTACCCCATATACAACCCAAATAACAACAATAGGAGGCATAGTTTATCCTAGAATTAAAATTAGAAACTGGCCTCTTTGTTTTATGGCCTTCTCGGCGACATATATAGCCGTATATTAAGTAGGCCATGAGTAGACCCTATGTATGCTTTTTTTGAGGTACTTTTGAAACCTGAGTAGTCCTCTGTTTTTTTTATTGCTAATGAAAACAAATAAGTCTGACAGATTGGGGGGGGGTCCTAGGACCCTCAGGACCCCCCCTCCCTACGCCACTGGACCAAGCCGAGACACTAAGAGCATTAATTAAGGAGAAACTTCTTTTGGCCACGAATGAAACACGAAATCCAGGCGTTTTTGCCGCGGTTGTATCTTTTGCCAGAAAGTAAAAAGGAAAGTAATCGGTCGCGAACCTATACAGTCAACGTCGATTGGGATGGGAAGGCCTACCTGGCGAAGCAATTGTAATGGATATCGAAACTTTAGCATGGTCCGATATCCCAGACAATGGTTATAGATACGTGCTATTAATTGTAGACCTGTATACTCGGTATGTAGAATTACAACCGCTCAAAGATCAAGAAACGGAGACCGTGCGTAGGGCCTTCCAGCAAGCTTGGGACTGTCACGAAAATTAACGAAATATTTGATTCGTGTTGTTTTTGGTACGACCAATCCAAAAACAACACGGAAAATATTTGTGGCAGAGCCATTAAACAATCTTACTATATAGATGGATGCAATATGTGACTAATTATAGGAATAGTGTAATTATCATATTCCACTGTAACCATAGAACCACATACGCATGTCATAGGTTGTGACACATTCCACAACTCTAATTCAGTTGCTAACAAGGAATATTATTATGCACGTAGTTTAATACAGAGAATTCTACATGGTAATACCTTAGCAGCAATTATGTGTATCAAACTGTGTGTGCTATTAGACTTATAGGCTATAAGCATAGACTCCTTTAGATAAGGACTGGAACGTCGCGATCTCGGGGTTTTAACTTGAGTCTGAGAGGCTCCAATTTTAAAATTGAAAAAGCATTAGGTTTCCGGTTTCCAAAAATGATTTTTGGCATATAGGGGTAACTTTAGGCACCCGCCAACAAGTTGAGGTTTCCACTCAAAATTTCTCACACCTCGACAAGTTATGACGTCATTGTCACATTTCGAGAACTGTGAAAATTCACTTCATTGCACATAATTCGCGCCATCTAAGAATAACTTATAAAAATCTCAAAAATTAATAGAATATGCACATTAATGATGCGAACACGTTGGTCACACCAGATTGCCATCATGTGCTAATGAGTTAGCACATACAGTGTATGTTATGAAAACACTACTAGTATGACTACTGCCGGATTTACCATTAGGCTAAGTAGGCTATAGCCTTAGGGCCACACCAGGTGACGGACACTTATGAAGTGTCGCTCTTTGAGATTGAAAAGCTTAAAATTTCTTCTATATACGTATTTAAAATATATTTGTCATATTCGAAACTAAACAAAATATTAACAGAGACCCCTGCACTATACAATATGGCATTTTTTAGTTTGTTAAACAATTGAATTTGGGGACTCGAACAATGTCAGTCATGTTTCGGGCCACTTGTGTGGTTCAGCCTTTGGGCCACGCAAGGGTAAATCAGGCCCTGAGTATGAGATTGTAGCCTGTGGTCCCAACGCATAGATGCTATGAGAGTGGTATCCTCACATATCAGGACTCATCAGGAGGGCAACCTTGACAACCATGGTATGCCGTAGATACCATGTTACCTATACCGTACTGTCCGTGTGTCCCTCCACACGAGACGAGTCGTATGCCAGACTCAGTCTTCATGCTGGGAGAGGCTTCATACCACCGCACTAGCCAGGTAGCCATAGCTGTATATATTGTGGTTATGTATGCATGTCATGGTTGACTCCAGGGATTGTAGCGCTACTGACACCCAGTGTTCCCTCTAAGCCTTTTGACCGGCCGGCTGGCCGGTCAAAACGCCAATTTAATCACCCAGCAGCCGGTCAAATGGACTCTGCAGCCGCTTATAATGACTTCCAAAATGTCTTTTTCACCCCTCAAAATCGAAAGCAAGACCATTTACCGGGATGGGGAATGGTTCCTATTTAATTTGAAGGTTGCGTGTCGTATGTCGGCATAGTAAAAGCACGCCTTTTACAGTTTTTAGCGTGAGAGCGTCATATACCCCCGTATTGTATTAATGTGTTGAAAAAGTGTCGTATTCTCCAGCCGTTTATTGTACTTTTTGAAATTTATCAGTCGATGAAGCTGGCACGAGGCCCGTCGAATGAGACCCATAACTCGGCTTAGGGGGAACGCTGCTGACACCTATGATAGTTCGGTTTGTACAAGGCCATGAATGGGCACTAGTGTATGGAGATGTGCATGCTAACGGAGACTTTTGGATTATCCCTCTCTTGTCTGTATCCATAGTCACAACTGTTATTCCTATCGTAGGTCTGTTGACTCTCTCTAAAGTCGGTGTTTGCTTGCTGTTCCTGTTGACTGGCACCTCAGTAACGAGGATTTCAAGTATGACGACATATATTTCACCTCTCAGAATACCAGAGAGATATTCAAGCTGCTCCTGCTGTTCCTGTTGATAGTTAGTTAATACAAGCTGCTCGTCCGCACTCCGTAGGTTCTTACAACTTGCACTCGGGCCTTCGTCCATCGCTTGTATTCCAAACACATGCCTTTTCAAAAATAATTCCGGTTGGATTTAATTAAATTCTGTGGAACCTGAAAGTAGGTTCGTAAAAGTTCGTAATTTTGAACGTAACTTTTCTAGACATCCGAAAATCGAGAGATACTACAAAAGTATCATTTCAAATTGAGTAATTTCGGCACATGGCTGAGCTCATACTGAATCTAGGTACGAAGAAAAATTTGTCGGGTATGATGTAAAGAAACATTAAAGTATATCACAACATCACGTTTTTGCCATTTTGTAATACAAAAAATATAAAATTATACCTGTTCCGGGAACAGATTCTTTGGAGGTACAATATTTCGTTGGTTGATTAATAGAGTTTAAGAAAGAAAATGCTATCGGCACAGCTTTAATTTTAGATTTTCTCTACAATACAATTCGATACAATTTTTGTTGTATTGATTGGAGAGTTCGTAAATATTTCTACCAACCTAAACTAGTTTATTAATGTCAAATACACTTTGTAACTGATTAAATTATTGTAGCATTTACAAAACGAGTGTTTCAATGTATTTTTTTGGAATTAGATTTAATCGTTTGCCATCTCAAGGATCGTATATTCGAAAATGCATTCGTTGCATTTCGAATAATCGTTTCATCAAGTGCCATTTGGAAAAACGCTCCTAATCTTGGTCTGATATAATTTTTAAACACCTAAATTACAAATTAATGTTACAGTTTAGTAGAGGATTCCCAATTTTCCCATTCCTAATTAAATCTTTTCCTAAATCATACTCCAATAGGAGCGTCTCGCGCTCCTGGATAATTCCCTGATTTCATTTCGAATATTCGTTTCATCATTAATTTAATAACGTTAAGATGGAGGGACTTCTATTAAGATTTACTGTATACATATTCTGACTAATAAGGAGATTATTTTGTTTTCTTGTACTCATTTAACTAATTTCTGGATATTAGTCCTTCTATGTTATCGAATCCTTTCAAAATGTTATATTGATCATTTGGGTAATTGGGAAAAGAACGAGCAACTTCTGAAATATTCAAATAACAACGCAAACATTGGGTAAGCTGACTGTATATCATGGTCAGGCAGTATAATCCATTTCTCAATTTAATGTTAGGCATTCATGATAAACACCGAGTGAGCGAAATGTTAGAAATAAAATCTGACAATCAGGGGATTTAGCTGTCATATGTTTGAAATTATTGATGTATTAATTGATAATTGATCTGGTAGCAAAACTTTGCAATTTTTCTTTCAAACGAATAATGCCCCTAATTGATTGCACAAAGGAATCGAATTAAGAGCGCTCATTTTATGACGACGGAAGCTGACTACAATTGAAATTTAGGTTCGCTCCGCTTTCCAAGTTTTCAGAAGCGATTAATGCTCTGCCTATTCACAGAGAAACAGCTGTTATATTAACTTCAGATCCCACACATGAGCTCTTGTGACTAACGTCGCTGTTACAAATAATAACAATTGGGTTAGAACTGGATTTGTATCGAGCTATGGGAAGTGCTACCAATTGTCATGCTGCTAGTTAGAGTTAACGAGTTGATGATAATATTGCGCTTATACGGTTTTGGTTCTATCAAATAGGTTCTTTCTAATAGCCCAAAAATAAGTCCAATCCATCCAATATATAGATTGGATTGTGAGGTGATACAGTAGCATTAACGTATGCTTATTCCAGTGATTGTTTTAGAGTAGACCATAGACTTCCTATTCGACAATAATACATTTCTTATGTCTAACTCTAACTGAAGTCGAGAATTTGAGATTATTACCATACATACATGGAAATGGTGTGAAGCCCGAAAAACTCACATTCCACAAATATTTGAGATGATGCAATATGACCGATGGACTCCCAAAATATGACTTCCTATACGACAATAATACGTTTACTGTGTCTAGCATTAGCAGATTACGAGATATCAATAAGTACACAATGGACCCAAGTATCAGGGTCCTAGCTGGCAGCCTACAGTCCTTTGTTAAAGTATTCTATATAGTAGACTCAGTGAGTTGCAAATAATGCAAATAATTCGTCTCAAAAACAGATACTATAGTATAAGGAATTAGTTTTAATTACAGTGGAATTGCTGTATTAACAACTCGCATTTTGCATGAAATTTGGTTGCTAATAGAGCAATGTTGCTAATAGGGGAGTTGCTAATAAAGCAATTACACAGTATAAGTGAAAACTGGTATTTAAGCAGATTCATGTACGTAAATGTAATGTTTAGTTTTGTAAAGGATTGCATTAATTAAAGTAGACTCAGTAAGATCGAACACAATTCAATTGAGAGAGTGTTTAATGATAAATACAAACAAGAGATACACAAATAAACACTAAAGTTAGTTCCAAATACGAATAAACAGATGAGAACGAGAGGGAGACTGGAGAGGAGAGGAATACGAGGTGTAGTCTAGAGGAGACAGAGAAGGTATCAAACAGAGGGGGTGGTTAACCAAGTGGTTAATAACTATCTGTATAGCAGTTGTTAGGTAATTATAGATGTAGTCGTAATGGCTCTTATAGAAATGTTAGTGGAAGTTAAATATCACTTAGAGTGAAATAGAAATTAGCTATATAATGTTGTAAACAACAAACTATATAAATAGTTACATGGATAATGATGATGGAAACAAATACATTAGTGGTTAATGTAGTCAACCGTCTTGTTAGGAACAAATAATGCAACTAGAAGCTAATAGTACAAAGATTTTCGTGTAATTGGATGAAAATTATATTATTCAAGGAACAGCTCAAGGAATTTTTTTCTTTTTCTCATTGGGTCATTTTCTAAGAACTAATTTCAGAGTTCAATCTATTTTTATTCAAAGTATTTCCAGGTAATTGTAATTATAATTTTCATGCTCTAAATACATTGCTTGCATTGTCTATTATATATAAAATTAATTTCTAACATATATAAAATCACAAAATATATTCATAATTTGAACACAAACTCTAATTGTAAAGATAATCAATGGCTCGTCGTTATCATTCCAGTTCTTCAGACGATGAACCTGTTACATCAGATTACAGTTTACGACCAATTACCGGGGGTATTCTAAAAAGGAAACCCTCTACTATGCAGCACCAAAGCTTTTCCCCGCCTCTAACTCCATTAGGTGGCCCGGAAATACAAAGAGCAAAGTTTGTTTCATTCGAAACTCCAACAAAAGAGGTTGACGGTAGGGCCAAATTCCCAGGGAAAGCGACTCGTTACCCACAACAGAAATCCGACTCACTGACTGCAAGTGGAGCTAAACGCTCGAGAATTCCTACAGGCACTAAGCAGACGAAGTCACCAGTGACTCGTCTATTTTCAAATTTAGCCAGCAAAATCACAACAACCGAACCTGAAGAGACAAAATTTATCTCTCCCATGGCTCCTAAACCTAGCACGATTCATGATTCTCAAACTTCCCCAAGGTCACAATCGGAACATTTACCTACGCATTCAAGGGACCCAGAGTTTTACATGCATATAGTCCGCCTCTGGATGGTCCGCAATACAGTCCATCCTTCGTTCAAAGACAATATTCACCTTTGTTTTCTAAAAGTACCAGGTCACCCGAATTTGAAATACAGAATGAATACCTTCAATTTGGAAAACCCGGCATATGATTCAAGCACCAAAAGAATACCCAGCAAAAATAGGTCGCAAACGAAAATTCTTCGGAAATCGATTCACCGTAAAAACTACAGCAAGAGGCTACTCCATCTAATCCAAGAGATGCACACTCACCCATCCCAGTAAACATGCCATTTTGGGAACTCCCGCAGAGACCAAATTGCATTATTTGCGAGAAGAAGTTGTATTCACTCAAACGGAAAAAGAAGCACAATTAGGAAATGAAAATTTCATCCTAAACATTGCTGTCTTCCAGCTAATGTTCAATCAAATGACTAAATGCAGTATTTGCCTCCACGGTAATATCAAGTTGATCCACAAAGATTACAAAGCGGGCTGCGCACAATATATAACGATGCAGTGTAACTTCTGCAAATCTAAAAACAACTACTGGAATGTTAGTGGAAAATTCAGAGAGAAAATACCAGTGGGCGATAAAGAGATTGTGAAGAGAAATGCGCTGGTATATAGTTGCATTTTGGGAGGGCGCCTAATTGGGATAGGTCACAACAAACTAGAGTTATACCATGCGACTCTGAATATACCCTCTCCTGCTTCTCCTAGGATATTTTCCCACGCCCAAGCAGATTTACTAACAGCTGTCAACTTTTCTGCCGAACTACCGATGGCAGAAGCTGTGAAGGAGTTGAGAACAATGCAAAACATTAGTAGTTCCGAATACCTTCGAACAATGGTTTCTTATGATGGGGCATATCAGCAAAGGTCTGGGAAGTCTGGTGGAGGTTTTAGCCGATATTGTTTTGCTGCAGCAATATCCGTAAAGACAGGAAAAGTCCTGTCATATGATGTTGCTTGTAATTCTTGCAAGATTTGCAGCGAAATCGCAAACCAATACCGTAATGAATCAATACAGCACGATGATTTTCTTGAAAAACAAGAAATTCATGAACCAAATTGCCCTGCCAAGTACTCATCTTATGCGTCTGTGCAGCTGGAATCTGCCATTGCTCCATCTGTATTTCGAAGTGCTCTATCCCGCGGGATAATATTTTCGGGCATCGTAACTGATGGAGACAACAAGACATACGAAGTATTGCTGAAAGAAGACATCTATCGCGAGGTTGATTGCGAAATCGAAAGGTTAGAATGCTTAGCTCATGTGGCAAAACGAATCAAGACAAATCTCTGCAAAGCCCAGGAAAAGACATTGAAATCCAACAGAACAGAAAAAGAAATACAAAAACGTGTCATGGAAGAAAGATCATTACCTCAGAGACAAATAACGAAACAACTAGTTTCATTCCGCGGCAAACTAAGAAAAGATTCGACGAAACGTGCTGATTGGGGGCAGAAACATTCCAAATAAATTATGACAATTAGCGATGGCATAGCAGCACAAATTGCAAGCTATTTCAAACTGGCTGTAAAACGAAATCAAGGGAATGTAGGAGCGATAATTGACGCTGTCAATGCAATACATCTACACCAGAGTGGACCATGGGTCGATGGGTCATGGGTCATGGGTCAGATATGTCACCTAAATAGATGGGTCAGATGGGTCATGGGTCACGGCTCCATGACCCATGACCCATGGGTCCATTTGGAATTTCAATGTATTCTTCAGTTAAAATACGAATCACTCATCATTATCATTATTATTATAACATTGATGTGCATTGAAAGACTAAACATATTCGACATTGCAACAAGTAGGTTTGTTGAGGTAATTATACTGTTATTCTGTTATTCTGTTAATGTTACAGTATAGTGTATAGAAATTTAAAATTGTGTGATGGGTCAATGGGTCACTCGATGGGTCATGGGTCAATGGGTCAATGGGTCATGGGCCAGAAATGGGATGGGTCAGATGGGTCATGGGTCACCAATGTTGACCCATGGTCCACTCTGATCTACACCTCTCAGCGAATGATGACAATGCTGCAATCCACCATCGACTCTGTCCCAAGGGGGCACATTCTTGGTGTCGTTATCAATCAGCGATCTCTAAGTGTTTGCCTATCCCACATCACCCAAACTACCTAAGCAAAGATGCTGCGAAGCTTGTTGCAAATGTTTTTAGTGACTTCGGGTATAATACCGTAAAGTTTATCGAGAAGGTTCAAGAAGGACACACCTCAAATCACAATGAAGCTCTACATAGCATATTTTGGACCATGGTGCACAAGAATGAGTATGCTAGCAGCGAAAACATGTCATTGGGCGCGGCATTATCTGTTATCAGATATAATGAGGGCTACCATGGGATAAGGAAGTTATTTGAGTTACTTCATCTCCCCATTTCAACACCATTGTCGAAGATTTTGCACCAAAATGATCGTAAACGTCTGATGTCAAGTCATAGAATTCTTTCCGATCAGCAGAAGAGATATGCAAAGAAACAAAGAAGAGGGAGAAAAACAAAAGCCCAAGTCCATAAATATGATGAAAGTTACTCTTCAGGAAAGTTCTCTGCAGCTCAAACCCAAAATAGAGAATCCTCTTCAGAATCTGAAGAAGAAATTGGAGATATAATTCCTCTCCACAAAATTCCCTCACCGATAACTGGTGAAACGGACGACGAAGCATGTACAATATGTGGGTATACTGGAGAAGATGGAATCGTTGGGTTAGGAATTGGTTATCTACAAGATATTCAGAAAATAACATGGGTGCAATGTGCCACCTGCATAAGCTGGTTCCACATGGAATGTTTGGGGATCGAACCAGAAGATGTCGGACCAGATGAGTTTCATATTCCTCAACAAATAAGCTTTGAATAGCAGAGAATTGATTGGTCAATTCCTGAAGAGCTTTATGTGAATATTTATTCCTAATTAGTCTCAAGCTGTCTATAATCTGATTGGTTGGCGTAGGAAAAAGATTAACATCTGTCTCAGCACTGAAATTACAGTCGAATAGCTCAATACTAATTTTAGTGTCAGACTTAATTCCTGTCTCTCTAATTGTTTTGGTATAGGATAGTACTGTAGTGGAATCTTTCTTTAGGAAGTACAAAGCTAATACATTAATTGAACAAATTCCCATTTTCTGTATCAAACATTTGAATTGAGTAAGCTTGATGCGACTAGTGTCGATGTAAATGAGTTGAATTCGACCAACAAGTTCGAGAGACTGACAGAAGCAAAACCACTCATTAGGAGAGACTGCTTGTTGCACATAGAGGTATATGTGAGTAGGGAAATATTGGTTGAAGTTATTTAACCAGGTAGCTAATGAAATTGAATTTGTTTCATATACAATGGCGATTAATTCGAAAAATATTTTAGTGAATTCTTCCCACACACTCATGCCATATATATCTCTATATCTTAGCTGATAAGTAATTGGCATTCCAATCATTGGGATTGGTTGCGGGATTAGGTGTCTGTACATAATGACAAGCAAAACAGCTGCTTTCTCTGTCACAAGCCCGCATAGGAATCTGGTCACCATTTTGAAAAGCGAGAAGTTATCAACTGAGTGGGATATGTACTTTATGCTGAAGCACTGCTTTGTCCAGGAAGTGTTGCTAACCCAGTGAGCAGAGACGAACTCCTGCATGGTCAGATGCACAAATGTCCACACCTTAGTTGTCAACCCGACAGAGTTAGTTCTGTAGTGCTCATGAGCTAGACCTAAGCACTGACTGGGGTATACCTCTTGTCCGATTGTTAGAGACACGTTTTCTTCCGATGTTAGTTCTCTGTTCGCTACTCCGAGCATTGCGATGAATCCTACTTTACTTAGGCATTCAAGTATGTCGGTATGGAAATCGGATATGCGTTCCACTCGTGTGAATTCTGGTAGTCCCGTTCGGGCCAGTTCTCTCCTTATCAGGTAAAGTGTTAATTCGTAGTAGAGGTTTGTCAAAGTGTTAATGAGAGTGGAATCTTCTCCTTTCAATAGAGCTGCGAAAAGGGACGCATTAACTGGGATTAACGAGAGCTGATCCATTTCGTCATGTCTCTTTAGCAAACTCTTGCATTCCTCTAATTTATTTTCGTTGCGTATTTGTTTCTCGAAGTATAGGTCTCTGTTGGCTGGCGAGAACCCAAGCACCTGGTAGTACCTGTTAACTTTCAATTGGTGTGCAGAGGAGATGTCAGTCCATGCCCCGGGGCGACTCGTTAGAATTATGGTTGCCTTTATCATGGTTTGACGGGTCAGCAGCAAACATAGAAATGTTTTCGCGAATGGCACTTTCCTGGTGAACTCATCTAGTCCTTCAATAATGAACAGGACTCCATCTCCACTCGATTCGTTCAAGTGCTTCGCCAAATCGTTTGTCCAACTGGGTCCAACCGGCAATCCCAGACAGATCCATTTTTGAATAAATACCGAGTCGACCTTCTTATCCTCCTGAATTCTTGCTACCTCCATAGAATGCCATTCTTCATTGAGGCAGGGTATTGAGATAGAGTATTGAATCCCGGTTAGTTCGTTACTGCTAAATCTGAGGGCTGTTCGCTTTGCCAGGAATGTTTTTCCACAGCCGGGGTTGCCTATGATGCACCAAATTTCCGGCTTTTTAGATTCATATGTCGTCAGTTCTTTTGTGAAATCAACTGGCTGTATTGTCACTTCCTTATTTGCTATCTTTCTGAGATATGCAATCTCGTTGTAGGTTGTTTCATCTTGGAAATTAATGGGACGAGGTTTCTCTTTTAGGATTGTTAATTCGATGAACACCTCTTCTAGATTAACCGATACGTCATCTCCCAACATTTGTTGAACTGTGCTGTATTGGATTTGTAAGAAATCTTTCAAATTCGCATCCCACTGTTTCATTTCTATTGCTTGTTTTCCAATTTCCTTTTTGAATTTACCTTCAAATTCCTCTTCTTCCAAGGCATAGAATGCATTCTGATATTTTTGGAGTTTCGCTACTATATCTTGTCTTTGGATTTCCACCATTAATCGTGTCAATGCTTTGAGATCCTTCTCAATTAATCCTTTTTCCGATAGTTTGTTGAGAGTTATTTCGAAATTGGAATTCTCTTCAGCTTCGTTTGTAATTACCATGTAAATAAGCTCCCAGTTTGCTTTCGATATTTCACTTTTCAATAGTTCGATTAAAGTTTTGACAGTCAGTTCTTCTTCTTCTTGAAACCCAGCCTGTTCTGGGGAAGTTCCACACAGCCACTTAATCTTGCATGCCACTTCCACTAAGTCGGGTCTAATCACTCTAATGTTCTTCAATGACTGGTAGAATAGGAATGCGTTATGACCGGTCCATTTCTTCAATGCGATTAGGAAATTAGTTCCTTGCTTTATATCTTGGTATAATCCATCTGGAATTCCTAACTCGCTCATTATTCGTAGGATCTCTTCAAGTTTCAGTTCAGTCAATAAAACCTTCGAAGCACCCAATTCCGCGAATACTGTTTCTGCCATTGGCACTCCTAGATTTATAAAAATGACTCTTTAATACAGGAGGGTAAACGTTATTGATTTGGTGATAAACATTGCATTAACTAACATCAATAGATTATGTAATTTCCCTACTTGACTTTTCGGGTTAGTTAATTGATTAGTATATTAAATTAACCCTCTTGAATTTTTTAAATAATATTAGATTATAAAAATAAATTAAGTATTCTTTGGGAACATGAATTAGAAATGGAAAATTAGAAAACGAAAAAAATGTAGTTTAGTCCCCTGTGGATTGCTTAACCTTTGCGTTTTGAACTAACTGGTACCACTCCTGCATATAAATGCAGTAGAGCTCCGCTTAATAGAGCCACTACTGTATTTCTCAGTCAATTATCCGATTGGGTCAACCAATCATCCGATTCAGTCAACCAATCATCCGATTGGGTCAACCAATCATCCGACTCATCAAATGAATCCTTAGAATGGATTCGGATAATTGGTTGACCCAATCGGATAATTGGTTGACTGAATCGGATGATTGGTTGACCCAATCGGATAATTGACTGAGAAATACAGTAGTTAATTGGGTTTCCACTTATATTGGTTCAAACTACCCTAAGTCTAATGTAACCTATTTAAACGGAGCCCATGTAAGGTATTCTCTATTTGTAGTTTTGTACAATTAAAAGATGCTCGTCCGCGCTACGCGAGTTATTACAATTTATATTCGGGCCTGCGGCCCTCGCTTGTTTTCTAAGCTTATTTATTTTTCAAATTATATGGCCTTTGCAGGGGCGGAGGAAGCAGTTATAAAGTGGTCAGGCCATTGTTTGACCGGCATTACTAGTGACGTAAGAATGGTCTAGCTATTGGCCTGACCAATTGATAAAAGTGGTCAGATTAAACTGTGTAATCTTCTATTAAGGGCCAGATTTTATTCATGGGCGTAAATCGGATCGACAACTTTTCAAATATTTAAAGGCTCATACACAGATTGAGTATACTACAGGAAATTTAATACATTAGCAGAAGCTGAAATATATTCTTTAGCTGTACAATACTCTATTGTTGTAGAGATGGAATCCCAACCTTTTCGAGTCTATTTGTAGTACCCATATTTAAGTTGATTAGAAAATTAGAAATACTAAGGTTAGTAATCACCGGCAATTTGAATATTTATTCTAATTTTAGCTGACATTTTCTTAATAATAGAGCTGTCTATTATTGTATATTTATGCAGTTTATTTATTGCAGAGCATTAAAGGAGCGCACTCCAAAGAGCGCCGCTCCTGGTGCGCGCTCCATTTTTCAGGAGCGCAGGCTGGAGCGCGCTCTTTGTAAAATTGAGGAGCGGGAGGTGGAGCGCCGCTCCAATTATTGAGGAGCGGGCTCACTGGAGCGCGCTCCTTTTTTCTTAGATTGTTGCAAAACATCTAGTACATTTATTCACAGATAATTTCCTAATTATGTCCATAATTCATCAAGATTTGAAGCAAAATGTGAATTGGAGAGTTACGAGATAAAAAAATTCTGAAAATCACCAAATTTTATATTTTTGCCCTAAAAAGTAGGGCTGAAACGAATATACCGAATTTTCGAATATTCGTTCGAAATGATTGAACGAATATTCGTTCGTTTGCAAACGAATATTCGTTACGAAACGAATATTCGTTTGGACGAATATTAGATTGAAACGGATATTCGTTGACTAGTTTTGGACAACACAAGACTTTTGTATAGGTTAGAGATATCGTAATTCTAAATTCCCACTTAAACTAGCTGATTATTAGTTAACTTGTATATAATACACTTCGTAACTGTTATTATACCATTGTAACATGATCAAAAACCTATTTTCCAATGTATTTTGTCTCTAGAAATTGATTTAATGCTTAGTCATCCAAACGAACGAATATTCGAATATTCGTTCGTTTAGAAAAAGGTTCGTTCGTTACATTTCGAATATTCGTTTCAGCCCTACTAAAAAGTACGTAATTCTGACGATTTACATATTTTTTCATTTTGAAAGGTGTGAAAAAGGAGCGCAAAATGAGCGCGCTCCAATTTTTCAGGAGCGGGAGCGGGTGTGCGCTCCTTTTTTTCGGAGGAGCGAAAACAGGAGCGCCGCTCCTTTTTATGATTAGGAGCGCGGAGCGGGAGCGCGCTCCAAAAAACTAGGAGCGCTTAATGCTCTGATTTATTGTATTTATTGATAGTCATTGGATATCAAATAGACACAATGGAATGCTAAAAATGTTAGGGGCGTCCACTCAATTCGTCTTTCTAGAATATGACTCCCTAACCACTGTATACGTGTATTTTACAGTTATTTAAATACCCCTAGTTATATAAATGTGCTGTACATGATCAGGGACGTCGCCACGGGGGGGGCATAGGGGGGCAATGCCCCCCCTGGTAAAAATCCTCGCCCCGGGGCAATGCCCCCCCTGGTAGAAATCTTTGCCCCGGGGCATGCCCCCCCTGGTAAACCCTTGCCCCGGGGCATGCCCCCCCTGGTAAACCCTTGCCCTGGGGCATGCCCCCCCTGGTAAACCCTTGCCCTGGGGCATGCCCCCCCTGGTAAACCCTTGCCCCAGGGCATGCCCCTCTGGTAAACCCTTGCCCCGGGGCATGCCCCCCTTGTAAATTATTGCCAAATGAATTGTTATGCGATCGATATAACGGAAATTTGTTTCAAGTTCATCTAAATAGTAATTATACATATTTGATTGCATTATAGTACCATACGTGATGAGTAATAAACTATTTATATTTGAGACCACCCACTATGGTGTTATGTCTATTATGCGCTAATCTCACGATATTCAATTTATATAATATCTGTTTTGAAACTTTTAGCTTTAATTCTTATTCTAATTTTTTTACCCTCTTAATTAACTCAATTAATAATTCGGCCTAAGGCTCACCTGTACTGTTTGTTGTTCATTTTCAAATTACAGTATACTCTCGTTAATTAATACGAACACGGATAAGACGAAATATCGGGATAGAATGTTTGAATTCACCAGCCTATAAAAATGCATACAAATTACTCGGATTAATTAGAATTCCGGACAAGAAGAACCAATTTCAAAGGTTCTCTTGTGTTGTATGAACGATAGTCTACTGTTTGCTACAGTCATACTTACAGTCTAATATCTACATTTTCGATAAATACTTTATTTACATAATTACATTGTGTTGTTCGAAGCTCTTGTAGATATATCTTTGGTGATGGATCAATATACAATTGGAATGAAGCGTAAGGCTATTAGTGTCGCAGCTGAAGACGAATATATCCAAACAGTAATTAGTACTGACCAATTTTTGACTGAAAATGTAGATGTAATGTCTGAAGTGGTCGATAATTCTGAAGTGGTTGACAACTTCGGCGACAACGAATGTGACAAGCAACAAGATGGCAATTCTAGAATTGAAATAGTTCTTGGTGAGACACAGGTGAGGCCCAAATTAACAAACTACCACCTTTCATGTTTTGGAAAAAGGAAAGAAAGGCGAGCCTTTACAAACGGGATGTATGAACGATTCGATTGGCTTGAGTATTGTGTTGAAAAGGATGTCGCTTTATGTTATCCTTGCAGAAAATTTAAAGTTCCTAATTCCGAAAAAACAGGATTTTTTGGTACAGATTATAAAGTATTCGCCAAATATGGTTTCAACAATTGGAAAAAAGCCTTAGATAAAGGCCAAGGCATGTACAAGCACGCTGCTAGCGTTCACCACATTGAAGCCGTAAAATTGTGGAAAGAGTCATTACAGCGCGAGCAGAATGATACACGTATCACAGATATACTACCTCATGAAGCAGAACACAAAGCATGGTTAGAAAGCGTTTTCCTTGTAACTAAGCTTTTGAGTACAAATGGAGAACCTTTTCGAGGGAATAGAGAAAACACCATGTTTTGTGACAGTGAATGTGACACTGACAGTGAAACCGAAAACGATGATGAATTTAGGCGTGATCAGAGTTTGAGACAAAAAGGCGGCGGTCTTTTTCTTAATTTATATGAGGAACTTATATTTAAAGTACAACCTGAACTTCACGAAATCGCTAAAACTCTCCCTAAAAATGCAAAATATTGTTCACCCTCATTTCAGAACGAAGTAATTGAATTGTTGGATGTCGTATTAACTGCTAGAATTGTTGCTGATATAAAACAAGCTGAATTATTCACTCTGATGGTTGATGGCACAACCGACAAAAATGGTAAAGAAATAGAGGGAATTGTTTTGCGCTATACTATATCCACTTCAGGAGTTGAAGAACATGCGCTTACATTTTTCCATGCTTCTGATCGTTCTGCGAGAGGTATTTTCAATGCCGTGAAAAGAGTCCTTGATCAACATGGCATATCGTTTGATGGCCTTGTTTCAAATACTTTTGACGGCGCTTCGGTTATGTCTGGGTTTAAAGGTGGGGTACAAGCCCACATCCAGAATTATTGCGAACGAAATGTCGTGTACGTTCATTGCGCCAACCATAGAATACACCTAGTTGTCATGGCGATTTTGAAAAGTGTTCCTGCAGTTGAGGATTTTTTCAGTTTCATTATGTCTCTCTATACATTGTTTAAGGTCGATTCCATTCGCAGAATTTACAAAGGTCGTACATTAAAAAAAATAATAACGACCCGATGGTCAGGACATCTCAATTCTCTGAAGATTGTATCGTCCGAGTATGCTGAGATACGAAGAACCCTTAGCATTACCGTCACATCCACAGACGTGAAGTCTCAACATAGAGTTGCCGCTAAATCTCACCTAGCTTTGTTAAATACAAATGGTACAATGTTTCTGTTGATGTTTTTACTTGATGTGCTAATGCCGATTAACATTCTAACACTTTTGTTTCAAAGTCCCAAATTCGACTCCAGCTGTTTAATCACCACTATCGCCTCAATTCAGAAAGAAATTTTTAATTTAAAGGAAAAAATTAATGAAGAATTTATCAATGACAAAATAGCTCAACTGGGTGACGAGATTAATGAGGTTACTGTTAGTGGTATTACTAATAGGCCAGCCAGATCTAAAAAATTACCTGCGCGTTTTGATTCTGATGACATATTGCTAACGGAACAGTTCAGCAAAAGTACGAGTAATTCGTCTCTCCCCGACTTGGAACGATTGGCAATTGAAATTATTGACAATGTAGACGCTCAATTTACTGAACGATTTTCTAAGAACAACACTCAGTTATGGACTTCCTATGAAGCACTTAATCCACATTCCGATAAGTTTCTGGACCCCTATTCACTTCGTCCATTGTATGACTATGCGTTGTCTATTCCCTCTGTCAAAAAGAATCTTCTGGATAGCTCCTTTGAAACACTTAGGAGCGAATGCGTTGTTTTTAAAGAACCTCTACGTGCACAACCCTGGAAGTTGCAAAATAACGGCGCGATAGAGAATATATCCGAAGTTTATCTATATATTCAAAATAAACTGCAATTTTCTGCGAAAAATCTTGCTGTCTTGTTTCATGTAGCTATAACAGCTGGTTATTCGTCTGCAAGAGTAGAATGTGCATTTTCTGCATTAGCCCGTATTGATACCCCTCTGCGCAGACACATGAAAACTGAGCGAGAACTGAGACTTGCGCATCTTCATTTTGAAAAAGATACTGTGCGGAGAATAACATTTCATGAATTTGTCAAAGAATGGAACGTAAAACCACGAAGGTTAAGAATTAAAATTTAACTTTCACAATCAACATTCAAATGATTCAATTATTATTATTATGTACGTATATAAAACTTGATAATTTCATATTATAATCAACTCTCGTTAATACGACCACGAGGTGACCTTGAAAATTTATTGGTGGTATCCGAAATTCGCACTTACCGTAACCTATGTAAATTGCATACGTTTATATGGTCTGCGGGAAAAATTTTCTTAACCAGGGTTTCATCTAGGTTTACGCGAGTCGGCTACTGGTAAACTCGTGCCCCCCCTGGTAATTCTTTTGCCCCCCCTAGATGAAAAATCCTGGCGACGTCCCTGTACATGATGGCCGATTCACAATATTAAGCACTAACTTGGTATCATTTCTAACATAGCCTAGCTTTACTACTTGAATATACCAGAGGAGAAATAAGAATATTATTGCAATGATGGATTTGATGGGAAATAAGCGTAAATTGACGATCGATTTACCAAACTATTTGACTGAATATTTATCTGATAGTTCTAGAAATGGGGTTTGAGGGCCTCCATGTAGCAAAAATTCCCCCCATAGTTTTATAGTGCCTCAAAATTGTCAACGAAATACTGTCCCGAGGTAGGACAGTCTGACAAATTTATTCGTGTGCGTCCACAAAACTACCTCTGCGGGCTCCCTTGCAATGATTGGAAATTAATCGGAACCATTGACTATACTGTATATACTGTTCTTTAAAATAAGACCTCAAGGCAACTAAGGAATGTAGAAACATTCTATTTTGAGTCGGATATTTTATGGATAAAACCCATAGATCAAGTAATTACATAAGCTTGTTTAAAAATATGAAATTAAACATTTTTTATGCTTTCAAATTTTGTTATTTATTAGCAATCTTGTGACCTCATTTCTTCCTACTCGCACCTTCTTAATAATCACAAATACATTTAAAGTGTAGTACCCTAGACTTCGAAAATAATGGAATTTGCTTATATTTAGTACAATATATTGGCACATTCCGGTGTCGGAGTGCCAGCGGTCCCCCCGTGTCAGATGTCCCCCGGACCTGTGTCCCTAGTGTCAGATGTCCCCCGGACCTGTGTCCCTAGTGTCAGATGTCCCCCAGACCTGTGGCCCTAGGATCAGATGTCCCCCGGACCTGTGGCCCTAGGATCAGATGTCGCCCCGGACCTGTGGCCCTAGGATCAGATGTCTCCCCGGACTTGTGGCCCTAGGATCAGCTGTTCCCGGGGTATTTTGGGGGATCGCTGGCACTATAACACCTAGCCCAATAAAATGAATGCATTCCATTTCCTTTGTATGAATTTTGTATGAATTTTTTCTAGGTATGACCCATTTTGGGATTTCAAAACCAGATTATGCTTAAACTACTCTGAAACGAAGTTAAATATCTTGCTATAGTTATAGATTTCATAACATAAGTGATTTTAAGTTATTTTATCCAATATCCATCATGTGGTATGGTGTCCCTGCCAGGGTTTCATCTAGGCGTATGCGGCGCGCCTCAAGGCGCGTATTTTTGTAGGGATTTTAATATAGGCGTACAAAAATTGAGAGATGCTCCATAGACTTAATACAAAATGAGCAACTTAGGCGCGTGTGAACGAGCTCAAACTAAATCTAGGCGCGCGGTAATTTTTTTTGGATGAAAGCCTGGTCCCTACCAACCTTGGCACAAATGGGAATGTGGCTGTATCTCAGTGGAAATAATTGTTATGACTAGAAATTATTTACCTATAGTAATTCGAGAATGTGGTGTTCAAATCTAAATCAGAATTTGTATTTTAGAATGCCTCATAATGATCATAAATTTTATATTTTTAATTAGTTCATTATATAATTAATTTGTTTGACACCTCTATAAAATTGTATTTGCTAAATTTCCTATTTTATTATACCCTATATATCGTTTTATTATAAACAGACATGTTGAAGCTTCTACAAATGTTATTATGCTGCTAGAAGCTTGATACAAATTATTGTTCTTCATATACTTAAAAAATTAATCTTAAAGGTCCCTCGGTGTACGTAATAACAAGGTATACTGCATATTTTAGTATTAGGATGAGATATCAATTAATTGAACAGAAGAATTGTATTTTATGTTGTATTACAGATGTAGGATAATATATGAGATTATTAACCAATTGGGACCAGTCAAACATGTTCGGATAATTTAAGGCTGAACTAGTTTATGGAATTTATCGAAATTCGGTCAATCAAGGATGCACTCCTATATACCGTGTTGCTTCGAATAAGTGCCCCGGAGTTTATTGTTTTCGTGGGCCAAATTAATCCTGAAGTTTGGGGAAAATCCATAAGATGTTTTGCTTGTGTTCTAATGTTTCTAAGCGACAGTAGATATACCATAATTGCCAAATAAATTTAATTACACTCCAGCTATCAATTAATGTGTTTTAACTCAATTATATCAATCCCATCTTTATTGACCCAGCAATTATTAGAAGCAACACGGTACGCAGTGTACACACAAGTAGATAAATACAAATAAATACATTTCATGAAAATATAATGGTTATTTTTAGATTCTAGAATAGATCTTTAGAAATTCGATAAAATATAAGCAAGTCAACTCACTGTAATATGCTGAAATGAATAAATTCCTTTGAGATTCTTCAATTAAGGATACGTTTCCTAGCAACAGATATTAGGATAAAGAAATTTATTAAACAACAAAACAAATAGTTGACAAAATTATGAATACTAACCTGGTAAGTTGACAAAGTAATAATTTGTGAAAGCAGTTTATTTCTGAGTTTACACAAGTATATTCAAGTATTAAGACAGTTAATGTGAAATAGTATAAGTTGAGTAGAATAGTATAGAGCCACTAAATCAGCTTATTTATAGATAGATACAATATGAGACTATTTATAGGAATGTCTCTATGCATATTCTATTGTAACCAAAGACTTAACCAAAGTTTAAATGTTAAAGTAGACTTAATTAACTTAAATAATTTCGTTTCTGTTTAGTAACATCAATATAAAGTTAGGGGGGACCGCTGTAACTCCGACAATAAAAAGCTTTTGACAAGTTTTGTTTGGATTATTGAGGTTCTCATTTTATAGATGCCTATAAAAAATGTATTATTTTGCTAATCCGAACGAATTCACAAATCGGAACAGAATTTTTTGAATCGGAACACCGCTAGTGTTCTACTTTCCCAATATACTGATACTGGAAGAATTTTGATGATGCTTAACAGGTGACCAGTTTGTGGAGTAACTTGTTAGAGCATCTACTCCCGTACAGTCTCACGCTATTAATATGTCAATTATTTGAGAAGTAAACAAATTGATACCTGACAAATCCTCTATTTCACACTCAAATAGCTCTATGCTATTGCGAGTAGTATGACTGAGTTCAGCTTTCAGTGGTGTATCCAGGATTTTCATAAGGGGGGTGCTAAGGGCCGAATTTAAGGGGGGTGCTATGGGTGTTGAAACTTAGGCCTGCACCGAAGCCCATCTGACTATTAATACAGCCGTGCTTGATCACCCAGCTAAGGGGGGTGCTCTAGCACCCTGAGCACCCCCCCTGGATACGCCACTGGCTTTATTAATGAGGTTAGTGTAGGCTAGCACTTTAGGACTCATAGGCTCTTTCTTTTCAAAATTCACTTCAAATGTAACAGCCAACTGGGACAGTGGATATGATTTTCATCAGAGATTCAAACTGCTCTACTATACTCACATGCTTGGTTTGTATGTAGAGGAGTTTAATACGCTGCACTAGTTGTAGTGACTGAGTGAAACAAGTCCACTCGTTAGGGGACACGGGTAGTACTTTACTATTGAGATACAGCTAGACAGGTGTGGGAAGGAATCGCTTGATGGCTTGGTGGATATGGCGGGAATTCATCTAGAAAGGATTGGGAATTAATTGGAAGTATTTCTTCGTAAAGTCATACCAACCTGTGTAGTCTATAAATAATGAAGTTATTAATGAACCAAACCATTGATGTCAAATTCATATAGTGATACATACATGGGTAGATCTTCAGTTGTGTCAGGAAACAACTTTCTACATAGGATGATCAACAGAGCAGCTGACCGATTAGCGAGGAGACCACAGAGTAAACGCACAACCATTCGAAAGACAGAGAAGTGCTCGTTGCTGTCGGCTATGTAGCGTGCACTCATGCACCAGTGGCGGCGGACGGGGGGGGGGCTAACGTGCGGTCGCCCCCCCCCCCAAAGAAGCTCCCAGCGTCGCCACTGTCATGCACTGCTTTCTCCACGAGGTTGATTTTAGGAAGATGGCTGATGTGAATTCCTGCATTGTTAGTTGGGAAAATGCCCACACCTGTTTAATTAACAGTGCCTACTGAGTCTTTGGTGTAGAATTCGTGGGCCAGGCCTAAGCAATGGCATTCTACTTCTGCATAGTCAATTGTCATTGGGACTTTCGGTGGAGGTCAATTCACGGTTACCCACACCTATAATTGCGATTCGCCCTAAGGCGTAGAGGCAATCCAGGACGCTTTCGTCGAATAATTTAATCTTTTTAACTTTTTCCTGTTGCTTTAGGGCCATCCTGTCTAATTGTCTCCTGATCAGGTAGCAGGTTAGTTCTCTGTATGGGTGTGTTAATGTTGGATCGTTACGGTGTCATCTTTCAGTAGGCCGCGAATATGGAGGCATTCACTGGTATTACTATTATAGACTGCTGGTTCATTTCATCGTACTGATACAGTAGGCTCTTGCATTCTTTCAACTTATCCAGCTTTGTTATTTGTTTTGAGAATACTTGTCTCTGTTATCAGGTGAAAACCCCAAGACTTGATAGTATCGGTCTATTTGGATTTCTAGATGCGACCTGATGTCTATCCAGGCCCCAGGTCTCGTTGTGCAGGGCCGTAGCCACTGGTCCGGTTGGTCAGGTTTCAACCTGACCACTTTTGGCACCACTTGGTCAGTTTGGACAGGTTAACCTGACCACTTGGTCCTGTTGGTACTGTATCCACCCCGGTCTAACCGGACCACTTTTAATTGGTGGTACGGCCCTGTTGTGGCTATGATTATAGATTGATGCAGTGTTTCTCTTGTTATCAGCGAGTATAGCAGAGACTTGTCAAACGGGATATTCTTAGTGAACTCGTCGAGTCCATCGATGATAAGCAACAGGCCCTCCCCATCCGATTTGGTTATGTGTTTGGCGAGGTCTTTCGTCCAATCGGATGTCGCTGGTAACCCAAGCACAGCCATTCTTGGACGAATTCAGACGTGACTAATTTACTTCTTCTACGCGACTGGTTTCCATGGAATGCCAATTGGTGTTGCGACAAGGAATAGCAATGTAGTAGGAAATCTGTTTCAGTTCAATCTCTGCGAATCTTAACGCTATCATCTTAGAAAGGAATGTTTACCACATCCAGGGTTGCCAATTATGCACCAAATCTCCGCTTTCTCTGCGGTATATGTTTTCAGTTCGTTTGTAAAGTCAACCGGTTTTATTTCGATTTGTTTGGTAGCGATCTTCCTCAGATAGGCTATCTCATTAAACGTTGTTTCATCTTCTATATTCACGGGATGAGGTTCCTCTTTAACAATGGTCAGTTCTACGACACACTCGTTAAGCTCACTTTATCATCTTCTCCCAACATCTTTGTCACTATTGTGTACTCTATTTTAAGGAATTGTCTCAGTTTATATTCCCACTGTTTAATTTCAACACTTTGCTGTTTTCATGCCCTTTTCATTTTGCCAATGAACTCTTGACTGACATTCCTACGAAAATGTGTTGGTATTGTTTAATTTTGTAAGCTACATCCAAACGACCGACTACTTTCAGTATTTTTTCAAGATTGTTTAAATCTTTGTTGATTATTTATTAAATACTACTTATTAATTAACATTATTTACACTCGATAGTTGTTTGTTTGTGTATGCATTGAAATCCTTTTTGGATTAATTGTGATGGGAAATTTTGTATGGGGAGTGGCGAATTGATAATTAACAGTATTTTTCGTGATGGAAATTATCTTTTTTTTAATATCTTGTTTTGAATTGTATTTGAGTACTTAATTATCACTATCCACTTTACTGGTTGTATACACGTTGTACGTATTTTCGTTCGCCATTGAACTAAATTTAGCGTAGGCGAAACGATACTCTCGCCTACACATCATTTCAGATAAGGAGTTCGACAGCCCCCTTACGGCTATGCTTATCCTGCATTACTAAACGGGTTGATTTGACTTTCCAAATACAGTATTTCCCCAGGTCACCAAAATGAGATTTGTATAATAAATTAATATCCATTAGTTGATAACTGAAGTGTAAAATTAGAAATATTAGTGCATTACCATATAAAGAATTAAGTGCTAATAATCTCATTATCTCAAAGATTATTGAAGTTAGGCCTAGAAAATGTATTATCTACGAATAGGAAGTTACCAATTGCGGATAGATCAGTACTAGCATAGTTTACATAAAATCGATATTTTTGAGTTATGGCTCATTTTAGGAAATATGCATTTCCCTGGCAACCGAGGAATGTGTCAACATTCAATTGATAATTTCGATATATTTCATTCAACTAGTTATGGACATCCTCATGTCCCAATTTTGAACATTTATAACGCGTTTGACTATGTTAAAAGCAGGCTATAAAAACACGATAATTCCCACGAAAAATAGCGATTACGTAATCAAATGGTGATATATCACAATTCTAAAGGGTGTTATGTATGCCTTGATATCATGTTCCTAACTTCCTATATAATTATAAAGCATTTCTGAGGTCTGTCATTACTAGCTATTGAGATAAAGATATGTTAGCTAATAATCAATGGCTTTTAAGTAACCCATGGTCCAGCAAAATCTACTCAGTAGTAAGGCCTTATATAACGAAGGTCACAGGTGGCTGTAATTTTGTAGGTTATGTCCTGTATTCTGATTGGCTGAATACACCTACAACAATGGAAACCTAATTAGTACTGAATCTACTGATTATTAGAATTACATTATTAGGTCACTCATGTATTTGCATATATGCTACTAAATAATGCCCACATTATTATTACAACGTGTTAAGCGATTGCGTTTAACAGGATTTCCTTCATATGGCAAGAGGGTAATTCATTGAAAAGGGTTTACTTATACAGTAGAACTCGGTTATAACGTTTTACTAAGCAACTACTATTGACAATACTGTATATAGTGCACCATATTATACGGTATGCTGGAAATGGTTCGAAAAACCAAAACTGGAAATTGTTCGAAAAACCAAAACCGGAAATTGTTCGAATTTTTTAGTGTTGCTGCACCATGGATATGAGAAAATCCCGGCTTGAATCCATGGTCCAACAATACAAAATGAAATTCGAACTATTTCCTTTTTTGTTCGAACTATTTCCTATTTTGAAAAATTCGAACCATTTCCGCATTACCCTAAAAACTTCACCTTACATTTGTTTCTTGAATAGGGATATTCTAACATTTCATGTTCTATCCTATCGATTCCTATTTTCCTGCTACTCTGCAGTTATACCTCTGTGATACTTGGAATTTGCGATGAGCCAGAATTTCTTGTACTATTTATAATTATTTTCAATCACTTACTGTTCAATCAGGGCATCTAACAGTATCAGAACAAGCTACCTTATATAGTAGTGTTCTACTGAATTAGCACAGAATGGAAGAACTTTAATTAATTGGCTTTACAGTTTATTTGACGGAGAATAAGCAAACTATCACACTTAATATAGCTGAAGGAATAACCAGATTCGATTTGTATGCTTATGCTACTTGCTACAATCTCGAAAAAATATTTGTTACAAGACTCAAATGGACATCCAATCTCCAAATAGAGATTGGATGTCCATTTGAGTCTTGTAACAAATATTTTTAATTGCTGATGTTGTATCTTTTCCTTATTACTACTATTTCCCAAGCGCTACACATCTCTATATACGAGGTCTTGTATTCGATCGATTCTATACCTAAACCCGACAAGTTTAATTAATTAACACAACTATCTCCACTACCTTACGCTACCTAATGTCGTAACCATTCTGCCGTCAATCCTTCCTAACTTGAATGTGTTAAGATTGCATCGATCAGAAGACGCATTGTGGTATCATGCTATTCCCAGCAGTTTTGAGAATCCTCTTATTTGGTATTTAGAGGAATACAACACCTCTATAGTTACCAGTTTGCTGACTTGACACGCTTGAATAGATTCTATTTGTCCAAATTTTTTATTGATTTGACATTTCAAGATAACGCCCTATCTGGATTAGATGGATTGATGGAATTATCTACTCTGTACTTTCAAACAAATTTAGATTTGGATTCCAAAGAGACATTTCCTAGTCTAACACTATTCGATTTAAGCTTTTCTTCTGTTACTACTCTCGAACAAAGATTTTTGAGAGACAAAAAGAATTATCCAGGATAACTGGTGATTCTGTTCCATTCCATTGTGACTGCAAAAAAGATGGCATGGGTTTGTCATGTGACTACTAATCTGGGTTGGGAAATTACTGAATAATTCCAATTACGCTAGCTGTTCAGTCCAATCTTATCATTGTTTCAATGATACATTAATTTTACTTTTGAAAGCATTTGTGTTAACACAGCAAACAGTGCGTACTGTGAATGTGTAGATGGATACACACTAAATGCAACCAACAACTTATGTGTGGATACTAACGAGTGAACTGGTTCCAACAACTGTGAAGACACCTGTACAAACACAGCAGGTACCTATACATTTTCCTGTATGTCTGGTTTCACGCTACAGTCAGATATGTCATCCTGTGTATCAGGAGTTAGTCAGCTGACTGCTCCTATACTCCTCGCACTCCTCTCTCTACTCTTGCAAACATCAATTCTATGATTCTCGTTAGGACTAACTCTATTTATTCTTATTTATTTTCTAAACTTATTTTACTATTCTTTTCGAATTTATATCTCTTATTAATTTCAATGATTTCAATAAATCAAATCTTACTCTACTGGCTTCTATTTAATTGCAGTACGTATTACAATAGATTAAAGCAAATAAAATAAGGAAATTGTTGATTTAACTTAACTCACCGTGGATAACATTGCTAAAATTATTAACTATTTATAAAAAATATTTTCTGTACATAATGAATGAATGGCATTAAACTCTAGATGGTTTAAGATTGAAACAAACTTCCAATTTATCAATCGTTCCTTGTGGCTCGTTACCACGTGATAAATGGGTCATAACACCCTGAAGTGATGGTGACATGGCGAAAACAGTAATTGTAATGACTGCCAATGATTGGTGATTATGGGATATCAAACAGACAGAATGGAAAGTAGAAAATGATTGTATGCATGAGTTTACTCTCGACCAATTAAATTATAGTCTCACTTGGGCATTCTATTGTGCACACTTAATAATTGATTGAGACACTAAAATCAAATTATATTAATTGAATGCTAGCTGCTAATCCATTGGGACAACCGTATTATTTAATTGGTTAATAGTTTTGTCACATTTTGTGAGGGAAGATGCGAAATTTTTCTTAGATATTATAACTTATTTCTAGATAAAGTATTCCCGATCCTCCTGCCAAATTTCAAATCTGTAGCTATCAATTCTGGACAAACAGACAAAAAAGCTTTAATATATAGAAGATTATGTCAAGTAAAAAGCAAAAGGAACAAGTAATCAAGCTACAAAAATATTGTATCATTTTAGCAAGACTGTTCAATCTAGAAATCGATACTTTTTCTAGCATTGCAACGTATAACTACTGCACTGGTGTCTGGTTCTCTCTTCCTCTTCATCATCAGGCATAATTTATTCTTTGAACAAGAAAAGTTGAGAACTGATAGAACTAATATGAATAAGGAACGAATACCAAGATCGTGTATGAAAATAATGAAGAATGGGTCTCTATGTTCTACTAACAGTTGGTCTTCAGGAGATAGCAAGGAAAGAGTTGAATTAAGTTTAAATGAATTTATAGTATTTGGAGAATACGGGCTATTCAGGGTTAAATAGGATGCATAATCGTTAGAATTTTTATCGTTTATATTCTTAAAAATAAATAATGAGGATAAGGTAATAGTAATTACGGCATTTAAAACAAAGTATACGATAGTGAAGAATATGAGTCGCTTCTCAATTGGCTGTATGCCTACACGTTTACCAGTTCTAACTGACCCCATTTGTATTTGGCTATGGATCCTATACACTATGAGAACAATTAGGGTTATAGTTAACCCCCCGATACTAAGTTGCGGTAAAATGCCAAATATAGCACTGTGAATCTTACTGGCAGATAAAGGGATCATTAAAGTATTTGATAGAGCATATCCTGAGAATGGAACAAATGGAGCCAATCCACCCACCACTGGATACACCACACATATAGATATCTCAGCAACAACAATTATAATTCTATTTCGCTTTCTATTTAATATATCCCGCATTGGGAAGGTTGCTAAGAATATGAGCACAAGAGCCATCACGAACCAGAGACGATTGGAAATAGAAAGTGTATTCATAAGAGCACCAATCATATGGACCTGTATGGTTGGATCAGCATTCAGTGTTGCATAATTGATCTGTCTCCCTTCACAGTAAAAAATATTGGCGCCTAAAATGTCTGGAATACCACCGACAATGGACTGGAGTAAATTAACGAAGACCCCAATGAAGATTGGATGATGCTGGAATCTATACTTTTTGTAAAACCTTATTATCCTATAGATAGCTAGTATGGTGACACCAGTGTTAATCACTGCTATAGCACTGAGAAGCACCCTCTTGAAGATGGTGAGAGGGAGTGGATAGTTATCATAGTTACCACATACTGTACTGCATCTCTGTTCCCTGCGGGAGAATGTATAGCCTTCTGGACACAGCACAGTAACGTTAGAAAGATTCAGCTTATCCAGCAGCATTTCGTTCTGTGAGATATTGTATTTTGGAAATGAATTAGAAAGCAATATTGGCAGAATTGGAGTGATGGTTATCATCCATCCTGGGAAAATACAGGAAAAAGCAATTATTCTCCAAATCAAAAGTTTCTTCTTATTGAACTTTCTGTTTATTCGAGTTTGCTTATTTCCATTATCAAGATTGACTGCTATTTGCGTGCTACCTTCCATTCCTTGCAAGAACACGATATTTTGTCTTACTTATATACTTAGATTTAAATCTCCAAGGTAAAGTGGTTATTATAAATACTATTCAAATATTATTCAATAACTTCTAATGATATTAACACTAACATTTTAATTGTACCACCGTAAGTTGAAGTGTTAATTAATTAATAGAAATAATACAATCCATCATGGTAGTGTTGAAACAATTATGACTCAAATCTTTGGCAAGCAATTTCCTTCAACAGTTTAAGTTGCTTATTGAAAATAAGCACAGTTATCACATTAGATAACTATCCAAATCTATTTGGCAAGTCATTAAATAAAGATAATTAAGCTGAAAGAAAGAGGCATTAATCATAAATTGATTAGGTTCTGAGATCAATACTACAATTTTGTGGAGATTTGGTCTCAATAATTCGCATTAAATCGATTTTTTCTGCTTCCTGTCCAATGGTACCGAATAATATAATGTGTGATCAGCAGGTCACATGTTACAATAAATTCACACCACAACCACTCCATCAACGACAAAGCCCCTCTTCTAAACAACGTTGCCTCAAATTAGTGTGTTGAATACATTGCAATTTTAAGGTTTCAGCGTCAACTTTCTCTTTTGTTGTGCTGTATTTTTATCTCCAATTTATTATGTATACTTGAACACATCATGCTTAATCTAATGGTACTCTCTAATTATCTATAATAATAAACCTCGATTGTTGTTTGTTAGTTTGTTTGTCCGGATTGTATTAAAGTTATGAAGGAATAGAAACCGCATAATAATTGAGATAGAGATTATTATTATATGTAAACATACTGAATACGAATTTCGCATTTACAAATTTCTAATATGAATATTCTTGTTGTTGTTTACCAAAGTAGGTAACAAATTAACCAAAATTCAAAATAAACGTAGCAGCTAGCTTCCAACGGGTATTATAGGTAACAAGTATGCTGATTTCGATACAAATTACAAATTAATAACTTTTCCTTTCCAATCATAACTTCTCGAATCATTTAATTTGATCTTGCTTTTGTGATTAGCAATCCTTTACGAAGCAATGTGTACTTGGCCCACTAAGGTTAGGGATACGCATGTCTACAAATTTTAATTTTAAACTAACAAACAAAACAAGCTATTCGTTAAAATATTGATAGAATATTATAGAATTGCACATGCACAGTATTAAAAATTAGTATAATTATTACGATATGCAATTTCTTACATAAATTTTCATACAAATTAGTATGTTAATTTGTAAGGGTCTTCATAATGACTTAATATAATAAGTTCCCAGGCCTTCTTGTATGGGATCATATTGAATTCATATGTTCGGCTATTAGGCAATGTAAAAATGTCTCTTTGAAGATTGTTATTCACCAGTACCAAATAGGATGTCATTAACATTATGAACATAATATTAACAAGACAAACAATATAATTCTTGTAAATGAGCTATCTACAAAAGTCAAAAGTTAATTAAAATAATCGCAGCTAAACTTCAGTTGCCACAGTTACAGAATAATTCTTTGCAAAGCTTTGTGTATTATTGATAACCTTCTTCGTACATAGTTTAGGCTTTGAGCAAGAAAAGTTAAGAACAGACAAAACTAATATGAATAAAGAACGAATGCTGAGATCATGAACAAATATAATAAAGAACGGATTTCTAAACTGTATCAATAGTTGATCTTCTGAGGACAACAGAGATAGAGTTTTATTCGTCCCGTTTGAGGGAATACTTGTGAAAGAATAAGGGCTATTCAATGTTAGGTAGGAAGCGTAGTCATTTGTCTTAGTACGGATGGAATTAATAAAAATTGTTATTATAATTATCGAGAATGAAATAATCGCATTCAAAGCAAAGTATAGAACTGAGAAGAATATGAGTCGCTTCTCAATTGGTTGTATGCCAATATGTCTTCCTGTTCTGCTCGAACCAATTTGAAGTTGACTGTGTATCCGATATACTATAAGCACAATAACAGTTAGGGTGAGGCCGCCAATTAACTGTTGTGGTACCAAGTTGGTTATAACTTCAATTGTTCTATCGTTGGCATTGGTAGTCATGGAATACTGAAATAACCTGTACCCTGAGAAAGGAAAGAAGGGAACTAAAGCACAAATTAATGGAAAAATAAGACACACTCCGATTTCAACGAGTACTATGATAATTCTGTTCCATTTATTTCTATATATGTCTTTAAATGGAAATGTTGCTAGGAAAATAAGCGCAAGTGCAATGACAAACCAAAGGCGGTTTGATAGAGATAAGAATCGAAGCAGAGCACCATGAATATGAAGTTGTATGGCAGGGTTATTATTCAATCTGTTGTAAGTAATTTGTTGGCTCTCACAGAAAAAGATATTGGCACCTAAAATATCCGGTACTCCCATAATAATGGCCTGAATTAGGTTCACGAAGACTCCTATAAAAATGGGATGATGTTGGAACTTGTACTTTTTGCGATACCTTATCAGCCTATAGATAGCTAGTATGGTGACACCAGTGTTAATCACTGCTATTGCACTGAGCGACACTCTCTTGAAGATGGTGAGAGGGAGTGGATAGTTATCATAGTAACCACATACTGTACTGCATCTCTGTTCCCTGCGGGAGAATGTATAGCCTTCTGGACACAGCACAGTAACGTTAGAAAGATTCAGCTTACGTAGTAACATCTCATTCTGTGAGATATTGGATCTGGGAAAAGAATCGGCAAGAAAAAGTGGTGGGATAGGAGCAGTTGATACTATCCATCCCGGAATTATACACAATAAAGCTATTGATCTCCAAAACCAGAGTTTTCTCCTGCTGAACTTTGATGTTGTATTTACAAGATTGCTAATCGAATTCTTCCCATCCATACTATCCATAATAATAATATATATTAATTAATGACTATAATTTCTCTTTCTTATATTGGATCGAGTCCATCGTGAATTGAAAAGTAGTCAATGGTATGTCATATAAAACTACTCAGTTATCAGGATATACTACTATAATTAATCCTTAATGAAACACTTCCATTCTTCTGTAAATCTTCTTGGATTATTAATGGATACTCATCAAAGTGTTAATTAAAGGGTGAAGAGTTAATCAATGTTAAATTGAATACTAAGCGTTGTAATATAATTTATCATACATACTTAGTTACATTTAAAGTAGCACAATTGTCACATTAAGTAATCAATTAAAAAATGTGACAGCAACCAATCACTCAAATTTTATCAATTGAGGATCGCCAAATTAGTAGCTTAAGTTGTAATTATAACTATTAATTCCGATGAATTGATTGTTAATTAAATCAACAATAAAATGGTTTAAAGTTAAGCAAAGCCTGGTATACAGTCAAATCAACCCTTTCCAGAGTGAACCAAGGATATATACGCATTTGTGCAGTGCATAATGACGATTTAAACACTGCCCATGGATAATTTTTTAGCTTGCCAGTTATTATTATTTTTTAACTGCAGGCGAAATCCTCAGACTCGAGTTATATTCCTAATTTATAAATCTAATATTTTGAATATTCTTCTATTGCAAGTATCCAAGGGCGAAATTCTAACGATAACATAATTACATAGACACTTATACCAGCCATCCGGGAATTCCTGGAGAGTGAGGCTGAATCGAACTCTGTTCAGGCCAGGGATTTACTCCATTTCTCCAGGAATTTTTGAGTGGTATACGTATCTACTGTGTTTCAACTTGATCTTACCTGATCTTGATTTTTATTTTACGAAATCATTATACTACATCGGTTTGTTTAAATACTGTAAATATCGATTCTCAATATATATAACAATGTCTTGGGACATTTAATATTTTTCTCCTAGAAATGATTGAATTAATTACTTCCTGGCTACCAACATGTCCAAATTGTGCAGACTGGTATGTCTATTTATGGGCTTTCGTAGTTTCAAAATATATATGCAGTTTTCTAAATCAAATTTATAAATTATCATTTTAATTGTAATTTCTTCACCTTGGTAGATAAATAGGTTGAAAAAATTGTGAAATATTGGAAAAAAATTTAACTTTCCAGATAGATACTTCATTAACAATTGTCGATGTATTTGTTTTTGCTAAAGATGAAATAACTATTTATTTAATATTAATAAAATAAATAAATAAATCGAGACTGCATAGCAGCTGGAGTTCCACCAAGACCGAAGGGCTCGTATAAATTAAATCTGAATTTGCCTACACTTTCACTGGACGTTAACAAATAATATTTTTATGGAGGAACAAGCCTAAAGTAGAAGGCTCTCTCATTTTCCCCCATTTTGTATAATAAATAGTATAACAAGTCATGAAATGCTCCAAAAACATTTTAATAATACAGGTAAATAAAGAATCGTTTCAAATTCGATAAGATTTTGCTGAAATTTTGCAATGATTTAGAATTATTATTACGTACTACAAGAAAACAGATTATAACAAAGCTGACATCAGTTTCTGATACCATGTTATTAAAATACCATTTACTTAATCTTACTAATTGCTATTGTAATAAAATCAAATTATAAGGAGTAATTGTTTTATTGCATCATATTAGTGACACTGACAAGGTAATAAATCCTTTTATTATTATAATGAAGGATGTAATACAAGACATTAACTGAATCCTATTTATCTAATTGATACGAGTAGGAAATGCCATTTTAAGGTTAGGAGAAGGTTAAATTGATTCTAAGAAAAGACATATATATAAGTAGATCGTAAATTTGACTAAAAGGAGTTCTTATAACAATGTTCAACAGAAATAGAAGATTCACTCAGCCAAAAGGGAATAATTTACAACAAATAAAAAATAGCAAATTATCTGGAAGTTGGAAGTTAAGGAAAAGGAGTGTATTAACTTGCTTGAGTATATTGTTAATTTGGGTTATTGCATTAGTTCCTATTGCACACAGAATATACACTCATTCTGAACGAAAATCCAATATCTCACAGAACGAAATGCTGCTGGATAAGCTGAATCTTTCTAACGTTACTGTGCTGTGTCCAGAAGGCTATACATTCTCCCGCAGGGAACAGAGATGCAGTACAGTATGTGGTTACTATGATTACTATCCACTCCCTCTTACTATTTCTAAGAGGGTGCTGCTCAGTGCTATAGCAGTGATTAACACTGGTGTCACCATACTAGCTATCTATAGGCTGATAAGGTATCGCAAAGAATACAAGTTCCAACACCATCCCATATTTATAGGTGTATTCGTTAATTTACTTCTCTCAGTCATCATTGGGATACCTGACATCGTTGGAGCCAAAATATTCTTCTGTAATGGTGAAGAGATTGACTATGCAACACTGAATGCTAATCCAACCATTCAGATCCATATCCATGGTGCTCTTATACAAGCTGTATCATTGTCTAATCGTCTCTGCTTTGTGATGGCCCTTGTGCTTATTTTCCTAACAAATTTTACAATGCAGGATATTTTTAGCTACAAGAGGAATAGAGTTATCTTAATACTCATTGAGAGTGTTATATGTCTATTCTTTCCAGTGACCTGTGCAGTTATATCCTATCAGACTGGATATGTGTTCGCTCCACGTTTGATGATGCCAATAGCTCGTGATAAGCTCGTAGGATTGATATTTGGTATCACGCCACACCTCACCATTACAGGGATAACGCTAACTTTAATCGTATTTATTTTGTATTATAACCATTGTCGAACACGAAATTCATCCATAACCAAGAAACAAAGAGAATTGATTCCAATTGAAAAGAGGATCATGTTCTTCTCAGTACTGTACTTTGTGCTGAATATATTTATTGTGATGACTCTAGTAAGCACTTCTAGTCCCCAGGATCCCTTCTCTACAGGATCAGAAGAGAGAGAATCCCTGGTAACGTTGGAGAGTTTGTATTCCACTGATGCAACGCGTCCTATTGCAGGAACACACAACCAAACACTCTCCCTACTGTCCACATCAGATCAGGCCCTAATACAACCAAGCAACTCCTCATGGGATATTCCTATCCAAACTTTAAGTATTAGATTGCTATTCATTGTTGTGCTATCTGCGCTAAACTGTTGCATTAAGGACAGAGTGCAACAGGATACACATAAGATCTCATAGTGGAATAAGATGTGCATTAACCATATAACAAAGTGTTATCTTTGTGTTGTGTGCAATAAATAAAACATATTACTGAACAATATTATATGCTTTTGTGTGAATATAATACAGTAAATTCGTAAGTACATGATCTGAACATTTAACTATCCTCATTTTTTGTCTTATATAAACACGCCCATTTAAATACTAGGAATTAATTTATAACAGCCGTAACAAGTATAAGGAAACTTATTTTCGAATTAAGATAGACAACTGAAGAAATTGATTTACAATTAAAATAATTAAATCTTAGATACTCAACTTAATTAAGCTATAGAGTATAGACTATAATCGAAACTCTTAAAATAATATATTTATGAGAGTGTAAATGTAGTGTTAATTAATCCATCCAGGCACAAAGGTAGAATACTGACTAAAACATAATTTTATAAGAAGTGTAAAGTGAGCTAATATCTAGCATAATTTGCAACAATTAGAATTAGGAATAAAACGTACTAATGACTCATTAGCTTTCCTGATATAACCTTTGCAATTATCACTCTAATTTACCTGGAATCCAGAAACAATGGAACAAGTTTCCTTATAATATTTCAATAGTATATCATAATATCATTACACATTTAATTCCTCGACAAATAGCATGCGATTCTATACATGTAGGTTACCAATAATTTATTTTCACATCATATTTGGATGCAGTGTTCAATAATTATATGATTTAACACCAAAAACCAATAAATAACACTAAACATCATATAATTATATAACGAATAAATACTCTTATAGCAACTGAAATATTAAAATTAAAATTTTTCTAGGTGCAAAGAAATTGTCATTATAATAAATTTAAAAGTATGAACTTTTCCATATTATTTAGTATCTGTTTTATATATTTCTCTCCTTAGAATTTCACAAATAGTATATGGTGTCATTAATTCTGAAATCCCGGGATTGCAAAATATGCCTGGGATTGTAAGTCCTAGGTGATAGGCGAAATTATGATGTTGATCAATTTCTTAACTTTAATATTAATTCTGAGTACTTATCACTCATTGTTGCAATACTTATAGATGAGTATATATTTTATTTAGGGCGAAATTGTGATTTTTTGGAAGGCATAACAATTTGCGACAGAGAAAGTGTTGATCAAGTCAAATCTCCATATAAATGGTATGGAAATCAATGTAATGGACAGTGATCAAAATCGTGATTTACACACACGACATTATATTACATTGTCTTTTTACAGAGACAATTTATCAAAAAGTGTCTCTAACACTACTCGCTATTAGGGATAGCGGTGTATACCTGCAGGAGACGTACTCAGAGAGTACGTCAATAAGGATCCGTGACCACTCTAATACCGGGGTTCAATGGGATAGAGGGTCACCCTCCTGATGAGTCCCTAAGATGGGACGAACCCCCACTAGTAACGATCAGGCCGAGTAGTCTACAGTTGCCAATAGTTTTGAAAATACTACATTGGTGCATTGGCCGAGTACTGTAGAGATACTGTGGGAGGACTGACTCTCATCCCTGCCGGAATAATGTCCCTGTGGCGACGGCGAAAGCACTCCTCATAGATCGCGGAGGAGAGTTAAGGAGAGAGGAGTGTATTCGTGCTACTGTGACTAGGCCGACTAGTCTACGGTTGCCCATAGTTACGAATTCTACTACATTGGGGCATTCTGCAAAATTGGTTGATTCTCAAAGGGGGGTCAAGTGATCTCCATTACACACCCTAGATCGAAACTGAACACTTATCTCAAGCTAAAATGAGTGAATACCTCTTGGATTCTGAGTTCTCAGTTACAGTGGTATTCGCCTAATAGCAAGTCGCATTTTGCACGAAATTTCCTTGCTAATAGGCGAACTTGCTATTAGAGGAACAAATTTAACATTAAATGCTCGCTTGGGGACAAAAATTAACTTGCTAATAGAGCAATATTGCTATTAGAGCAATTGCTATTAGGCGAACACTACTGCTTCCACTACTTATATAATACTAGCCGAAAAGCCGCCCTCCGGGCGGCGTTTTTCTGCTAGTTTCCTACACTTTACTACGCTTTGTATTTGGTGGTAAGTTTCATTTTCTCGTTTTAATCGATTTCTCGCTGTATTGGGAGTTTGTTAACAATCATTACCAACACGCGAACGTTTTTTAACTGGCATACGTATAGTTGATAACAGGTTTGGATTTTGTCTGCAAATTTTGACTGAAGTTGGCAAAATATTTCGATCCGATCTATATACAGTCAGGTTCTTTTATTATTAACATTCAAGGGACCAAAAATTGTGTTCATAATAGAGAGACTTCATAAAAGCGAACTCAACTAATACAAACTCTATGTAAGTTGTTAAATTGGGACCATAAAGCTTGTTCATAATAAAAAATCTTCACATTAAGCATACGAAATCTTGTTATTAATAAGCAGACCTGACTGTATAGCAATAGGTATGACTATTAAATTGTCCAACAACACAAATGTAAGGTTGAATTTATTGGTCTATATGTATATTCAATTGTTTTTATATTATGGGAAATCATAATGGAATACAACAGCTATACAAACGGAATACAAATAACTGATTGGATACATTAATTTACTCTTGCCCAATTAAATTACAGTCTCAGTAAGGCATTCTGCACACTTAACAATTTATAGAGACATAAAAATCCTTTATACTAATTGAATGCTAGATGCTAATCCATACTGGGACAACACTCGAATTTAATTGGTTAAAGGTTTTGTCACCTTGGGGATGGGAGATGTGAATATTTTTCTTAAAAATTCCTTATCTGGAGTGGTGAGGTAATTCCTAGAAAATAAGCAAAATTTGGTACAGATCGGTTTAGGCATCTCAGAGGAGATGTGAGGACAGACAGACAGACAGACAGACATTGTCTTTTATATATATAGATAGTTTTATTAACTATTAAATACCTGTAACTGCACACTTTTAATAGATTAACAACACTATGAGTTAATGAAATAACAAAATACTAGTTCATCAATAGGTTATCAGGGAATAAAGTAGAAGAGCAGATAAAGCTTTTTGATTCTAATCTAGAGGAGAATAAAAGTCATAAAAGAATGAAATATAATGTATTCTTTTCTCAAAATTATGCATAAGCTGTTCCAAAAATAAAATACTACCTGCTTCAAAGAAAAACATAGTAGCTTCCACAGAATTACTATACTAATATACAGTGGAATTGCTTTATTAGCAACTCCCCTATTAGCAACATTGCTCTATTAGCAACTTATTTTAAGTTCCCAAGCGAGATTTTTATATTATTTCTGTTCCTCTAATAGCAACTTCGCCTATTAGCAACCAAATTTCATGCCAAATGCGAATTGCTAATAAAGAAATTCCACTGTACGTATAAGGCAATTAATTTAATTTCGATTCGATTAAGCAACTAATCTGCTTACAGAATAGTGTGATATATTTATATTATAACAATGCAATGGAGTTTCTATGTATCAAAAATAGAGCGGACTATGCCTAAATCGTAAAACGGAATGAGATAGAATTTAAATATCCATATGAATACGGCGATACAGTTTAAAAAATTAAGTAGTCTTACCAAAGTATCCGAGTTGATATATTAACGAAAGGTATGATCAATCCAACGCGAATCAGCTGTTTCTTTCAGGAGATTGATAAGTTCTTCTTCCGGCTTGGAGAGGTCATTAACTTCCATTGTCTCAAGTGTCGTTGGAGTCAAAATGAGGTTGGTAAGAGGGGTACAGGATAGTGAGGTGAGTTTACAAAATTGTACACTTAACTTCTTAATAGTAGGATGCAGTAATAGTCCTGTGCATAGAAACAGTAGCCCTGAATCGTAGAGAGTGACATGAAAGAGCTCCAAATCGATTAATGACATCAAATTATGGGCAACATTTTTCCAATTGCTTATTTCATCTAATGGTAAGGAAATGTCTTCTAGTTGAAGCTGAACTAAGTTTATACATACTTCCATAGGCTTGAGTAATGAACTCCAGCTTTTGAACCCAATTCTGTGCAAATAAGATAACTTTAGTCCTCTTAAAGTTTGTTGATTTCCATCAATGACATTTGTCATTGAGTTAAATAGAGTTAAATTTTCTGTTTGTCTGTCTATAATCTTTACAAATGTGAGACTTCGTAATGAACAAAGTGGAGGCATAAACGCATAATTATCTATTCCAATCTCTTCAAGTAATGATAATTGAGGTATCACTGTAATTAGTTGCTGTGTAAATTTAGCAGGAATATCATACAAGTGTATTACTCTCAATCGTTTTGCCTTAAAAAGGGCTGGAACAAGACTATTAGAATGAATTCGAGACTGTTCAAAATGCCGAGTTTCTCGGTTAAATATTTGCCTTGGAGCATACAAGTATGAACTAGAGATAGCTGGTACCTGATAGGCTAACTGATCAAGCACTTTAGTCGAGTATTGGTTGCGAAGTAGCACCATGCTATTCAGGGTGAAGCAAATCTTAGGAGAAAACCTATTGAGGCCAGGTACATCTCGGAGATCACATCGATTTAGCTCTATGTTAATTTTTGAGACAATTTTCAACTCAGTTGCACTTCGGAGTTGATCACAGAAATCACTCACAAGTTTGGAATCCTTCCCGTAAAATCTCAGTGTTAAGAGGTCAACAGGACAAATTTTCAATTTTTGCAATAAATACTTGAGTTGATTCGGAGTTATATTCTCAGTTTTGATAAAGATTAACTTGATGGTTGAGACAAGTTTGAGAGATTGCAAGAAACATATCCATTCGTTAGGAGATACGGTATGTTCGACATAAAAATATATCTCTTCTGGGAAATAATTCCGAAAGTGAGTAAACCAACGATCTATTGAATCAGATGCTGTTTCATACAAAGTTGCGGCTAATTCGAAATATTTTTGCGTAAATTCTGCCCAACTATCTTTGTAGCAATAAAGATCATCGTATCCTTGCTGGTAGGATATAGGTAAAGTACTATCCAGCATAGGATGAGGGATTAGGTAGTAGTTGTATAGGATGTTTAACATTGCTGCTGATTTATCAATTAGGAGTCCACAGAGGAATCTTACAACCATTTTGAAAAGGGCGAAATTAGCATTCGAATGAGAAATGTATCTAATACTGACACATTGTTTAGTCCAGGATAATTTGCTTTGCCAAAGGGCAGCAGTAAATTCTTGCATTGTTAGGTGAGCGAAGGTCCACACTTTCTTTATAACACCAAATGCCTTCTTTACAAAATGCTCATGTGCTAAACCTAGACAGTGGCATGCATACTCTTCCTCGTCTATTATCAAGAGGATATCATCCTCAGATGCTAGATCTCGGTTAGCCACACCCAGGAATGCAATAAATCCGATATTCTTAAGGAAATCTAGCACGTCTTTGTTCAAGTTCGATAATTTTGTGGCTCGAGCTAAAGCTTCTAAACTCAATCTTGCCAGCTCTCGTCTAATCAAGTAAAGTGTCAATTCTGAATATAGATTTGTTAGCGTGGATATTAACGTCGAGTCTTCTCCTTTTAATAAAGCCGCGAATAAGGAGGCGTTAACAGGAATAAGTGAGAGCTGATTCATTTCATCGTATCGGGAGAGTAATAGTCTACATTCTTTCAATTTAATTTAATTTTCTATCTGTTTTTCGAAATAGAGATCTCTCTGCTCGGGAGAGAATCCCAGTACCTGGTAAAATCGGTTTATTTTAAGTTCGTGAGAAGATGATATATCAGTCCAGGCTCCGGGCCGACTTGTCAGAATTATTGTTGATCTGATGAGTGACTGGCGGGTTAGAAGTTGGAAGAGTATTGTGTTTTTAAATGGTACTTTCTTGGTAAATTCGTCCAACCCGTCAAGTATCAAAAGAAGTCCTTCTCCATATGTTTGATTCAAGTGTTTAGCTAGATCAATTGACCAATTATGAACATCAGGCAATCCGAGACAAAGCCATTCCTGAATAAATTCAGACTCCACTTTTTTACCTGCTTCATACAGCGTTGACTCCATGGAGTGCCAATCTGTGTTGCGACAAGGTATTGAAATTGAGTATAGGATACCGGTTAATTCGCTTTTACCAAACCTTAAAGCTGTCATTTTCGCGAGGAACGTCTTGCCACAACCTGGATTACCCAAGAGACACCAAATTTCAGGATTATTAGTTTTGTATGTTTTCAATTCATTAGTAAAGTTAACTGGGTTTAGATCAACATCACTTTCCCCAATCCTGCGTAGCAAAGCAATTTCGTTGTAGGTAGACTCATCATCGAGGTTAACTTCTTTTGGTTCTTGTTTCAATATTGTCAACTCTACATAGACATGTTCTAAACTCACTGAGCTATCATCTCCTAACATTTGCTGGATATTCTTATACTTGTTTTGCGAATACTGCTTTAATGAACTTTCCCACTTTTGTACCTCTTTTGCTTGTAGCTTGACTTCTCGTTTGAATCTACTTTCGAATTCTTCATCCTCCATTTCACTGAACATCACGCGATATGCTTTCAACTTTTCTACTAGATCTATTCTTTGGATTCTTTTGAGAATTTCAGAGAGTGTACTTAGCAGGGACGTCGCCACGGGGGGGGCATAGGGGGGCAATGCCCCCCCTGGTAAAAATCCTCGCCCCGGGGCAATGCCCCCCCTGGTAGAAATCTTTGCCCCGGGGCATGCCCCCCCTGGTAAACCCTTGCCCCGGGGCATGCCCCCCCTGGTAAACCCTTGCCCTGGGGCATGCCCCCCCTGGTAAACCCTTGCCCTGGGGCATGCCCCCCCTGGTAAACCCTTGCCCCAGGGCATGCCCCTCTGGTAAACCCTTGCCCCGGGGCATGCCCCCCTTGTAAATTATTGCCAAATGAATTGTTATGCGATCGATATAACGGAAATTTGTTTCAAGTTCATCTAAATAGTAATTATACATATTTGATTGCATTATAGTACCATACGTGATGAGTAATAAACTATTTATATTTGAGACCACCCACTATGGTGTTATGTCTATTATGCGCTAATCTCACGATATTCAATTTATATAATATCTGTTTTGAAACTTTTAGCTTTAATTCTTATTCTAATTTTTTTACCCTCTTAATTAACTCAATTAATAATTCGGCCTAAGGCTCACCTGTACTGTTTGTTGTTCATTTTCAAATTACAGTATACTCTCGTTAATTAATACGAACACGGATAAGACGAAATATCGGGATAGAATGTTTGAATTCACCAGCCTATAAAAATGCATACAAATTACTCGGATTAATTAGAATTCCGGACAAGAAGAACCAATTTCAAAGGTTCTCTTGTGTTGTATGAACGATAGTCTACTGTTTGCTACAGTCATACTTACAGTCTAATATCTACATTTTCGATAAATACTTTATTTACATAATTACATTGTGTTGTTCGAAGCTCTTGTAGATATATCTTTGGTGATGGATCAATATACAATTGGAATGAAGCGTAAGGCTATTAGTGTCGCAGCTGAAGACGAATATATCCAAACAGTAATTAGTACTGACCAATTTTTGACTGAAAATGTAGATGTAATGTCTGAAGTGGTCGATAATTCTGAAGTGGTTGACAACTTCGGCGACAACGAATGTGACAAGCAACAAGATGGCAATTCTAGAATTGAAATAGTTCTTGGTGAGACACAGGTGAGGCCCAAATTAACAAACTACCACCTTTCATGTTTTGGAAAAAGGAAAGAAAGGCGAGCCTTTACAAACGGGATGTATGAACGATTCGATTGGCTTGAGTATTGTGTTGAAAAGGATGTCGCTTTATGTTATCCTTGCAGAAAATTTAAAGTTCCTAATTCCGAAAAAACAGGATTTTTTGGTACAGATTATAAAGTATTCGCCAAATATGGTTTCAACAATTGGAAAAAAGCCTTAGATAAAGGCCAAGGCATGTACAAGCACGCTGCTAGCGTTCACCACATTGAAGCCGTAAAATTGTGGAAAGAGTCATTACAGCGCGAGCAGAATGATACACGTATCACAGATATACTACCTCATGAAGCAGAACACAAAGCATGGTTAGAAAGCGTTTTCCTTGTAACTAAGCTTTTGAGTACAAATGGAGAACCTTTTCGAGGGAATAGAGAAAACACCATGTTTTGTGACAGTGAATGTGACACTGACAGTGAAACCGAAAACGATGATGAATTTAGGCGTGATCAGAGTTTGAGACAAAAAGGCGGCGGTCTTTTTCTTAATTTATATGAGGAACTTATATTTAAAGTACAACCTGAACTTCACGAAATCGCTAAAACTCTCCCTAAAAATGCAAAATATTGTTCACCCTCATTTCAGAACGAAGTAATTGAATTGTTGGATGTCGTATTAACTGCTAGAATTGTTGCTGATATAAAACAAGCTGAATTATTCACTCTGATGGTTGATGGCACAACCGACAAAAATGGTAAAGAAATAGAGGGAATTGTTTTGCGCTATACTATATCCACTTCAGGAGTTGAAGAACATGCGCTTACATTTTTCCATGCTTCTGATCGTTCTGCGAGAGGTATTTTCAATGCCGTGAAAAGAGTCCTTGATCAACATGGCATATCGTTTGATGGCCTTGTTTCAAATACTTTTGACGGCGCTTCGGTTATGTCTGGGTTTAAAGGTGGGGTACAAGCCCACATCCAGAATTATTGCGAACGAAATGTCGTGTACGTTCATTGCGCCAACCATAGAATACACCTAGTTGTCATGGCGATTTTGAAAAGTGTTCCTGCAGTTGAGGATTTTTTCAGTTTCATTATGTCTCTCTATACATTGTTTAAGGTCGATTCCATTCGCAGAATTTACAAAGGTCGTACATTAAAAAAAATAATAACGACCCGATGGTCAGGACATCTCAATTCTCTGAAGATTGTATCGTCCGAGTATGCTGAGATACGAAGAACCCTTAGCATTACCGTCACATCCACAGACGTGAAGTCTCAACATAGAGTTGCCGCTAAATCTCACCTAGCTTTGTTAAATACAAATGGTACAATGTTTCTGTTGATGTTTTTACTTGATGTGCTAATGCCGATTAACATTCTAACACTTTTGTTTCAAAGTCCCAAATTCGACTCCAGCTGTTTAATCACCACTATCGCCTCAATTCAGAAAGAAATTTTTAATTTAAAGGAAAAAATTAATGAAGAATTTATCAATGACAAAATAGCTCAACTGGGTGACGAGATTAATGAGGTTACTGTTAGTGGTATTACTAATAGGCCAGCCAGATCTAAAAAATTACCTGCGCGTTTTGATTCTGATGACATATTGCTAACGGAACAGTTCAGCAAAAGTACGAGTAATTCGTCTCTCCCCGACTTGGAACGATTGGCAATTGAAATTATTGACAATGTAGACGCTCAATTTACTGAACGATTTTCTAAGAACAACACTCAGTTATGGACTTCCTATGAAGCACTTAATCCACATTCCGATAAGTTTCTGGACCCCTATTCACTTCGTCCATTGTATGACTATGCGTTGTCTATTCCCTCTGTCAAAAAGAATCTTCTGGATAGCTCCTTTGAAACACTTAGGAGCGAATGCGTTGTTTTTAAAGAACCTCTACGTGCACAACCCTGGAAGTTGCAAAATAACGGCGCGATAGAGAATATATCCGAAGTTTATCTATATATTCAAAATAAACTGCAATTTTCTGCGAAAAATCTTGCTGTCTTGTTTCATGTAGCTATAACAGCTGGTTATTCGTCTGCAAGAGTAGAATGTGCATTTTCTGCATTAGCCCGTATTGATACCCCTCTGCGCAGACACATGAAAACTGAGCGAGAACTGAGACTTGCGCATCTTCATTTTGAAAAAGATACTGTGCGGAGAATAACATTTCATGAATTTGTCAAAGAATGGAACGTAAAACCACGAAGGTTAAGAATTAAAATTTAACTTTCACAATCAACATTCAAATGATTCAATTATTATTATTATGTACGTATATAAAACTTGATAATTTCATATTATAATCAACTCTCGTTAATACGACCACGAGGTGACCTTGAAAATTTATTGGTGGTATCCGAAATTCGCACTTACCGTAACCTATGTAAATTGCATACGTTTATATGGTCTGCGGGAAAAATTTTCTTAACCAGGGTTTCATCTAGGTTTACGCGAGTCGGCTACTGGTAAACTCGTGCCCCCCCTGGTAATTCTTTTGCCCCCCCTAGATGAAAAATCCTGGCGACGTCCCTGGTACTTAGGTCTCTTTCGATCAAATGTTTTTCCAACATTTTGTTTAATGTCATCTCAAAATCAACATTATCGATTGTTTCGTCCGTTGCAACAAACATGTAGTATATCAGTATCCAATTATCCTTTGTTATTTCAGTTTTCAACAAATCGATTAAGGATTTAATGGATAGTTCATCCTCTTGGTAGCATTCAACAGGTGATGATGCACAACAAAGCCATGGAATCATACATGCTATTTCTATCAGATCAGGACGGATATCTCGTAATGCTTTGTAGAATAAATAGGGTCTATGTCCTTTCCAATTTTTTATTTCAGGCAAGAACAACACTGGGCTTGTTAAATTCTTTTCAGAAATTGCCTCGGGCGTTTGCATCAAAGTTAATAATCGCGTTTTATCGGAAATTGAGAGCTGTGTGCTAAATCATATGCCGCTCCGAGTGCGTCGAAATTCATTATATTCTGGTTCTAAATAGGGTGGTAAGAGATAGAATCAGGCTTGTCAAAAGGTTTTCTCTGGTATTTTGCCTATCAAAGGTTCAATTCGGTTGGACTTAATTTTAAAGATTAACGATTCAATTAAACTTTTTTTAGATATGTAAATAATGAAATACCAATAGGATTTATAAAAGCGTAATTTGTCAATACGTAAGTTGGATTTGCGAAGATAATACTGTATGCATTGCTGTTATTCTTCGTGTAGTGACGAGAAAATGACCTGAAAATGACTTGAAAATGACCTGATTTAATTGTAATACCTGGCTTGACCATACCTAACGGTGCGGTACCTTTTGACAAGCCTGGAAAGTGATAGCATAGATCATAAAAAAATTAGTTACAATTTATTTTAAATACTGTGGACTTGACAACTACTTGACAAAGTTCATTTCGCTCAACAATTACCAAAAATTCAATTTTGTCATGATTTAGAAATGGCTAGATCGAACCTTAATTTAATCCATAAAGTGTATTCATTATTATATTCATCGAGAGCCAGAGCCTTAAAGGAGCGCGCTCCAAAGAGCGCCGCTCCTAGTGCGCGCTCCATTTTACAGGAGCGCAGGCTGGAGCGCGCTCTTTCTAAAATTGAGGAGCGGGAGGTGGAGCGCCGCTCCAATTTTTGAGGAGCGCGCACACTGGAGCGCGCTCCTTTTTTCTTCGATTGTTGCAAAACATCTAGTAGATTTATTAATTTTATTCACAGATAATTTCCTAAATTATGTCCATAATTCATCAAGATTTGAAGCAAAATGTGAATAGCAGAGTTACGAGATAACTTTCTTTCTGAAAATCACCAAATTTTATATTTTTGCCCTAAAAGTACGTAATTCTGACGATTTACTTAATTTTTTCATTTTGAAAGGTGTGAATAAGGAGCGCAAAATGAGCGCGCTCCAATTTTTGAGGAGCGGGAGCGAGAGCGCGCTCATTTTCTATCGGAGGAGCGGAATCTGGAGCGCCACTCCTTTTTGTGACTAGGAGCGTGGAGCGGGAGCGCGCTCCAAAAATTGAGGAGCGCTTAATACTCTGTCGAGAGCTAGTCTCTAGTTACAATTAGATTCCTATTCAATAATTGCTCCCATTAATATTTTAGTTCCGTACCTATTCAGTAATAACCAGAGTATTAAGCCTCAATTTTTGGAGCACGCCCCGGCCCATGCTCCTTATCTCAGAACGGAGCGGGCTCCAACTTCCACTCCGAAATTTAAAAAGGAGAGCGCTTCGGCCGAAAAAAATGGAAATCAAAAAATGGAGCGATAGAGTAGAATTTCTTCATGCGTCACTAAAAGAGGAGCTTACTAAGGGAATTTTAGAAACTGAGAAGTAGTGACCTTTCTCAGTTTTGAACTTAATTATCTACTTGAGTTGAGCTCTCAGTTGTGGATCAAAGATATTGACCCAGATACGTTCACTAAGTTGTTGTTGTTGGTATATAATTTTGTCCGGTTTTGAACTATATAAAATAATGCTGTGGTCCATAGGCGCCGAAAGGGGGGGGGTCAGGGAGGGTGTCACCCCCCCTGGCCGAGGAGAATTCAGGGGAAAAAAATGGAAAATTCTTGATTCCATAACGAGTTTGTATAAATATCAGTGGATGATGTATATATCTTTACAATTATGCCCATCAAACATTGATTTTATCCCCATAAGCATTGTTTTTTGAACTTTCACATTTGAATATTACGTCACACCCCCCCTAGCGTTTGAGAGTTTCGGCGCCCATGCTGTGGTCCACCCTAGCGTAACTACGTCCATCAATGGTCTATCGGACTCTATCCTACCGAATCATTCTGGCATCGCCTCTGGCTTTTATGGATTACTATTTTTTCATAATGGAAGAATTGATGCGCAAATAGGAAGAACATTTAAATTCTAAGTTTATTCAGGGATGTTGTTAATTCAGAAAGAGCAAAATTGAGATGAACTCAAAATATATATTCTCAAACCTCCTTTATCCGGTCCCCGGAGGGTGTCCACAACTGGGAATTTCCCGGACTCAGAAATACAGTGGATAATGCATGTGCAATCCCAAAGTGAGAAATCCATATTTTCTAGATTCATTCAAAAACCAAAAACTGATGTTTTCAATTGTTGTGGACAATTTAAGATGGTGTCTGTTATAATATTTTGTTATTCATTATTGGGTAAATAAACACATTATTAGATTGGCTCGTGACCTTCGATATATAAGGCCTGAGTGCTAAGCGAAAATTTGTGTACCATGGATTACTTAAAGTGCATTGAAAAATGGAGAATTGTTCTTTATCCCAATAATTAGCAATGATAGAGCTGAAAAGTGTATTATAACTATATAGGAATATGGTACCCAGGTATACATAGCACTCTCCAGAATTGTGATATGTCATCATCTGATGACGTAATGGTAATTTTGGTTGCGAATTATCTTGTTTTTCTAGCATACTTTTAACATAGTTAAACGCGTTATAAATGTTCAAAATTGGAACATGGTTATACCCATAACTAGTTGAAAAAATATATCGAAATTATAAATGGAATGTTGACACATTCCTCGGTTGCCATGGAAATGTATATTTCCTAAAATGTGTCATAACTCAAAAACTATGAATGTTATGTAAACTAGGCTGGTACTGATCTGTCCGGAATAGGTAACTTCCTATTCATTGATAATACATTTTATATGCCTAACTTCAATAACTTTTGAGATCATGACATAATTAACACTTAATTCATTATTAGGTAATGACTCACTATCTCAAAGATGATTGAAGTTAGGCAAATAAAATGTATTATCAATGAATAGGAAGTTACCTATTCCGGACAGATCAGTACCAGCCTAGTTTACATAACATTCATAGTTTTTGAGTTATGACACATTTTAGGAAATATACATTTCCATGGCAACCGAGGAATGTGTCAACATTCCATTTATAATTTCGATATATTTTTTCAACTAGTTATGGGTATAACCATGTTCCAATTTTGAACATTTATAACGCGTTTAACTATGTTAAAAGTATGCTAGAAAAACAAGATAATTCGCAACCAAAATTACCATTACGTCATCAGATGATGACATATCACAATTCTGGAGAGTGCTATGTATACCTGGGTACCATATTCCTATATAGTTATAATACACTTTTCAGCTCTATCATTGCTAATTATTGGGATAAAGAACAATTCTCCATTTTTCAATGCACTTTAAGTAATCCATGGTTCAAACCAGCACTCAGGCCTTATATATCGAAGGTCACGATTGGCTCTATATTAATAAGGGCCCTGTTGAGGGAAGTGCTCGTATCTGAGAGGCCAGGATCTCGGAGGTTTGAGTGTATTTACATTTATCGACACAATCAAAAATACAAAATATTAAATCACAATGATTTTTGTTTGTTTGTTTGTTTGTTTGTTTGTTCAGAATTGATTGAGGAACTGGTAAGAGCTACAGGCTTGAAATTTGGCAGGAGGGTGGGAAATAGTGTATCTAGAAACAAGTTCTAATATCTAAGAAAAATATTCACATCTTCTAATCCCTAAAGGTGACAAAACTTTTAGCCTATTAAATTCGAGGGTTTTCCAGTATGGATTAGCAGCTAGCATTCAATTCGTATAAAAGGATTTTAGTGTATCTTTCAATTTTCAAGTGTGCGTTATAGAATGCCTATCTGAGACTGTGATTTAATTGGTCGAGAGGAAGTTCATTCATCCAATCAGTCATTTGTGTTTCGTGTGTCTGCCCATACATTTCTAACATTCCATTGTGTCTATTTGATATCCAATTATTACCAACCAATACAATAACTTCTCCACAGCCCAAAGTCAGGGGTCGACAGAGTTGTACAGTTCCTTAGTGATCTTTAATTAATTTATATTTGGAGTCGGTATATTATTATTATACACTTACATGCGTTAATATCTAGAAAATTGTCAGTGTTAATTTAGCATAAATATTCAACAATACAGGCGCTGATTAGTATTTCCCAATTTATTTTTTCTGTCCTTATACGTATATACCTATGGCTAGGGCTCACGGATATAAATAGACAGCTTAGGGGGGCACAGCCCTACTCTGAAACAATAGCATTACTATTACGTGGGTCACTAGCGGTCATCTAAATATTACCCATATGATTCCCGGTAATATAATCGACCAGTGTATAGGGCCTTTGAATTTTTAAGTAATGCTCAAGGGGTAAGTATTACAGCCCGTCCTTTTTTATTACAAAATGGCAAAAAGCGTAATGTAGGGAGGGGGTATATAATTTTGTTAATTTTTCGTTACATAACCGACATTTTGATAGGCTCCTAGAATCAATTTGAGCTCAATCATGCACAACATAACTCAATTTGCATTAAGTCTATTGGAGTATGTATTTTAAAATACCACCGGCATTTAATTTGAAAAGTTATCTGCTTTAAATACAAGCGAGGGCCGCAGGCCCGAGTGCAAGTTGTAAGAACGCGCGTCGCGGACGAGCAGCTTGTATTAATTAAGTCTCACCTGAAGTAATAATGATAAGAAAATATTTAAAAGATAACTTCAATGAATAAACTGGTGGAATAAGATAGTAATTTAGCTAAAATTATACAAGCAATTTCTAACTATAAAAGTATTTGTACTGTGACTATTTTTCCTTTGTAATTGATCGAATTACAATAATAAACTTTCAACTGATAAATTTAACTTCTGGACGGACTAAATTTAATACTTCGAAGAATGTACAGTATAAACTCCATAATCCGAGCCTCAATAATCCGGAATTCAGCAGAACCGACACTTATCATTATCCCAATGAGATTCGGACTTTGCATTAAAGCCTGCATAATCCGACAATTGTGAAATCTAACATTTTCCCCTATCCCAACTGGTGTCGGATTAATCCATTTTAAAGATCGTGTATTTGTAATGCAAACAGACGTCAAGTAACACAGGATTTTATTCATTTCGATAATGATTGAAATCAATACCAGTGGAAATCCAAGTTTCTTCAGCAAGTAAATTAATTCCAGTAGAACCTCGTTAGTACGAACACGGTTAATACGAATTTCCGGATAAGACGAACCATGGCCTACTTAATATACGGCTATATATGTCGCCAAGAAGGCCATAAAACAAAGAGGCCAGTTTCTAATTTTAATTATATGAAAGACTATGCTTCCTATTGTTGTTATTTGGGTTGTATATGGGGTAATCAACCATTGCGAGTCCATTAGAACTACTTTTGAGAATCTCAGATTTGTGAATAAGCTATTTAGGAGCCATTTAATGATGACACTACAAATATACAAAAATTTACAATCTAGTCTAAAGAACTACAAGAAAATGAAAATAATTTGCTAATAAACTTAGAATACATTTTCCGAATATATAATGAGAATGAATATATATAAACCAGCATTAATACGTTTTATGGACGAAAATAGTAAGTTGTAATTCGGATAATACTTGTATTTTAGCATGTGGTTGCTTTATAATTATTTTTAAAAAATTTATGTCGCCATTTTGTGATTTAGTAGCCTTTGGTGCATGAAATATATCCTTATTTTAGTATTCCTGTTATAAAATTATTAGAAAGTAGGAAGTAACTGAATTGTTTTTTTTTTTTTTTTTTTTCCATTTTACCAAAAATTGTTACCGTCATCATTAAATGGCGCCTAAATAACTTAACCACAAATCTGAGATTCTCAAAAGTGGTTCTAATGGACTCGCAATGGGTGATTACCCCATATACAATCCTAATAACAACTATAGGAGGCATAGTTTATCCTACAATTAAAATTAGAAACTGACCTCTTTGTTTTATGGCCTTCTCGGCGACATATTTAGCCGATATTAAGTAGGCCATGGACGAACAAACAGTTCCACAAAATCAGGCCCCTACAATGGCTGTTCAATTGGTATTATTCCGGTTAATACGAACTCCGGATAAAGCGAACAAATTTTCACCGTCCGTTGGTGTTCGTATTAACGAGGTTCTACTGTGTATTTCAATGAAACTGTGTATCAAATTTCAGAGGGGGTTCAGGGGCTCCGAACCCTCCTTTTTCTGATTTAATGAAACAAAACCTGTACAAAACTAGGATATTAACAACTATTCTAGTCATAATTTTGAATTCTCATATTTCATGGCAACCTGTAGTAGTGCTGATAGTGCACCTGTAGCTCTTATCAATTGCAAATAATATAAATCTCTTATCTTCAGAAATTGCATGGAATTTGGTCAAAATAGACCCCTTTTTCAAATCCTCAAATCCCAATAGACGCAATGCAAATTGATTAATGTATGTGCATGATTGAGCTCAAACTGAATCTAGGCGCCTAAAAAAATGTCGGTTATGTAACGAAACATTAACAAAAATTATATACCCCCTCCCTACAGGCTACATCACACTTTTGCCATTTTGTAATATAAAATATAAAATTACAGCTGTGTCGGTCATTACTGGGCCTCTATGCTATAGTATAGTCGACACAGTAAAAATCACCCTTTTAAGTTGCTCGCAACGCTCGCATTATTTCTTGGCCCCCCCTTTTCAACATTTCAGGGGCTCGCTAATGTATAAGCAGCTATTATTGAAATATGAAACTACACTTGTGGTTTAATTTGACACAAGTAAGTTAGGTAGGCTTGCTAATAATATCACATTCAGTGAGGTAATAAATTTCTTATTCGACAGTCGAACAACTCAGTTCCCAAAATATTTGCCATTATGACGTCATAATCCCGTTATTTCGTTTAGAAAACCAATATATCGTTGTCAGTCAGCGTTAAAAATTACCCCTGAATAGAAATTTTAAGATCTCTAGAGCATATGGTCTTTCCTACTATTTCTGGACAATAACACAAACAAAAGAACAATTGTATGAGTCGAGCCTTATGTGAATCAACATGAAGTGGACGAGTCCAAACGGTCGTTGCATTTATATTTATTCCAACCTAAAAAAAATCTTAAATTACAGCTGTGCAGACAGCATATTCTGGTGGAGGCACTATTAGTTATTGAACCACCAAATATAGTGCCTTCAAATGAATACGCAGTCGGCACAGCTGTAGTTTTAGATTTTTCTTAAACTGACACCAAATGAAGTGTACGTGCTCTGTTAGGACTCTTTTGTCATACGAGCTAAGTTGCTATTATTATATTTGTTATACTACCAGCTAAGTTGCTACATAGCCTACTTGAATACAGCTAGACATGCTGCATAAATATCGAAAAAATAGGAGTCCAGTTTTTCATTGAAAATCTGATTTATCCCAATAATTAGCAATGATAGACCTGAAAAATGTATTACAAGTTACAACTATATAGGAATATGGTATCAAGGTATACATATCACCCTTCATAATTATGATATGTCATCATCTGATGACGTTATCTAAATTTTTGATGCGAATTATCGTGTTTTTATAGCCTGCTTTTAACATATTATACAACATAAATAATGATATGGTGGTTCACTAGTAAAACAAAAAGCAGTTATATGTTAAACAAGAAGTATTAAATATATTTCGCTAGAAATACGTAGAAATATGTCTTCATACGTAGACACGTAGATAGGGGTATATTTACGTAGTCTACGTAAATTTAAGGATGCTTGGCAGCACTGAGAGGAGAGACGGTCTACTTAGAGAAATTGCTTGACCTAGTCCACTTTGTTTTGACTAAAATTAGGTTTATTTATGTAAAATAGAACCTGAATTCAAAATGGACCTCCGGCCCGTGGGAGGGGGATACTGTCCAGTTAGTATATTGCTTACAGGAGTGCACTTTGGTTAAATCTAATTATGCTTATTTATTTAATATAAACACACAATTTAACTAGACCTTACGGCCATGGAGAAGGAGAAACTGTCTACTTAGTGAATTGCTTGTCCTAGTCCACTTTGGTTTGATTAACATACTTAATCACGTTAGAATTGTTTAAGAGTATTACATAGTAATACTCAAAACTAATTGAATAAAATACAGTCGAAACCGATTTTTTCTAACCAATTCTTTGCATGGAAATAAAGTAAGAAAAATCCGATAGTTAGAATAAACCGATTCAAAATAACACAAAATTGGAATTTCTTACACGTTTAAAATAAATAGTTAGTTAGAAAAAACCGGTGCTAGAATAAACCGGTTTCGACTGTATATCGAAATTATAACTGTAATGTTGAGACATTCCTCGTTGCCAGGGAACGTATATTCCAAAAATGACTATTGACTAGTGACTTAATGTCTCAACTATTGAGACATTAAGTCACATCCTAAAATATTAGTTTATATTAGTGATACCTAATGTTAAATAGTGGCGGATTTAGGGGGTGGAGGAGCACGTGCCCCCCCCCTTGAAAAAGATTGTCAATCAAAAATTAGGTGCCCCCCTTCCCATTTGTGTTACAAGTGGCATGTGGCAGGAACACTTATTCCACTTCATGGATATTGGATAAAAATCACTTATTATCTCAATTTTATGAAATTTATACTATAGCAACATATTTAAAGTGATTCAGAGTAGGTTAAAAAGCCGTGAATACGCTACAAGAAGTATATTGTGTCTGGAGTAAAATTCCTGTTGTTCAATACTTTTGGTCGGTTGTCTATCTGCTATCTAATTAATACTTTGACCACAAAACTAGAGCATAGTTCATAAGTAGTAGGTACTATACTATATAAGTAATGTGTTTCTTCTGGATCATAATAAAAGAAATGCGAACAGTGTAATGGCGAGCTTGAACATTTTGGTTATTACACTGGTGTGTATAGTATATTATACTAGATTGTCACTTGGGTATGGGAGGAGAGAAATAAGTGAGGAATCTTGGTTTAAATGGAAGGTAGAATTCTATAAGAATTATTCAAGTAAAACTGAAGAGATGGAGAGAAGGGGAATTTGGGAAAGGAACGTTGAATCAATTATTGAGTTTAACACAAAGAATGAATCTTATCTTGAAGGCAACAATCAGTTCTCTGATCGGGTAAGTGCTATCGTTTAAATACAATCTGGACAAACAAACAAACAACAACCGAGTTTAATAATATAGATATGTTAGCAATGCAAATAATGTAATTTCAAATTAAACAAGACAGCGGTTTCAATATTGATAAATAAATTTTACAATAAATCAGCTATAATGTGTAAATTATGAATACAAGTACATGTATTACTTAAGAAATATTTAATTATAATATACGTATAACAAATAGACTGAAAGGGAAGTGCTCAGGATCGTACATGGATTCAATTCCCATTCTGATATCAGAATGCAGAGACCTTACAACTACTACAATTCCAGTGGATACATATTTAATGTTCCTACTCATGTCGATTGGAGAAATGAACATAGAGTGACTGGTGTAAAAGATCAGGTATATTTTGTTTGTTGCAAATAAATAAATTCAAATTATAAAAAGTTGAAATCAGTTTGATATTGATCACAGAATTAGAATATAAATTTCATATAATCTCTGTGTATTACATAAGTAATTATGTTTATAGTGTTTGAAAAACCCGGCACCTATAATGAACCCTATCTGGATCAAAAAAATTCATCAAATTAATATTTAAGTAAAAATATCCGTTCTGTTTATATTCTGAAAGCTTAATAAATAAAAAATCAGCTAAATTGTTCTACTATAAGAATGACTTTGCATCATTACATATCAGGGTTCTAAAAAATGAGTGTAAAAATTAAGGCGACTTAATTTTGGTCATTCATATCTACTCGCCATATTTTTTTTCGTCCGAGCTCCAATTGATTTACTAGCCTTATTTTTTTCAGAATTACCCCTCTAGGTTCACTAGACTTAGTTTTTTTTTCGATCCTACCTCAATTGGTTTACTTACCTTATCTTTTTTTCAGTCATAGCCCAATTGCTTTACCCAGGGGCAGCATACCCGGTACGGCTGGTGCGGCGAGCGCCGTACCACTTTTCAGGATGGTCAGCTTTGCTGTACCACCTAAATTAACAATTCATTGATAATTTAATGATTTAATAAATTAATAATAGCCGAAAGTTATTCAAATAACTGGTGCAGCGTCGCCGGACCATACCATATACGAATACCTGGTGCAGCCTCATCGGGCCAGATACAAATATTGTAAAATACTCCGCCGTACCACTTTCCTAAAAGACTTGCCGCGCCTGCAACCTTTAATCCATTTAAGTCTGAATAAACGTTGATTAGCCACAATTTTTCAACCCAATGGATAATTTAACTCGTCTAAATTTTTATATTTCGCTTTTTTCATTTATCATACTCACCATATTATTTTTTCTTAAAATAAAAAAAAACAAGCTTATGGCGAGTAAAAATACTAAGGCGTGTAAAACCCTGTTACATATACATATATTTAATTGCAACTATTATAGGGTAGTTGTGGATCTAGCTGGGCATTTAGTGCCACTGGTAGTGTTGAGGGACAGTACGCTAAGAGAACAGGTAGACTAGTATCTTTCTCTGAACAGCAACTGTTGGATTGCTCCTGGGGATACGGAAACAAGGGGTGTCATGGAGGAAGTATGGTTAATGCCTTCAGATATATAGAGGATCATAGAACTGAGAGAGAAGATGATTATCCATACACAAGCGATGTAATTTGTTAATGTAGATGCAGCGGTGTTCGTCTAATAGCAATTGGTCTATAATAATTGCTCTAATAGCAAGTTAATATCAGTGCCTAAGTGAGCAATTAATTTTAATTTTGTTAGTAGCAAGTTTGCCTATTAGCAAGCAAATTTCGTGCAAAATTCGACTTGCTATTATGCGAACACCACTTAATATAAAATGAACATACAGTCAACACCCGTTAATTCGAATACTCGTTAATTCGAACAAATGTAATAATCCTTTGAGAGTCCGAATTAATTGATGTTGACTGTACTGAGGAATTACAGAAGTATTTAATAATATTCTCATAAACTTTACGCTTAATTGGGACAAATCTCACGAACAAAATCATTCCACAGAAGCTAATGTTAATTTATTCGGTAAATCGGGACAAATTCTTCTTAATTGGGACAAAATTTCGGTTAAATTATCGTTTAATTAAACCAAATACTATATACTATTTAGAATAACTACTGCTAACTACTCTTATTTAGGATGAAATGTGTAACAAAAGAGATTCATTCGGTATGCTAAACACCAAATGGTTTGTGCAGATTCCCTCAGAAGACTGCACTCTATTGAGGAGAGCAGTGACAGAGATCGGTCCCATATCCGTAGCTATTGACGCTTCGCAGCGCAGCTTCCGCCACTACTCTAACGGAGTATACAGGAGCAGCAACTGTTCAGCTAGCCAGCCTAATCACGCTGCACTCGTTGTAGGGTACAGCATGGAGAAAGGAGGATACTGGATTGTTAAGAACAGCTGGGGAAAGCTATGGGGAGAGGAGGGATACTTTAAATTATCTATGGAGGGCAATATGTGTGGTGTATGCACTCAGGCCTCATATCCAGTTGTGTAGTGAGAACTGGAGATATGTCGATTGATTCCTGATTACATTCATTTAAATAAGTTGTTGCTGTTATTCATGTTAGGTTATTATATTCTGTTAATTAAATAACTCACTTATATGGGCACTTTAATATCAGAGGGTGAGCGTAACTGAGAATTGACCCGAACTCAGAAAGATCAATTGCCATGTTCAATGTTTCGTTTGATCAAATTCATTGTATACAAACATTTGACTACCTTATACAGATGTATATTATGGATTTGCGAATAATATTAAGAAATGCGTTTGTCATTAAGATTCAGTTATACATTGGGTAAATGAATAATTAATTAAATTGAACCCATAGGCCATAGTACAAATTCCAATCTATATGTAGAATATATCACCCAAGTTCAAAATACATTTATACTTTGGTTATCAGAATTAATTGTATTATTCATTAAATTATAGCAATATAAACTACTTTTAAATGCTCTGCGACGGATAACTCAACCGCTGCGGGGTCTCGCTTCTTCTCAATAGACAATAAATATTTATTTTAAACTTTTGAAAAAAATTGAATACATAATTAGCATACTTACTTGTTTATCTTTGTAACATTTGGAAGCTAGTCTCTAGGTCATTCTTTGAATTTTTTCAATAAATCTGTTGACCTATTTTTGGTCATATTCTAAAATTTTAAATTCCAAAATGGCACTAACTAATAAGCAATTTAATAATTCGTACACTACTGAAGAATTCGATTTCCATTGAATCTATATAAATTGAATATTGGTCACTAATTATACCTCCTGTTTTGAAATTCAAGAGTTAAAATGTGTGAGAGTTAAAATGTCCATAAATGTAATATAAAATCGTGACCCCAAGACCCAGATGCACATCAGTAACCATGAGACGCCTATATTGAAAGTACAGCAAAAATCACTCAAGCTCTGTTCTGTGAAGGATTCGGACCAACTACTAATAACTAAACACCAAGGAAGTGGAATTAGAACTGGCCCACTACATAGTAGTCGTTACAGTAAAAAGAGAGTAAAAATTGAAATTAACATAATTAATTAGTTAGAAAATGGAAATACGAATGGAAGGTCAAGCACACAGGCTAGCATATCATTATTTATTCAGAGAAAAGGAAATTCCAAAGAAGATCGTAGCCGAAAGTTTCCCAATAGTCTAGGGGAGTCACAAATGGAATTCTAGTTTATTCAACGCAGGCCTTAATGAATGGAACTTATGAGATTCTAACGAAATAGCATAAATACCAAAGAACAGTTTAATGTAATGATAAAGAAGTGTGAAATGTCTACCTGGGAAGCGTAACTTTCCAGTTGAAAATTGAAATTGTTCATTAATATAAATAAATTGTGACTTTTTGGACTTGTATAATATTCCTATATATCTCCCAGATAACAGCAAATTGTTTGGTTCCTCGTAACCAATAATAATTTATTATATTATATATATACAGTAGAACCTCGTAGAACGAACACTGTTAATACGAATTTCCGGATAAGACAAACAAACAGTTCCACAAATCGGTCCCTACAATGGCTATTCAATGGGTAATACTCCGGTTAATACGAAATCCGGATAAGGCGAACAAATTTTCACCGTCCGTTGAAGTTCGTATTAACGAGGTTCTACTGTGATCTATTATAAATGTTTTTTTCTGACTTTATACTAGTTTACCTATAAAACATTTGGGATTAGTTTATATCTCCATTATAAATTCGTTTAAATTTCCTATCAGTTTGATACAATCTGTGCGTATGTTTGCTACGGTACATCTTGACAAACAACAGAAGCTAAATCGCATTAATTTAATTAGTTAACAACCTTGACTCCAAAAATAGCAACATACTGAACATAATTAAGTAGCAAGAGTAATTTGCAAGCTTTTTATGAGTGATTATTAAGGAGGGTAAGCCGTGAAGAGGCTGTTAATTATGTTCCGTAGTGTTTAATACGAACGAACATAAGTAGCAGAGCGACTATTGTAATAGAGTGGTTCGTCTATACAAATCTATATAGTATACTATAAGATAATAGCATTATCTAAGACACGTTATTCAATTACTTTATGGTCATTAGCAAAGATATTATATTTCAGCATATCATATACATTCCTACTGGAGTCTGCAGATAACCTATGATTAAAATTTAAACTCGTGGTAGGAACTTCCTTGTACTTGAGAGCACCTGACACACGTGATATTATAATATGGCACAAGACTCTTGCCTACTTAATATTGTAATGCAGTTATATATAGTTCTGAGGTATATTCTAAGTTAATGTTATCAATATGAAATACATAGTAGTATTCGTCCTCTGCTTATTAGCATTAACTAATGCGAAGCTCTTTTTTGATGCGAATATTGTGATCAATGTGGACATGGACAGTGAATGGGAGGATTGGAAACAGACACACAAAAGGATATACGACTCTGAGATTGAAGAGGAGGCACGGAAGACTATCTGGCTAGATAACCTGGTGTACATACAGACCTTCAACAGCGAGAAACACTCATTTACACTGGGACTGAACCAGTTCTCAGATCTGGTGAGTCCACTAATTACATTAATTACGTCATTCTCTATAATGTATTGATATACTATGTATATAGAATATTCAGGAAATAATTACTACATATTCCGCTTAATTGTGGGACACGTTGTTTCAGCAGTCTATGTGCAGTGTTTTTTTAAGGCAAATTAGAGGCCCAAAATGGGCTTCTAATTTTTCTCAATGGGCCTCTAATTTTAACGTGCTAAGTACTCAATATCATGAAATGTAGAGTGAGGGTCTCTAATTGTTGGTAGGGCCCTCTAAGCAAATCCTTAAAAAAAACACTGACTATGTGCATTGCATATTAAACGGAGTCGAATGTCTAAGAATAAATTTTCCTGTAAAATTATCAAGAAAATCTTAATTTGTTCTGTAGAAGCGTTAAATAAAACATACTATAGTCGTAATAGCATAGCAAGGCATATTAATTAATATATTTTATAGATAATTATTCAAAATAATATATAATAACTTTATTGGCCATTAAAGTAGAGTAGGAAATAGTAAACACGTACGTGTATATTAAGAGTTTAATTGGACTACACTTTCAATACCTAAGGATTAAATATTGGATAACTAACTGTATCAATAGACTAACAAAGAGTTCAGGGAAATTTACTTGGGCTACGACTTCGAACAGAGTCTACGGACTAGGAACGGGACTCTGCACGAAATGAGTGGTATGCCACTTGCTGACACTGTGGACTGGAGAACAAAGGGAGCTGTGACACCTGTGAAGAATCAGGTTTGTGATTTATACTTATTTGTTATCTTGTATAAATCATTACTTTGACCATTTAAGAAAGATAACTATCATTTTAAATAAATACGATTCATATACAGTCGACACTGCTTAATAGAGCCACCTCGGAACCAGGTTGATTTGACCCGATTAAGCGGAGAAACCGATTAACCGAAAATAATGTAGGCCAAACTGCAATTCTGTCCTATAAATCCTGTGAAATTTTGACCCGATTAAGCGGGCAAACCGATTAACCAGTGGCTCTATTAAGCGGAGTTGACTGTATATGTAGTAAATAAATGTATGAATAATAACAAATATCTTATTTCAATTTTAATTAAATCTTATGATTACTTACTAAATTAATGTTTATTTTTACACTTAAACTATGCAAATGAACAAATTTTTCGTATTATGAGGGAATGTTTATCAAAGTATCCTAAAATTGTCTTGGTGATATGAAATTTCATATTATAATATTAAATAAATTAGACATACCCAAGGCTGGATTCGGTAAACCGGTCTGCTAACTATTGGCAGTGTATTTGGATTATTTTTGCATAAAGATCTAAATTATGTTAATTTTGTTAGATATAATAATCCTATATCCATTTCCCAAAAGTAAATTTCAGTAAAAACTTTGTTTATAATTGACTAAATTACGAAATGTGTCAGCTAATGTACTTATTGACTGACAATTTAAAACTGAGTTAACCCCACTTAACCAACCCCACCCTGAGCAAACCTGACAACCATCATATAAAATAACATAATATAACCTCGTTAGTACGAACACCAGGCAGGGTTGGGTTCAATTATATTTTTATATTTGATTACAGTTACAATTACAACTAGTTTTAATTTGCAATTATAATTACAATTACAATTACAAGCAACTTTAATTTCCAATTATAATTATAATTACAGTTATAATTGGGAATTTACTCCCAATTACAATTACAATTACAAATACAAAACTGATGCTATATTCAAATATATCTTCAATATAATTCATATAAAGTTTGTTATCTTAAGTATTATTTGGATCTACCCTATTAATATGGTGACCAAAACCAATAATGTTAAGAATTAACACATAAGTACGTTAATTGGGATTGCAAGCGAGCTTTAGCCTTTGGGCATAACTAAGACGTAATTACAATTGTGTACTCCAATTACAATTACAATTATGTCAATTTTTTTCAATTACAATTACAATTACAATTACGAAGTTTTTCAATAATCAATCACAATTACAATTACAATTACAATTATGTACAAAACGTAATTAATTGTAATTAATTAATTACAATTATAATTGAACCCAACCCTGACACCAGGGGACCACCAAAATTTGTTGGCCTTAAAGACTGTTTTCTCTTTGTATGTTGGATTTATTATTGTATATAAAAAAATTATATTTTAAGTATTGATGTCACTAAGTCTTTTCAGGCAGTTATTCTTTTTGCTGATGTACTTTAGCAGTTATTTTCTTTTTTGTTGTTGCACTAATAATAATAATAATTATTATTATTCTTATCCGAAATTCGTATTAACCGATATCATTTGTATTGAAAAGGCTTTGAAGGGGACATAAATAGTGTTAGTATTAACCGTGTTCGTAGTTGACGAGGTTTTACTACAGTATATACAAGTTTGTCAGAGAACGATCAATTTATACGAACTATTAAGAATTTAAGAACAAAGAGCACTTAGAACTAGGAACCTTTATAACTTAAAATACAAAGGAGTATTTTATTTCGAAAAAATGAAACCCTAAATTACCAGGTAACACATAACAAGTGGTCCTCTAAAACAGGATCCAAACTGGTGGCAGATTAAAGATTGGTAATGATATAAATGGTTAATATTTAATGTAATTCTTATAAAATTAATTAAAGTATATATCTTAGTATACGAGGCATGGAGTCCGATAGTTTTCAAAATGTTTAAATCCTAGCATTTGCCTACTGCAAAAGATTTAAGCCCTTTGGTTCTTTTAAAAAAGGCTTAAACCTTTTACATCTGGTCGCATGCCTCTTAGTCACTATATGTATGTAATGTATATGTCGCAGTGTTTCATACAGGATTTGCTTGCAAGGGTCTGGGGTATGTAAATTCTTAAGGGAGCATAGATTAAAACTTCGTTAAGTTTAAGTGGTTTTTCTTCCCGTATGAAACCCTGTATCGGTATATAGGAAAAATGTGGATCCTGCTGGGCATTTAGTGCTACAGGAAGTCTGGAGGGCCAACACTTCCTTAAGACTGGAAACCTTGTGTCATTGTCAGAGCAGCAGCTAATAGACTGTTCCAAAAAGTATGGAAATCATGGCTGCAAAGGTGGACTGATGGATCTCGCATTCAAGTATTTCGAAATATTCCCAGATGAAACTGAGAGAGACTATCCTTACAAAGCTAAGGTACATATTGACACATCTTATATGTGTAATTATTGGTTTAACCAATTGGGAATATTATCTACTTTAATAAGAATTTAAGGAAATTCAAGGTGGCATATTTCCTAAAATGATGAAAATTGTGTGAATAGAACAACATACGTAGTATAGACTATTGATCTTTCGAAATATGCAATAAACCCTTCAAATAGTATACATTCTTTTTTCAAAAGTTTGTGTCCAGGCTTAAACCAAACTATAATTAACTAAATTTGTTTTAAAAATAACATTATAAAATTATTCAATATTATATACACTCAAATAAATCTTGTACATCCCATTTACTTCTCAAAAGGGGAAAAATTATAGGAAGAATTTCCTATAATTCTTGTCTCTGATTCATATTAGAAACACATAGTTAAAAGTAATAATAGTTGATTGTACAGTGGATGCCGGTTATATGAACATCGTCGGGAACTGCATATAATGTTCTTATAACCGACATGTTCCTATAACCGGCATAAATGATATAGGGTATATGGCAACCGCTTTCCGGTAGAGTGTTCTTATATCCGGGATGTTCTTATAACCGGTGTTCTTGTTACAAATACTGTATTACAAATATAAATTCAATAACCCAATAATTTATAAGGACACATTCAAATTGTAGCTATAACTGAAATTAATAATCTGTCCTACGTATTTAGGACGGGGAATGCAGATATGAAGAAAGCCGTGGAGTTGTCGGAGACAACTCCTATCGCGATGTACCTCGAGGCAGCACTGCTGGGCTCGAGGATGCAGTGCAGAGTGTGGGACCTATCTCGGTGGCAATGGATGCTGGCCACAGGTCATTCCAGTCCTACCATAGTGGAATATACGAGGATCCCGCATGCTCATCCTCTAGACTAGACCATGGAGTGCTCGTTGTTGGCTACGGTAGCGAGGATGGAACAGATTACTGGGTGGTGAAGAACAGCTGGGGAGATATGTGGGGCATGGGAGGTTACTTCTATATAGAGAAAGGTAGGAACATGTGTGGTATCGCCACCCAGGCCAGCTACCCCATCGTGTAGAGAAACAAACGTTCGATAGTTTCATGTTATGTTAATATTGTATTAGACTAACTCGACTAGCGAGTGTTCCCTCATTTTGTAGAGACTAGTGTAGTGTATATAGTTTGTATATACCATAACATTGTAATTTGTAACTCATATCTAATTATGTAGTTTATGGGCAACAGCTAGCCTAGAAATGCGAAAAACATTAAATAAATACTATTAGTAAGGCGTGAGGCAAATACGACATCAAAACCTCTATCATTAGAATAGTTAGAGCTATTTGTAAATAGAAATAATTTATAACTTTTAAGCCAAAATGTCATTTGTTTGTTTGTGTCCTTGTATGCTCTTTGTTTGTTTGTTTGTCCGGATTGTATTAAAGTGATGAGGGAATAGAAAACACATTTGTAATTGATATAGTCTAACTTCCAACTGTCATAAAGGTAAACAAGTAGTTGCTGCTTACGAATTTCGCATTATAAATTTCTAATAAGGACATATGTTGTTGTTGTTTATAATAACAGGGAAACAAACTATTCAAAAATCAAAATGAATCCAGAAGCCAGCTTCCAACGGGTATTATTGGTAAACAAGTTAAAACAATGGAAATGGTAAAAAGGGATCCTCTACCATTAGTACTTCAAACTATTTAATTGCAATTCACGTCTCTCGATTCTTATAAACAGCTGTCCAGTTATCGAACATAAATTAGTAATACTGTTGGTTCGCGGGGGGATCATCCATGGCGCCATGGATGGTTTCCCCAGGACCAACCGTAGAAGGAGCATATGTCGAGACAACACCACTAATCAAGGCTGAATTCTGTTAGCCGGCTAACCGTTTAACCGCTGCTAATAGGTTGCAGATTTTATTTGGCCAGTTAACCGGTCTGTTAAATATTACAGTGTAATTGAACAATAGTTAGTAAAGAATAAAATTATGTTAATTTTATTAGAATGTAATATATCTTATAACAAGTAAATATTATGTCAGTAACAACATTGTTTCTAAATTATCTAAATTACGAAGTGTGTCGGTTAATGTATTTATGGGCCGACTCTTGAACTGGTAAAGTTAAATATAAAGTGTACTAATTAGTGCTACAAAATAGCTTTGTTGTATTAGTAAATATGTAATATACTTAAGTAATAGTATTTCGCTATGTATAGAACTAATAATTTCATAAGATTCTAGAGGAGCATAGTTGAGTTTAATTCCATCGTAGTATAGTACCATTCGATTTTTCAATGAATCTTAGGTACAAGTGGTTTGAACTATGTACTGTATAGTAGAGAAAATGTTATAGGTACATTTTTATGGCGAATGAAAATTGACGTGTTCATCCCTCTAGCATCATCTAGAGATAGAAACTAACTCCCATGATAAAGAGCAAATAATTTTCCATAAATTGGCAATTTATGTTCTCTAGCATAGGCGCCGATAGTGCCGATTTGTGCGGGTCCGGACACGCCCAAATTTTAGAGGAAATCAAAAGAAATCGGCGCCAATGTTCTCTAGAATGGCTGTACTGTCACGATACTTTATACGTTTTGGAGTTTTTATTTGACTGTCAATAGATATTTGACAATTCTCAACAAACTTATACACTGATGATAAGTTAAGAATTCTCTGAGATACCTGTAGGTGCCTCAAGAAATCCTAGAAGGGGCCTTCAGAACCGAAAAAAATCATAAGTATCATCATTTTGTTAGGTGACTCTGAGTTTGGAAGCTAGCTAGAGTTTAGTTGCATTGAAATCTACGGATCCTATTAGTTGGAACAATTCTGAGTATTCTTCTGTAATAATTTCAACATTTCTATTGATGAGATTTTGAATTTCCACCATGTTTAAGGTTATTAATGCCATCAAGTTATCGATTGAGCAAGTTTAGCAAATCGGAATGATTACAGTGCCCTCCCCAATTAGGATGCATCTTCTCTAATGCAGCTTGATAAGAGGTTTCCGCTTGTAACTCGGTTATATTGTTGGGAGTACCAGATTTTGTTTCCAACATAGGAACAATAATATCATCTATAATAGGATAAATGATTTTGGGAGCATGCATAGCCCATCGATTTTTATCCCAATAGGTCGCATGTGCCCCATCTTCATCAGTTGGAAGCCAATATTACAACTGATGAACCTAACTCTGATCCTAACATTAATGTTCTGGTTTCGACCCACCTCGTAAAATGGTAAAATATATCGGTAGCTATTCGATTGGACCAAGGGTCCTGTCAAGTCCATTCCAACTTAACTGGATCAAGCTGCCACCATTGTGGTCCAAGTGATGTCGTCACCACTCAAGGGTTTCGGCCCTCCATAGGCCTCATCAGGAGGACGGTGAGTCCTCTACCCTCGGTACGCTCACTGCAACCGCTGTGTAGTACCCAGCGACCTGCCACTGTCCTGGCGCATCTACACACCTAGGCCTGCTCACTCTTGCTGTCTACACAGCTCCATCAGCACCTAGACCTCCTGGGAGTGACAATATGTGCTCTCCCGGATCACACACCGCTGTCATAGTAAGATAGGGGCAGCGTAGTCCCTTCAATATTGGTCTGTCAATAGCCTGACTTGTGCCGCCCATGTTTTATAATAGTATACTGTCAGGGAAATTTTGGTCCCCTTGGAAAATTGGTCCGGGGCCCGGGGGGACCAAAGTTTTCATGGAAATTTGGTCCTTCTGTGGAAATTTGGTCCCTCTGAGGTTTGTGTTTATTTAGTTACCGTATTTACTATAATAGTAGCCTAGGTGATTTTTCGCCATATTGGGACCCAAAATTTATATGAATACGCCTGTCACTGGAAAATTGGGCCGAGAAAAATTGATCTGGGACCAATATGTTTATGGAAAATATTCCCCAGGACCAAAATTCCATGGAAAATTGGTCCTATGACCATATTTCCATGGAATATTGGTCCCCCGGACCAATTTTTTCGGGGACCAATTTTCAAATGACAGTACCACTTTGTAGTAGTGTCATTTAGCTACGTTCAGTGCAGGGGGTATGGGGGCGGTGCTGCACCCCCAACTTTTCGCCTATCTGGTCGGTAAATCCTGGGTCGTCGGTAAAACTAATCGATTAACAGTAATTCGGATATATTTATTGATAATACCTGTGAGTAAACTGTTCTCTCTGCCTCCACGTATAGCACCAATGCATGTTCGTCGGTATAAATTTACGATAGATTGCTGTTGAGATTAATCATTCACGATTGAAGCTCATTCAAGACAATGACTCAAGGTGGAAGTGTCATTAACAAATTTTAATCATTAAAGATTTACTTATTGAGGCATCCAGGAAAAATCAAGGATTTCAGCCCGTCTGAAGAAGAATTTCAAAATTCATTGTTTTAGCATCCTTTCCCTGTTTAAATGGGTTACCAAAATGTTACAGGGTGACTATCTTACCATGTCAATTTAATACCCTTATATGAAGCTTTTGTTAAAATCGCTAAACGAGCTTCATCCTGTATTTATTTAGATTCCGGGAGATTAAGATAGCCTAGATATGAGGCTAAAACTAGATAATTTCGAACTTAACACTATTGCTAAGCAGGTACGCGAAAATTTGCCTTGTAATTTACAAAAAAACGAGCCCTTCGGTCTCGGTCGCTTTGCGACAGATCGGTGCTACGCACCTCAAGTTAACGGCCGCTTCGCGGCCTTACTCCTCACTGAACAATTTATTACAAAGTTAGTAATATTTGTAATAGTTATATACTTATTATACCTGTTGAAAGCCAACTTCTAGGTCGATTTTGAAATTTCAAGAATTTGTTTACCTATTTTGTGTAAACAACAACAATAAATATTCATATTAGAAATTTGTAAAGTGAAATTCGTGATCAGCATACTTGTTTACCTATTATAACATTTGGGAGTTAGTTTCAATCAAAATTATAAATGTGGTTTCTATTTCCCCATCACTTTAATACAATCCGGTCAACACACAACAATCGAGGTTCAATAATATAGATATAGATACAATATTTACGAAAGAACAAAAGAACTTGATGCGAATTTCTAAGTGTCTCAGCTTTCTTCAAGAACACGAAAGAGAAGAAATTAACATGGGCTTAATAAATTATTTATGGCGCTTATGGAATGGTGAGCAAAGGATTACCTCAAGTTGACATTAACGCTAAATTTAATTTGCTATCGTGGTGGGGAGAGAAAGGTGTTAAATTTCAAAAGTTGTCCGACTAGGTTACATAGGCGTAGGCTCCGGTAGGACTGGTAGGGCCATGATCCTACCAAAAATTGTCTTTTCTCCATAGAAGCTAACACAAATATGCCAAGATGGCCCGACCAATCCTATCATCCAGCCTATAAGGGCCCAACCAATCTCGAAAACGAGTCTACGCCCCTGGGTTAACTTATACGGTATGGCTACCATTGCTCATGGCAATATTGCCTCCGATCCTACTGTTGAGTGATTATTCAGGACAGCGGGCAGGATAGATACTAGGGAAAGAGCAATTCTCTTAATCCATAAAAATCAAAATTTATAGCTGAAAAATTCCTGGGAAAATACGAAATTGTTAAAAATAACTACTAATCTTGAATATTTATCAAATTTGTCTTGGAAAAAGTAGCCAAGTCGGCTTTGAAACAATTTTTTTTTTAAGGATGGGAATGGAATCGAAAGATCCATTGTAACTATAACTACTATATGATAACTTGTTGAATACTATACCTTTTACTAAGTTTTAGTTAGTAAATACTTGCTTATTACAGTCGAAATCGGGGTTTTTGCCACGGGGTTTTTTGCCTCTCCGGGTTATTTTGCCTCCTTGCTTCTCCTTGTTTCTTCATAACCTCATAGCACTGTCTAATTTTAGATATGGGTTTTTTTGCGTATCGAGTTTTATTGCCTCTTTTTCCATGCATTTAGGGGGGCAAAAAACCCCGATTTCGACTGTACTCTTAGAATTACAACACTTATAGTAATTGTGGTTATCTATATTATTAAAACTTGATTGTTGTGTGTGTGTGTGTGTGTTTGTCCGGACTGTATTAAAGTGAAGTGATGGGGGAATAGAAATCGTATTTATATATGAGATAGAGACTAACTTCCAAATGTTAAAGCGGCCGTTAACTTGATGTGTTTAGCACCGATCCGTCGCAAAGCTAACGAGACAAGAAATGCATAAGCGTTCAGGTCAGTCAGGTTACTGCCTGACAACTTTATTTTCTAAGCATTCTGCATTGGTGTATGGGTCAGTATTGTTGCCTGACAAGTTAGGTAGTTTAGTTTCGTTATCCACCAAATTTTGCGTTTGGTGGCTTAACTAATCCACGATAAATTGTGGATTATTTGACTTTTAATAGATTATATTTTCTTTACATTATTTGGTATTAATATTAGTGTTGTTTTACGGTCTCCTTGTTTCCCTGGGTACACCCGGTAACAATCGAAAAATTCCGATTTATGAATGACTTGTTGAGTGCGGTAATTGCGTACCTACAATATAACAATAGCAATTTTTGGTCATACAATTTATTTTCGCTTTATGTCATGTTTAAACGCTTACTCCACTTATTCCATTATGCAGCTGGTAACTGAAATAGTCTCTTTGAATAGTTTACACAAGAAATACAAACAATAAATATAGTCGGGCACCAAAAGGGCCTGTTCATAGGTTATGTAACGCTTCCAATGGGGAGGGTAACCAATGCGTGATATTCCATCTTTGTTGCATTACAAAATGGGTCTAATAGCATGACATATCAAATCTTCGGAATTTTACGTTACGTAAAGTTTGAACGGTCCTTAAAAGTCAATTAATTAATAACAATCAGAATAACAATAATTATAATATATATGATACGAGCCCTTCGGTATCGGTCGCCTTGCGACGGATCTACGCACCTCAAGTTAAAGGCCGCTATGCGGCCTTACTCCTCACTCTTGCTACCATGGAAAATGGTAGCGGATGTTATATACAACCCTTTCTACCATTTTCCATAGTTTTAACTTGTTTACCTATAATACCCGTTGAAGGCTAGCTTCTAGCTCAATTTTGAATTTCACTAATTTGTTTACCTATTTTGTGTAATCAACAACAACAAATATTCATATTATAAATTTAGAAATGCAAAATTCATGTTCAGTATACTTGTTTACCTATTATAAAATTTGGAACTTAGTCTCTATCTCAATAATATATGCGGTTTCTATACCCCATCACTTTAATACAATCCGGAAAACACACAAACAACAATCGAGATTTAATAATACGAGCCCTTCGGTCTCGGTCGCTTCGCGACGGATCTCTCTCACAAAAGTCGCTTCGCGACTTTTGTTCGTTCGTGTTATTCACTACGCGATACAATTAACGGCCGCTTCGCGGCCTTTCCCTTCCCAAAAAGCTATATAGTATAAAAAAATTTTACTATTCAGTTTCACCTGTGGCTAGTGAATTACACACTATTACTTAATAACGCGTGCCTAAAATTCATTTTGGGTTGTGATTCCTGTAATTTGTTTGGGGAATTATGTTGAGTAAGTTATTCTCATTGCTCAATAGTTATTAATTATTAGTTAATTAATAGCTCAATAATTCTTAAGGATAGCTCGTTCAGCAATATATATTAAAAGGTTCAGCTTGTTAGCTCAAATAAATTGAGACCTGTGGTTGGTAAATTATTCGCAATTAATTATTTCAGTAAGTTGTATTGCAAAGTAATTTACTAACTCTGGGTGTAATCTCTCCATAATAATGGTTTAAAGATGAGAATAAGACCGCTTCGCGGTCTTATTCTCACCATTAAACCATTATTATGGAGAGGTAAATCCAGGGTTGCAAAATATTTGATTTATAAATAGTAATAAAGTTCTACATCTCAATAAACAATTCTTTTTGCAGGAGCTGGGTTAGTGAATTATTTAATTTAATTGATAGTAATAATTAACATAATAAATCTCATCGTTATAGGCAGAACCAAAAATCCTAGATTACTTAACTTAATTAATTTCTAGTAGAAATCCTAGGTTAGAAATTACGTAATCCCATTAATAGTCTTATTATAGGAAGCCAATATAGGTGTAATAAATAAACAATGCATTAGAGAAATTAACTACTCTAAGCGCATTCTTGTTAACCAAACAAATCAGATCACCCACATAGTGTTAAAAATAATAGGACACATTTTAACTAATAACTTTCGCAATGTAAGTTCGTAAAAATTGATAATTTTCACAAAGGTGTTCCATTATGTGTTGTCGATTTTCATATAAAATTTATACTAACGGAGTCAAATTTGCAAAAGTTATTAAGAAAAAGGTTACCGTGTGATGTCATGCTCACAATATTTCGCTTAGAAAACCAACAGACCCATGTCGCTATGACAAACTACTCCTATATACCAAATTTCAGCTTTCTAGGTAGTATGGTCTTTTCAATTAATTACGGACAAACATCCCCACACACACACACACACACACACACAACAATTCCGCTTTTAATATATAGATAGATAGATGTATTAATGGGGGGATATATTGTGGTACAATATAAGTCATGACTTTATTACTTAACTTTCAACACATCTGTACTAATGTTATTCAATTGTGGCTGTTAATATAGCAGTTAAATAGACACTCGAGAATGTATTTATATGGTTACACAGGAATATGCATAGACTTTCCTATAATTAGTCACAAACTGTATCTAGCTACAATTTTACTCAAATTATACTATTTTCTCGATATCAATATTTCACAGCGACAATTGTGTCTTTTCATAATTCAGACGAAATCCTACAGTTTCTATTCTCCGATTTATCAGGTTAGTGAAATAAATCATTTATATATTATTTTAATGAATTTATTTAACCCAAATATTTGTTGCTAGGCTACAAATACACGATTAAGGAATTCTATTGAACGAATCAATTCAAACAGAGATTCTTCTCACACTGAATACTGAGGTTGTTATGCTTTATATAAATGCAGTCTTTTCCTTATTATGCACTATTGTATTTTATTCATTAAGTTAATGTTTCACACTTGATTATTACTATCTTCTTTGTAATTTACAAGTGCATTTGTTTATTTGTGTTTACCTGTTTATAGATCACGGTACAACACGATCAACAGGACATTGGCATACATTCAGATACCAAGTGAGTTATATTTTGTTAATTCTGTGTTTCCAGTGACTCTATATTAGGGCGTCGCATGCAGTTAGGATTGGTCGGTAAATACTGTACTTATTTAACTTATTTAACTAAGTGTAAAATAACCTGGTTGTGGTTATGGGTAGAACTTACAAATTACAATTTCTAGTTTCCTTAATAAAATAGAGATAAACTAATACCTGGGACAGCGTTTTTTTCAAAGTAGGATTGCCGAAGTGTTTTACGGTCGCCGAATTGTTTCTGACTTAAAATGAATTTGAAATTGATTTGAACAAGTTGGGTACCAAGGTAGTAGTTGGCCCAACTATCTAAGGGTAAGTTATAATACGTAACTTAAGTATACTTTCTATTAATTAATATTAATAGAAAGTCTATATAAGTTTCCTATTCGGTCCCATCTCTGATCACATTCCTTGCTCATATTTAGTGCATAAAAGTTTTGAAAGCAATAAATGCAAATTGAATGAACCTGAAATTCAATATGATTAGTAGATTGTACGTAGTTCTAAGATTAGCTGAAACTATAGGTACACCTGATACGACGACCTGATCTTGAGACTGAATTGTTATTATTGTTGTTATTGTTATTTACTTATTGTGAAGCTAAGCAATTAATCTATTAATCTATGATATATTATTGATTTTCAAATACTCTCTGATATTTCTTTTCACCGTTTTTTTTAATCCGATTGTCCATTAACGAATAATTGAGTATTTCTACATTCTCAGGTTTAACACAACCATATACAAGTTCTATAAGTATATTCGATATCATACAAACTGACCTCAAGACTAATTACTTATCTAGCCTCCTTAAAAATTACGTTACTACGTTTGCTATCTTCATTAAGGTTCGGAGTATTAACACAAACACTAAATACTTGAACTAGAATTGAGATCTAAATTAGTTTAAACTTTACTTATTAAATAGAGCTTAGACTTGTTATTATTGTCACATTCGAATTTGATATAAGTTCAAACCAGTGGTCACTACGTAATTAACTATACTCATTATACTGTATCCAGAACTAAGTGTACATTGTACCCTCTCTAATTTAATCAGTCCCTTACCAGTGACAACGAATTGTTCGGTTAGCGAATACCATAATACCATAGGCGTCGAACCTACCCGGCACCTGGACATGTCCGAAACTCCGGTAGTACACTAGCTACAGATATATTAATGTAATACAGTGGCGGATCCAGGGGGGAGGGGGTTGGGGGGTTGCACCCCCCTTTGATTTTAAATGACCTTTGATTATTGACCTTTGATTTCCACTATACTCTTTTGCAGTTGTGCCAGATGCTTTAATTCCCTCCATTCGAGATCCCAACATCTAATATTATGTGATTATTTTCCAAATCTCTGATATTTTCATTAAATTATTATTTATACTGCATAAATTGCCCTTGCTAGGATTCCTTGGTGTACAGTGTAGCATATAGTCTCGTGAATTTTCGAAATGTCCAGAATAATCTACTAAGTATCGCAGTTGTTAGGTATTTGAAATTGGGAAAATAGCACTCTTTAGTATCTGGCTTTCAGGGGCTTCGCCCCTTGACCCCCAGCTGGTTATTTGTGTTTTTATAAAATGACAACCCTCCTTTAAAATGATTCTAGCTCCGCGCCTGTAATATGGATATTATTGTAGTAGTAGTGTTTTCTCAGCTTAATTGGCTGCATTATGTAAGTGTTCTTATCCATTGTTGCAATATGTTCCTAATGGAATTACTTTTGCTAGCCATTGTACACTAGTATAAGCAAACTATTCTAGCTTAGCTTGTTGTCTCTTTATTTCCAAGTAAATAATAGATAGATTGCTTACTTTATATGCTATTATTCGTGTATTCTTATTGTTTATACTGTGTATAACATTAATAATTCTCTAATTTGACTTCCTATTTGTTTACTTTATACAGCGTTTGTATACAATTGTAGATACAAATCATACAATATATATTATAATTGCTATGATTGAATTGTGTTAATTTGTAAGCAATATTAATTATATTAAACTCACTATTATTTCTGTATAATTGTGTTGACTATTGTTTTTGAAACTTAAAACAAATAAGCCATCTCCTCATTATCCGCAACTATCTTTGGTATTCCCTCCTTTGCAATTCCTTCAGAAATTTATTGGCGTATCCAGGGGGTCTGTTCGTTTCTGACATTCCTTTTTTTCAATTTATACTTCTTCCCGTTTTTTCCTTTGATTTGACACTCTATATTCTGTGATGAAACTTTCGCATATTCCATTATTCACGAATTTTTTGCAACTTTTCATTCTCTCTTACGAGTCTTCAAATGACATGCGTTGGTTTGTTTTAATCGTTTTGTCTTAGCTATCTGTTGTCTTCTATTTTCATGAGTTTCCGAAAGGAATTGAATGAATTCTTCCTTAATCATAGCATAAATTGCGTACGTATTTTGTTTCTATTACCAGCTTTCGTTGATCATACAAAGTATCTTTTTCGCACCTGTAGACATGGCCCCTAGGCGTGATACGAGACTCCATTGCTTGAGATCCCATCCAGTAGACAATACTCTCCCAATGGTATCAGCTGCAAGCTTAGGTAGCACGCAAATTGGCAACAGAGCTGATATGTCCAGCTATAGGCTATAGCTAGACTTGGATTGTCAAATGCTATCATCTGTATACTCCCCATGGCTGTTGGATAAGAATTAATGTTTCTTTTGAATGAACACTTTGGTTTGTTGCGAAGTGCGAAGAGCGATAAATCGAGAGATGCTCCCATAGACGTAATACAAATTGAGTATTTTAGGCGCGTGTGAGCGAACTCAAATTAATCTAGCAGCGCAGAAAATTTTGCCTTAATGGAAGCCTGGTAATACTTATGGCACATACCGCCTTTGGTAGTTTGTATTCTTTGAAGGTTTGCTTGTTTGGCGTTTTCACTACTTTTCCAATCCCGTTCGGTATAATGCTAGTGAATTCGTACCATGGTTGGGTGGGTGGGAGTATAAATGTATTTAGTCACGGAATTAATAAAGCTTGTATCCCCACTGTTTCCCACCTGTTTTTACTGTTGTATCCCACAATTTATGCTTCGTAACTGAACTATGCTTCCATCCTTTGTTGAATATTCCGTTAGTGAATACGCATATACCGAAATTTAGGTCTGAAATATCCTCTGTCCATTAGACTCTGATAAGGGTCGGATAACACGTCTCTGTTCCTGGGAATATACTACCTTTAGCCTAGATTGTTATGACAAAATCGTTGGATAGGATATCTTTAATCAAGTAGCATGTCTTGTACAGTTACAGTAGATATCGGTTATAAGAACATCGTCGGGAACTGCATATAATAATCTTATATCGGCATAAATTATATAGGGTATATGGAAACCGTTTACCACTAGAATGTTCTTATATCCGGAATCTACTGTATTATAACCTGTGTTCTTTCCAGCATGTCTTGTATATCTTCCGAAATCAGGTTAGGATCTGAGGGAGCCCCCCGTCGGTGAAATTAACAATTTGCTAGGGAGAACGAAATGAGAGAAAGTTTTGAAATAATCGGTCTTCAGCCCTTGCCTCGGAAGTTCCTAGCGTCACCCCTGAAATCATTCCATTTAATATCTAGCTAAGCGAAACTGCCATAATTGCTATGGATATTCATACTAATGCTTTGTGATTCATGTTTCTTACAAACAAAAACATTCAGAAATATTATGTTTTTTGTATACTAGTAATTTGGTGTATCACAGTATAAACTAATTAATATAATATGTACCTAACATCCGTAGGCGTTACTATGTCCGAGACATAGCTCGAAGAGCTGTCCGCTTTAACCGAATTATCAAACGAACTAACGCTTGCTGATTGCACGCGGATACGAATCACAATTGGACTCCCAGAAGGATTGTCCGAAGATGCGAAACAAGGCATTCTTTTGCTAATTGCACTTAAAAATTGGAAACAGCACCGTCCCTACAGATTTTTCACCACACTGCAAGACATCCGACCTGAGTTGTTAGCCATAGCTTGTGAGGTACCATGGCTGTGCGCGTCGGACCCTAGCGAGATAGAGTTCGAGGAAGAGGAGACAACCATCAAATCCCTAATCGATCTCCTGAAGTCGGAAGTAACAAGGGGCCAATGGGTAGCCATATACATGGTAGTGGCAGGGGAAACGAACGTTAATGTTGGGTTTAAGGAGACACTGGAACTGCTGCTGACAAGGGAATGATTCATAGCGACCTGAGGCAGGTGTCAGGAATTCTGAGAGTAATTCAGAGAAATGATTTAGTCGACAAACTGAGAAAATACCAGAGAGTTTTCGTTGCCATGGGAGAGGGAGAATTCGAAACCAAATTCAGAAGAGAACTCAGTACTCAATCAAAGCAAATGGCACAATGGGAAAGTAAACTGAAGCAATTCGCACAAGTGCAATTCGGAACTGTGCAACAGATGATAGGGAAAGACAAACCAGTCAGTCTTTCGGAAGTGTACGTAGACCTTACAATACTGAAGCAAGAACCAAGAGAGATTAATATGGAGGATGAGACTACGTACAACGAAATTGCTTATCTAACGCAAGATTGCCAACAAGGAAGTAGCCATACGTCCCATTGACTTCACGGTGGAATTGACATCGTATAAGCCCACAGAGCCTCAGATATGGTGCATAATAGGGAACCCAGGATGTGGCAAGACATTTCTCGCGAAGAGAACTGCCCTGCGGTTCAGCTCCGATGAATTGGGTGGCATTCTCTATTCCATATCCGTTGTCGCCACCCAGACTGGCACTCTATGGAGGCCACGCGCCACGAAGAGGAGAAGAAATAGAATCGGAATTCATCCAAAAGTGGCTATGTCTTGGCATGCCAATCGGATCCAGCTGGTCCGTCGATCTAGCCAAACACTTGCACAGAACAGACGGAGAGGGACTCCTCCTAATCATTGACGGACTCGACGAGTTCACGAAAAAAATTCCGTTTAAAGACTCATTTATGTGTCTGCTTCGACGCGCCAGTCGCTGATCCGCTCAACAATAATAGTCACGAGTCGTCCCGGGACCTGGACCGACCTGTCCTCGTCCCTGGAACTCAAGGTGAGCAGGTTCTACCAGGTCCTGGGGTTCTCCCCCGCGATGAGGGACCTCTACTTCCGGAAGCAGATACCAGATCTTACGAAGCTGGGAGAGTGCAAGGCGCTGCTAGCCAGACACGACGAGATGGATCAGCTGTCTCTCATCCCGGTCAACGCGTCGCTGTTCGCGGCCCTGCTCAAGGGACAGGATTCCACCCGAATCAACACGCTAACCAAGTTGTACTACGAGCTCACCTTCTACATGATAAGGCGGGAACTGTCCAGAATGGGACTGGAGGAGGTCGCCAAGGTTCCACAGATCTCCCTGTTCCACACGGATGTGCGCACATGTCTGAGAGGATCGGATTTATAGCGTTCCTCGGAGTCGCTACCCGAGAGCTGGCATCCGAGGAGAATGTCCCTCTTGTTATGGGACAGGAAGAATACCCCAGCCAGTGTCTCGGCCTTGCGCACGAGCATTACAGAACCAGTTCCGTTGGGCAGGTAACGAAGGTGTGGACCTTTGCACACCTGACCATGGAGGAGTTCGCTTCTGCCCACTACTCAAGCAGCACTAGCTGGACCAAACAGTGTATGAGCGTCCGATACATATCCCACTCCCGAGCCAACTTCTCCCTCTTCAGGATGGTTGTGAGGTTCCTGTGCGGTCTCGTGAGAGAAAGAGCAGCTGCCATACTCACCATCATGCACAGACACCTAATTCCGCAACCAATTCAACTCATTGATATGCCGATGACTTATCAGCTGCTGTATACAGGTAATTTTGATCTATATGGCATGAGTGTATGGAATGAATCCACCGAAATATATTTCCAACTAATCGCTATTTTGTATGGAACCGACTCAGTTTCGATTCCCCTTTGCAGTGCTGCCAACCCTCCCGCTTTCGGCGGGAGGGTCCCGCTTTTGGTAGAGAAATGTTTTTATACTGCCTTTTATTCATGTATTCTTGCTAATTTAACTAAAATACTGACCTCCCGCTTTTTCTCCCGCTTTTAGAGTATCTAACTCCCGCTTTTAGATGAAACTCCCGCCACAGGTCCCACTTTTGGGATATTTTAGGTTGGCAGCACTGCCTTTGGATCAACTGCTTCAAGCAATACTTTCCTGTCCCAATATACCTCTATTTACTGATGGTATTGTTTTGTACGGTCTCTCAAACTTGTTAGTTTCCAACTCATTTATATCGACACTGATTACATCAATGCTACTCAATTCAATTCTTTTATGCAAGAAATGGGAAGTTGTTCTGTTAGTTTATTAGCATTATACTTCGGGTTCAAAGATTCCACCACTATTCTATCCTATACAGATATTATTAGAGATACAGGAATAAGGTTTGATACTAAAATTAGTATTGAGCTATCCTACTGTGATTGCAGTGATGAAACAGCTGTTAATCCATTTCCTCCAGCAGCCAATCAGATTATATCCGGCATGAAACTATTTGACACTGAATATTCAAATAATGTTCTTCAGGAGTTATCCAATCAGATCTGCTGTTCAATTTTTATGTGTTGTTAAAGAATCTCTCAATGAAACTGAACCTAATTACGACACTCTGGTACCAGCTCTGTGTCAGGCGACACAATTAAGATTATTACACCTAGATAACATTCCTATTAAGCACCTTCCTAGCCTAACAGCTGCGCTACCTAAGTTCTCCAAACTACAAGAGATTGAATTCAATAATGCATCCCTACTACCTGCGATTCGTAATCTGTCAAACCTAACATATCTAGCGATAAAAGATTTTTCAACAAAAGACACTACTCTCTCTCCTTCTCTGCTACAGGTCATTAATGGGAGCAGACACTCGTTAAGAGGAATGGTGTTATATCATTTGGACAGAATGGGTTTGAATAATTGGAGTTTGTTACTCAACTTTTTTGAGTTTTGCTCTAATTTAGTTCAACTAAAGCTAGTGAACACTACTATACCATTACCATCTAATGACGTCACTCAATGGAGTAGAGTTGTTAGGAAAATGAAGTCATTAGTTGAGTTGTATTTCGATCGAGTCTCCCTCTATGACACAGGATTCTTATCTCTATGCGAGGGCCTCATATACCATCCAGCTATTAGGTGTCTAAGGCTTGTATTCTGTAAGCTGACTTCAATATCCTGTGAGCCTCTAGCTAACTTGATCCCAACAGTCTCACAGCTGGAGACACTGAGAGTCTACGGACTATTTGAACCAGATAGCGATCCTATCCTGTTACTCAGGGAAACATGCGACGAGTTCTCTATTGAGCATGAATTCAAATAACTTCCCATCTCTGTTGATAAGGTATGTATCCAATATTTTTATTTACGAAAGTAAATATTTGTTTACACTTACACTATCTTGTACACACTTGTTGTTGTTTACATTTGAACTGACTTCTACTATTGACACTACTATACATATACACAGTCTCCTCTATACAATTACCTTCCACAACAGTTCCTATATAGCCATTACCCCTTGAGTAGGCACTGCTCTGTTGATACCCTCTCTGTCTCCTCTAGACTACACTCTCAGCTGACTCCTCTCTGTCTCCTCTCACTCCTCACAGCTTATCTGTGCTAGCAACTGACTTGTCTTCTTATTTGTTTGTTGTTTGTATTTATCATTAACTCTCTATGCATTAATTGCTGTTGTTGTTGCTTTAGTTTAGTACATCCAACATGTCATTCCTTTTCAAATTCTACAGTAGTATTCATTGTGTACTTAGGGTGGTATTATTTGCAACTAATATTCAAAAATAGACGCACTAAAAATAAACTTCTTTTTTCCTTCAGCATACCTGCCAACCTATTTGAGTCATATCCCTGTACAGGGCTCCAATTTTTCCCTATATATTGGCCAAAAATCTCTGTACATCTCCTAAAGTTTTTTCTCGCTCGCTGCGCTCACTCGTCGAGGTAATTACTATAGCCATATCAAATTTATCACTTTGGGAAGGAAAAAGCATTGAATTATATACTGTAGGGATTTCCTGTACGCTTTAATACATATATAAACCAAGTTGTGCCTTTATGTGGTCAATACAGAATGGATGGCAGAATATACTATCATCAGTGTAGACATTTTAGGCATTATTTGACTCATAATTAGTAAATTAAAAATCCCTATACGGTTACCAGGCCTGGTAATTCCAACTAACAGTGGCCTTAAATTAAATCAAATGTCAGTTAATGTCCAATATTTCCCTCAAATCTCTTGACTGAAGCATACCTGGCCAGGTATGCTTCAGTCAAGAGATTTGAGGGAAATATTGGACATTAACTGACATTTGATTTAATTTAAGGCCACTGTTAGTTGGAATCTTGTTTCAGATCCACCGCCCGCGTCAGATATCACTCTCTCACGAATATTGTCATTATTTCCATTATTACACCTACATTTCAAACTAAGGCCACTGTTCGTTGCCAATTTATTAACGCACTCTAAAATATCCTTAATTAGTTATTAACAAAATCAGAATCTATTATAAGCATTATTACCCAGCAATTGAATATTTTATTAATAAGCACTCACAATTTGGAATTTTTGCTCAGATAATTATTAACTATGTCGTCATCAAATAATGAGATAATGATAATGGGATGCCGCCCACCCGCATCCTCTGATAGACTTCGTGTGGAGCTGAAACAATATTGTCATTAACAGTGGCCTAACTGTTATTTTACATTCCATTGGTTTAATTCACCAATTAGTTTACGATGCAGGGTTGCCGTCAGAGTAACCGCTGTACGTTCGTACGGTACGGTATGGAGTCTCCGTACGTATTATTTCGTACGGTACGTCGTACGGTACGTAGTAATACGTTGTGAACAATTAACAATATATACAAGTATTTCTATAATTGAAAAATAATTAATAAACAAGAATCTAATCTATTATAGTTCGAAAATACAGAACCCAAACAAATTAAAAATACCACAAAGTGCAAGTTGAATTTCCTACTAAGAATGGATAGTTAATCTTGATAATTTTACGTAAATTATTATTCGATTTTAAATAAGAATCAAGTGCTAAAAGATAAGATTATATACTATCATTAAATAAGTAAGTACGGAGTGCGTACAGAGCACAGTGGTTTATTGACAGGAAGTAGTGCAAAATTTCAATGTTCTCAAATCACAAGAAACCATTTTTATCGTTTTAAGCATAAGCTAAAACGTAGGTAAAATAAATTTCAGCTAAGAATTCGAAAGGGTTTAGGAGATATAATGCATCAAATCATGACACAACAGAATCATTTTATTTTTGAATTTTGTGGTTTCATAATCTTGCTTTAGATCATGCTCATATTCTCTGTAGGCTTCTTTCATTGTGACCTAAGACTTTCAATACATATTATTGTACCTTAGTTCATCCTAAAACAGTTGAGCTTCAAATATATATCACGTCAACTCCAAGTGTAGTGGATCATTACAAAATATGTTTCAACTAAAAGTCCGGACAGAAATATACCTTTTTAGGAAGTGCCTAATTTTGTGGTGCCGTCAAGTGCTGTGTACCCAGACACGTTTTTATCTTATAATGACCTAATAAACTTCTGTTTTAACCATTTTCTAACCCAGCGCAAACCCGCGCAAACCAAAATCTACTTGTCTATATACGGGGGCTTTGAAAATTCATATACGAAGATTTTAATTTTTCTTATCAAAATTTCCTCAATTAGTAAACTAAAATGAATAATTTAGAAGTATACGGGTTGCAGAATCTATACAGGTTGCTGTAATGGAATAAAAAACGCAAGGGTGATCAAATGGCAAAATTGGATCAAGAAAAACTGGTCGAATCGTTGATGTTAATAAAACTGGTTATTTAACAGGCCTAGGCTCTCGAATTACATTATCAAGTTAATTTATATATAACACATAAATTAATTAGCTCTAGTTTATTTCAAATATTTGTGGAAACTATGGGAGTCTAAAAAAATACTATGACGCCATAACTTAAAAATAAGAAGCCGTACTAATTTTCTGAGTCCATAAATGGATTTACAGGTATCGATAACTCATTGGTATATAATACATTTGATAGGTCTATCTGACCTGGAAATACCTACTTCCTGTGAATGGTCCAAATAAACCACTGTGCAGAGTGCGTAAGTACGGTACGGAAATAATCTGCGTACTAAGTCTGTACTGTACCGTACAGTACGCCGTACGCGGTTACTCTGGTTGCCGTGGGAGTGGATTTTCCATTCCCATCCCATTCCCACAGTTTTATGTGGGAATTCCCATGGAGATCCCCATATGAATCAGCAAATAAATCCTGTGGGAATAAGTTGGGATTCACGGGAATTGGAATAGAAATTTCACACCAAATTATTACTTAATTGTCACATTTTGGTTATATGGGTCGCCCCTTATGGGAATTCCCATACCAATTCAACCCTGGTTTACATTTCATCGGTTTAACTGAACAGTTAGTTTACATTTCATTGGTTTAAAACATTACGTTGTTAAACCAAGTAACGTTAAATAGGCCGTACAAACGTTACGTAACGTTTCCAAAGTGGAGGAGGTTAAACAATGTGAATATAGCATCAATTTGTGTTATAAAAATCCCAAATTGCAGCCTGTGCCGAAAGTATTTCCTTTGGGGGCACTACATTAGGTGGTTGGGTAACTAGTTGTGCCTCCAAAGGGAAATACTTTCGGCACAGGTTGAAATTTTGGATTTTTTCGCCATGTCATGAACGCCTCATGGTGTTTAGACTCATTTAACAAGTTATTATAGGACAAAGGAAAGATTGATGAATTTGAAGTATATTTATGTCTAAATATACTGTCACAGTAACAGAATAATAACAGAACACACAATGCTACTTGTTGCTCAACAAAGATCTCTCAACAAAGCTACTTGTAATATGTCAAATCGTTTATTATTTCTATGCACATCAATTTTAATATGATGATAATGTGTGATTCGTATTTGAACAAGATAAAACATTGAAATTCCAAAATGGGTCATGGGTCACGGAGCTGTGACCCATGACCTATCGATTTAGATGACCTTCGTATTTAGTATTTACCAATAACATTGGTATTGAAAAAGCTTTGAAGGGGACTGAAATAGTGTTCGTATTTCACGAGCATCTACTGTAGTAGTACAGAGTCTATTTATTATCTATAGCAGCTATGAGTACAGCTAGACTAAGCACCGCTAGCTCACAACGAGCAGTACGTATAACTAACAGTCTATCTGAGATATACCAGTACAGTGCTTTCCAGCCTAGTCTGGGGCTGTACCACGTACAGGACCACATGCGTAGAAGCGTGGCAGAGCTAGTCAGCAAGGGAGAGGAGCTAGCCGAGAGAAACAAGGAGTTAAAGGGAGTTGTGTTCGACTGTCAGTACACAGTAGAGGAGCTAGATAGAATGCCAGTGGCGTCTAGCACGCTAAGCAAGGTTAATTTGCTGCTTATAAAAGCTATTGACACTAAGAGACAGCTTGATGAAGCTAGGATACTTAGCAGAGCATGTCAATATGGGGCTACGCCTACAAGCATAAACTGACTTGGGGTATTTGTGTATTGTATATTCTGTCAACTCCGCTTAATGGGCCAAACTCTTAAGCGGAGAACACAATTAATAGAAATATACTATTTGAGGGTATAACTATCTATCTATTATATACGTATACTACAAGAATTTATCCAGGAGCGCGAGACGTTCCTTTCGGAGTATGATTTTTGGAAAATTTGAATATAGGAGCGCGAAAATTTGGAATCCTCTCCTATACCGTAACATTAATTTGTATGGCGAAAAATCGCCTAGGCTACTATTCTAGTAAAAACGCAAAAAAAATAAACACAAACCTCAGAGGGATCAATTTTCCAAGGGAACCAAATTTCCGTGACATCATCACCATACTTGGCATGACACGCCTACTTCTATAGTATTTAATTAACGTATTTCCTCAAATAGCAATCAGTAGCTCAATTAAAATAATAGCCCCTGTGGGGGCTAAAAATTAATATAGGCCAGGGCCGCGGGTGAAGCGGTCAGGCCATGTCCTGACCACTTTTATCAAGGGGTCAGGCCAATAGCCTGGCCACTCTTACGTCACAAGTTAGGCCGGTCATTTCATGGCCTGACCACTTCATAACTGCTTCCGCCGGCCCTGTAGGCATAGGCTAAATTTCGAGAAAATATGATTTTTCATTTATTTGTGTTGGCATCAAACATTTGTTCTTTAAACGGTTTCAGTTATTAATAAATATTCAAATATTTATCTTAAATAAAATATTCAAATATTTATGTATTAATAGGGTAAATTAAAAATTATTCCTCGATAGTATAGTGGTAAGTATCTCCGCCTGTCACGTGGAAGACCCGGGTTCGATTCCCGGTCGGGGAGTGCTTTTTGCACTGTAAAATCTAATCTAACAAAAATTATGTTGTTTAGAATTCTGGTAAATAATTATTGAAAATAATCACATATGACTAATACTAGAGGTTGGGATTACTAATTGAGATAATTATAGCATCTGTGAAAACTGCACACTAAACAAACAGAGTATAGTGGAAATCAAAGTCATTTAAAATCAAGGGGGCGTTGCAACTCCCCTCTGGACTCCATTGTTTATCACATTGAGAGATCCTAATAGCAAAATTTGGAATAATCATACTTTACCTATTAACACATTTGGGAGTTAGTCCCTATTGATAAATTGTTGACTACGAACGAGCAGAGTGTGCACGCTGGTACCCAGAACGCATTAAAATATAATGCGTATATAGTAAGGATCACTAATCATTATTAAATAAAATGAGGCAGACTAAATCTCCCATTAAAGTAAAAAAAGTTATCAAATAAGCAAATAATCTCTAGAGCTTTTAAGCTGAAAACCTTATAGTTACAGGGTTATCTTACCCAAAGTATTATCCCCATATGGACCTTGGTCCCATATGGTATCCCAAGGTAGGCTATGAGCCTCGCAATAGCAAGTGAACAAATGCGCAGCACAGCCTGGACAAGTAGTGCCTTCCTGCGTCTTAACGTAAGGCACTGTTCTCTCCTCACCAATGTTAAGCCTCTCTGTTCTGTGTCCAATAGCGGAGTTCCCAAAGCAGTTACACCCGAAAGTATAGTAATGGCAGTCATCGAAGGTTTGACACGCGGCTGGGACGATAGTACATTTGTATACCGGGTACTGAGGTGTGCTCAACGCGCTTAGCACGAATTTCTGTAGCTCTACATTATTCTTAGTTTGTATGTAGTTACAACCGAAATTCATGAATCCAAGGTAGTAAGCCTCCAAATTAATAGCTTTAACGTAATGCTGAGTTCCATAGTATTTTCTTTTCAATAATTCCCAGATTGGCTTATACTTATACTGGATAGGCGAGTGAGTTGAGTTTGCTTCTCTCAAGAACTTCTCAATTAGCGCATTGCTAGGATCCGCATACAAGTCAGCTCTGGTCTGTGCTGTTCCTCCTCTCAGGATGAGCTGCGAGAAGATAGGAAGATTAGAAACTAACTCTACGTCTCCCTTTGTTATGCCTGCACAGGCCAGTATGCTTATATTCTCTACAGGATGATACCCGGCTAACTTCCCGCAAGCAGCCACGTTGTATACCCACTCAGTGTAGTTACTCGAAGCGTTAGAGAAGGAATACTGCTGTACACTAGACCCGTAGCCTATTCTACTGACGAAATGAGATCGGAATTTATCGAAGAACATCTGATATGTTGCCCATTGAGAATGCAAACAGGGTTTTTCAATGGACTTCGGTAGATTCTCGAATGCACTAGTTAGAGATAAAATCAGCTTAGCCTTATCAATGCAAGTATCGAGTATAAACTCTTCAGACGTCATAAATGATGTATCTATACAAATACCGCGTATCTCACGTTTGAGTCCCCCTATGCCATTAGTGACCTGGTCTAGTGTATATCCCGTAGAGTAGTCTCTCCCCAGCTCAGAGGAGAGCGAGGCAGCTGATGCGAGGTAACTGTAAAACGAGCCCGTGTTCCCATAGAACATTCTGCTGTGAGTCCCTCCTAGGCTATTGTACTGATAGTCAGTATGTATACAGTCAGATGGCAGGTCTTGTATGATGGGCAGTCCTACAGTCAAGTCTCTATTCAGTAGGTTGGTAGTCGGAATATAGAATGTAGTTCCGATCGGTGAGATATCACCAACTACTCCTCCCAACAAAAACACAACCAACACGAGTATGGGAGTCATGCTATACACAATCTGGGCTATTCTAATGATTCAATAATATCATATTAATATTAATATTGTATTGTTGTCTGATGTGACAATAGGTAACTATTTTTCCATGCTTTAATATAACATTATACTCAAATATAAATGCATACCACTTGGAAAATATGATAATTTGTGTTGTAGTAGTTGAAGTGACTAATAGACATACAAACAACCTCACTATAACGGCACTTAGAATAGGCACATTATTTCTCATATTATATAAACCTGTGTATAGCGTACTTATACATAACGGTAATTATTGCCAGCCTTGGTAGCCGTTCAGTTATTGTATTTAATATAATAACGAGATCTGGCCTGTGTAAGTATACTAAGTAAATAGATGTAACTCTAGCATATGAGTTTGCCATTACCCAAATTAAAATGGAACTACAGTACGCAAAATTAGTAGTAGAACTTCGTTAGTACGAACATCAGGGGACAGTCAAAATGCGTTCGCCTTATCCGGAATTCGTATCAACCAATTTCATTTGTATTGAAAAGGCTTTGAAGCGGAATGAAATAGTGTTCATACTACCAAGAATTTCGAAGTAACTGTGTTCGTCTAACGAAGTTATACTGTATTTGGCCACCGTACAAATATTTAAACTCATAAAATAAGTTATAACACACATGTTAAATTTACTACTGATATTAATGCGTTCGAAATAAATAGCATATCAAATTAATCCTTGCAAAAATTAAATACTACATGATCAACCAAACAGTAATTCCTTATAAAATAACGGATCAACCCAATATATAACTATTCGGTTACAACCTTAGAAAATATATGTATATTTAATTTAATGGAGAAAATGTATTAATTATCTTTGGTGGATAAGAAAAACTATAGTATTTGATGTAAGATCAGATTCTCTTTCATTAAGGAAGGTTCAAGTATCATGGGTTGTACTTTGGAAATGTGATCTGTTGTTATCCTATACTGAATTGCAATAGGACAGAATAGAAGAACTTTTACCACATTCCTTACAGAATCCTAGAAACGAGACATTACAACTACACCTGTTTAACTCGTGTTGTTGTTGAGTACCACATTATAATCACATCATCATCGTTGTTTGTTATAACAAACAAATCATAACACAGCTATAAATACACATATTATCCATAGCAACCAATTCGTAAATCAAGCATCCACATATTCTTCTACAAACCAATCAAATGGCAGCTCGCTATCCCATTCCCCCTCCAGCAGCAGACCCCGTATAGAGACACGAATAAACAGAGCCATAGACGGCCTCATAGCGCTACTGAATCTCCGCAGAGCTCAGCTGCTGACTCAGGTCCGCGACGCACGCGAGAATAAGAGAGCCGCAGAGGTGGCTCGACAAGAAATGAACACACAATTAACCACCGCCCGGACACACCTCCTCACCGATTTGAAGGAGAACCCCCTTCAGTCCATGCAACAGAGAATGGTCTCAGAAATGGAACATAAAATGAGAGAACTAAGAACGAACATTCCAGTCGAGACACAATTCAAGTGGAAGTGCGACACACAAGACCTCGAAGTGAGCATTTCCCGTCTCGGAGAGATTGTACAAGTACCAGTCGGGCTGCCCAACTACTCCACATGCCATTTGCCCACTGTCGCTACTGGGAAAAGAGGTCGAGATCCTGGCGAGTTGAATTTGCCATGTAGTGTCGCCATTAACGAAGCTACAAACCAAATATTTGTAGCTAATTGGAGCAATAAAAGAGTAGAGATATTCTCCGAAACAGGAGAGTATCTCAATCAGCTAGGAGACGCACAGCTAAATAGACCACATGGCATAGCTCTTCATGCAAATAATGTGTATGTTAGTAGCGATTTGAAACACAGTATAAGCAAATACTCGTTAACAGATTTTAGCTTAGTTAAGCGGATAGGCAAGATGGGATCGTATAACGGAGAATTCAAAGGTCCTTTACAACTAACAACAGATCCCAACGGACAGGTGTTTATAGCAGATTGCCGTAACGACAGAATCTGTGTACTCGACACAGACCTAAACCATATGAGGAACATTACACATCAGGCAATTTCAAAACCGCATGACGTCAAGCTATCGCATGACCGCGTATACGTACTGTGTCCATTCGAGAATCATTGTATGCTGGTACTGTCACTAGAGGGAGACATGCTACACTCTATTATTAGCAGAGGACAAGGAATGGATGTGTTAGACCCATGCTTCTTTTGTTTGGACACAAATAACAACATTGTCATTAGCGATGGAGGCACACACTCCATTCGTGTATTCTCCCCAACAGGCAACCTCCTACACACCATAGGAAGAGAGGGACACGAACAAGGAATGTTCTATTATCCCCGAGGGATAGCTATAGATTCAAATGGGAGATTAGTATGTGTGTCCCATAATAATAATTTTGGATTACAAATATTCAGTTAGCTCATTGTAATAGTTTGTTGTTCATTATCTTTGCAAAATATACATTAAAATAAAATTTCTCAGATTTTAACACCTATTATTTTACAAGCTATAAGCCATTTTGGAAGTAGAGTTAGGTCTGATTATTATTAAAAACTTTTTATGATGAACAACATTTTAGCACGTTCATAAAAAAAGAACAGGATTGTACAGTCAGGTCTGCTTATTGCGACCAATCTATTGTCGGCTTATTTTGAATTTTTTTAAATCCGATGATTTACTTGACGTATGGCCTCCAAATATCAATGTGTTGTCATCTTCTCCAGAAATGAATTTTTCTGTCCGAGAAAACTCTTCGATATCTCAACAAATATACATGCAAACTAACGATGTATCTAGGAAAAGTTGCAGGAATTTTCAGATAGGGGAGCTGCCAGTTAAAATAATTCCCAATGATCTCGGGTATTATAATCAACTTATGTATGGGACCTTTAAACCATCTTTTTTTTAACTAAATGGCAAAATTTGTTACTATTGCACTTTATTAATACAAGAAGCATATAATTTGAAGTGTATACGCTTGAAATACAAGTTCGGGTCAAATGACCATTGACCGAGTGCAAGATGTAAGAACGTGCGTGGCGCGGATGAGCAGCTTGTAAATACAAATAAATAATATTGTAAACATGTCAACAGGCGTAGCAATGTAATCAACTCGGCTTAACCGGGTCAATTTGATCCAAGGATAGTCTGTTCAACCAAAATTTGACCAGAATAACCAAATTTGGAATCATATTTAATAATTTTGACCCAATTAACCGAAAATATTTTGTATTAACTTCTATTGGTATGATTTCGTTCGTTGTAAATTGACTACATTAATTAATGCTTTACCCAGTGGATAATAAATTTTTAATTAATTCGCTACATTACTTTCATCAAAAAGTCATTTATTTTGTAGAAGATAGCTAGTAAATTGTTGAATAAAGAGAAAGTTCCACAGTATTAAATACGTACAACCGGAATATCATTTGAAAAGGAATATGCTTTAAATACAAACGAGGGGCGCAGGCCAGAGTGCAAGTTGGAAGAACGCGCGTAACGAGCGCGCGGACGAATACCTTGTAAAAATAATTTCACAATCAACAATGCATCTCAAATAGTAGATAGAATACAAGTTAATAACAAGAATACAAATTAATCTACTATAATAACTGAATCGTTAATTAAACTGTTAAATTCACTCGGACTATTCTTAAGTCTTTGTGGATTCAGTTTGTTTCGTAGTACTTACGTTACTATATCTGACCATTATTTTCCCAAATGAAGATTCAATCTTGTTCTTCAAATATTTGAACCAATTAATCCATACCAAAAAATTGGCTTTTAAGATGAATACGATAAAGAACATCATTCTCTCGAAACGATAAAGTATATTATATATTATTAGGATTACGCCAAGAGAGTCGATATGAGGACCCAGGCCTTCGCATTCTGTACCATTCTGCCAAATAGAAGAAGGAATTAACTCAAATGTTGCATTGTATCTTATGGCTTGTGAGTTACTATAAACTAATAATGGACTTTGTAGAGTAATACAGGCTCTGTAATCGAAAATTGTTACGAACTCTTTAGTTGAGACCGTGAAAAACCAAACGGATTCAACAATGAAGAAAACAAACAATATACTGTAGAGTAGACAATAAACTATGAATCTCTTTTCAAGAGTAGACATCTTCCTACCTTTTCCTATAGCAGCAGTACTGTCAATCCACAACCAACGAAATCGTACAATTATAAATATTACCAGAGTCATCGAAGATATTACCGTTAGAAAATCAGGCAATACTCTGCCAATTATAAATAATTCTACACTTTGGAAACCAGCAAAAGAACCGAAGGACTCATAAATGTATCTTGACTGTAGTGCAAGGGTTATAATAGAAAATACAGTAGGAACACCAAAAGCAATTACTGCTTCAACAGAGACAATAATTACCTTCACTTTGAACGTCAGTTTATATCTGTAAGTGCATTCAATCGCGATAACAATGTTTAATAAAGAAAAGGTGACCCAAAAGAAAATACAGTATCTTAGGAAGTGTAATATAACTCCTTGTCCAATCAAGCGATTTTGGAATATTATTCCTACGTCATCAAAACTGTAATCACTATTTGCATCACAATAGAATGTTGGGCCAAGAATATCACCAATAGAGAAAATCAACGTTAGTAGTGATAAACAAACGACAACAAAGAAAATAGTTATTTGTGGGAAGTCCCAAAAGGATTTAATAAAAGGCCAAGTAACTAGTACGAAGATACTGAGCAAGATTGCGAAGATGTCGACAATAGAGATTATAGCTCGATGGAAGTCAAAACAGCTTTGAGTTGCACAATAATCACCAATAGTACAAGAAGGTGAGCAATAAGGAAAAGAAGTTGAGTGAACATAGTTGCTTGGACAGTCGAATGTATAGTTATCAGATTCATTACTACTCAATTCTTGTATTAGGGAATTTAAAGCTAGTGTAGTATTTGAGTGCTCACTAAATGAAGCTTCAAAATTCAACAGAATTTTTACTTCTATCCCAATAACCGTAATACTGAGAGCCCAAATAAGAAATATTGCGATAAAACTGGAGAGGACCAGCAAAACCTTTTGAAATTTGGGATTAAAATGATGAGATTTTTGGAATAGTTTGATTACTTTGTTTCTTTTTTCTTTATCAGGTGTCTTTAAAGGTTCATTTATCTCAAATTCTGCAGTTTCTTTTGGATTAGAGGGTTCATTCACAGTTTCCTAAGATATTAGTAGAATAATCAAAATAATACTATGTAGGGCATATGTAGGGCATGCACGGCGCAAGGTTTTTTTTATTTTTATTTTCAGGCTGGCAGTTTTTCCATCCGTCAGAATTTATCTGAAAACAATGGAGCTACGATGAACTTGTCATACTTACAAACTATCCAAGGATATAGGGACTTAATCGAAAATGCAGGGTTTTTTTAAAATTATATTTGCTTATATTTCCGTTAATAAATATTCATTGTATGTACAAATAATGTTATTCTTGAATAAAACTTGCGCGATCGCTTGCTAGGTCGCATCGCGGCAGAAAAATCTGTAACCGTTAAATTCAAAGGGGAGAGGAGGCAATACAAGTTCCGGTCAATTAAGAATGAATATCTGGTGCTTTGCAACCGGTTTTACTCATCACTGCGCTGTTTCGTATACTATACTATGTATTCATTGATATGTATTTCTGAAACATCATAATACAATGAAGAAGAGCATAGGAAGCATGTCGCCTAAATTACAATGTCGGATATGTGACTGGGGCATGGGGAAATTAAGGTAATTTAGAAAACGGTACCACTAAATTATACCATGTGACTTTGAGTTATTGGATATCAAATTATCAATTAGAGATAATTTATATAGAGCTCAGCTCTAGTACAGCCAGCTCTATCAGAGTTCAGTTTTGAGAAATAATTAATAGAAATTCAAAACCTCACAGTAATGTACAAACCACCATTACTATATTGATATTATTGAATACATTTATTGAATCGGTTAACAAGTTAATCAACATTAGCATAGTATTTATAGGATAAAAAATACACAACAATTATCTTTTCAATATGTGAACATGCTCTAGTATGAGAGTGACTGAATTAATCAGTGACCTCGTAACGAATCATCCGTGTAAAGAACAGTCAGTATTACATAAAACTGAAGGCGGGCTTAAGTCAAAATTATTAGCTAACAGCCGGAAAATCCCACCCAAGTATGTATTCATACTAATGTCGTTTAAATTGCGGGTCGAATCGAATCGTGAGATGATAAATTTTGAAAATATTATATAGTACATCAAGGGTTCGAAAACTTTTGCAGCATACCGGCCACACTTGGGTAAGGACATATCATTACCGGCCGCATCTAAAAATTGTTGGTTTTTCCGCATGAAAGCCTTAAAGCCTTACAATACGTATAAAAATCATTAACGGATCAAGAAATGTTCAAAATGGGGTGCCCAAGAAACAAAGCGAGCGTAGCAAGCGACTTATAAGGGGTACGTGGGCTTGCCCAATGTCCTCAGAATCTTATTGACTAAGTAATTGCAATATCATTGCGTCACTGCATTACATTTGTTGAACAAATTAGCTAGTAAATTAGTGTACACGTAAATTCAATTGTGGTCAGAGTAAAAATAGTTACATGGCAATCATATAGTATCTATGTAGAATCTAAACAAAATATACCAAATTTCCAGCAGTTAAGAATGTAAAAAATTCCTTAAAATGTACAAAAAATTTATAATTGACCTCGTAGAACATTTTAGGCATTGCTGCTACCGCCGCACCAAAGAAGCAATCCGGCCGCATGCGGCCTAAAAATACGAGTTTGCGAACCCCTGTAGTACATGTGCACATTAATAATTTAATTACCATTAATAATGTATGATATAAATGATCAAATATATGGAGATAAAAAAGAAGTAAATTATCAAAATAATAATTATCCACTCGTGTATTGTATAAATATTATGAAATCAATCCTAAAGGCATATTCAACTAGATATAATATAATATCCTAAAATTAACTAAGAAAGGAATATTTTTACTTGAAGATAAGAGGTAAATTAGCTTCGGATAGATCAGGTTTCAATACTTACCAAGTCAGAGGACCACTTAAACTTGTGTGTTTCAAAGTACATAGACGGGGTAGAGCCAGCTAGCGACATGGCGACATTAGGCGAATAATTTGGCGCCACCATAATTCGAAAGTAAGACTCCATATAGCGATGAGCACATAAGAACCACTGAATGATATGCATTACTGTTTAATTTAGGTTGCCAAGTTCAAATCAGCTAAATATATATTGTCTGGACTAAGTTTCCTAGTGGAAATATTGTGATAGGTATGGATTATATAAATTAAATCATTATCGATTTAGTCCTTTTTAAGTTATAAGATTTTTTATTCCATTTTTGAGGATATCTGATCTATACAAACTCACATACAAAATTTCAAAAGAACCGGATAATTTTAGCGCTGCTAGAAAACGTGTGACGCCGTGGCGCCAAGGTAAGGTTCTCGCCAGAATTTTTAATTGCAAGCAGGGTGTTATCCAGGCGTATTGGGCGCTCCTAAAGGAGCGTAATTTGGATGGATTTTAATCTAGGCGTACAAAAATCGTATCTAGGCGTACAATATCGAGAGATGCTCCCATAGACTTAATACAAAATGTGCAAACTAGGCGTACAAAATGAAAAATGAACTAGCTCAAACTAAATCTAGGCGCGCAGAAATTTTTGTCTGGATGAAAGCCTGGTTGCAAGGGTACATGAGAATCAGAAATGACCGATTGACGAAATAGAATATGGTGTCATCTAATTACTTTTTTTAGATTTATGTAATGTGTCTAAGAGTGGAAGCCTAATCTTGCAATGAGAAGGTGGGAGTATTGGGGGAAGAGGCGTCTGTCAACATTCAATTCAATTAGAACCATACAACATGAATAAGTAGTTTGTTATTGTTTGTAGAATCTGACATTTATAGAGGAAGGAATATCATGATTTATTAACACATTGCAAAATTGTATATAATAATATATATCAATACAAGTGACAATTTGTAAACGTTAAACAAGGTTAAATTAATTGATTAGATAGTATACTTGCAAATAACTATGTATTCGAATCAATGTCGATTTTAGGGATTCTATGTAACATCAAATTAATTCGGACTAATGTAATGCAGCTCCCCCTTCAAATAACAATATTGACTCAAAGGGTACATGCCCACTTACAACATGTGTTTAAAGGGTATAATAACTTTCAAGGGGGACATGTGCCTTTTGAATAGGCCTAGGGATTTATGGGGCCACTTCACCTCAACTAGAAAAGTAGTATATTTAGGGCAGTGGCATACGAAAATCGTTAATGAAACTAAATTATTTTCTGAAATTAAGAAAGCTAGACTGTACTTAGGCCATACAGAGACTAGCTTAACTGAATCTGAATTAACAGACACAGAATTTGCATTGGAAACAGAAGATGACATCAAAATTCACAACCAACTCTTCTTGAACTAAGTCAGATCAATACAAATCCTAAAAGCAAACTAGTTGATACAGAGGATTCAATAGATTTAGTATCCAAATAATGCAAGCAGATAATGCATGGGAAGATTGGGATCCATTTTGATTATTCTTGTTATAATTGTATTTTCACAGCTACATAATAAGTTATATTGTTGATATGGATTAATTTAAATAGAGCAGCGGTTCCAAACTTGGGGTCCATGGACCCCTTGGGGGTCCACAGAATGTCTAATATTTACTATAGGGGGTTGAAAAAGGTTGGGAATCGCTGAAATAGAGTATATTTTATATATTATGTGGGACTAATAATTTAATTACTTTAATGTTTCTTTCAAGGCTAGATTGAGGCACCTAATATCCTTAATGTCTGAAAATAATAATTTTGTATTATGTCCAGCGATTGTCAAATATTTTTCGATCTCGGTTGATCATTTACAGCGATGCCACATGTGTTATTCCTAATTAATGGAGGCACTATATGTTGTAGAAATAATACCTTCATTACGAATAACATGTGTGGTCGGCACAGCTATAATTTTAGATTTATCGATTTTAGATATATCTTAATTGACACCACTTTGATACTCTGGACATCTTATTACCTTTCTAACTAGAAATATCTACTAATACTGAATATTAGTTCTTATTTGTTAGGGCTAAATATAATAGGTTTTGGTTAACTTGATTAGTCAATTAGCTAATCCGTAATTAATACTTCAAGCATCAACAGAGCTGATGTAGTAGACTTTAATTTCCACTTAGATCATCCAATGCTTCTTACTTTTGAACGAATTTCTATGAAGATTATGTATGTAAACTACTTTTAGTACGCAATCAGTTGATGTTCCGACTTCCGAGCATAAAATGTTGGATCTCTAAATGTATTAAACCAGCATATCAGACAATCGGATTATCATCGTGTGATTAATAACATCCTTTCGTTGTAAGGATAATTTGCATTATGATGTGTGTAAACTGCTTTAGGTATAGTTTCAAGTTGGGATTCCAATATTCTATTAAAATGCAAATAATGCAAAAGTTGGTTAAGTTTCTTGTTATTATTATTAGATAAGTAATCTAATTTTTTTAGCACACAATGATTTGTCCGCATTCACATGAACCTGAAATCGTAGATATACGTGAGGTATTTTGCCAACTAACTTGTTATCCAACATATGGTAGGGTTAGTTCGCATGTAGATTAAATTAAATTAATTTGTAGATATGCAATTCAGACAATTTATTGATTTTCTGGTTATTACATTCTTCATGAGATATAATAGTTTGTCCATTAGAATATTAAATAGAAACCAAACTTATAATCAGGTGATGTTCCTAGAGTATATAAATGTTGGATCCTCAATATATTTATACCAGCATATCCATCAATCGGATTATCATCATGTCCATGTACAAATATGAAAATATCATATCGACCATTATGAAGGTAGGAAGCCTCGTGTACTCCTCAGTCCCTATCCCATTCTGTCTACTGACTCTATTTGCATTGGTGTACTACGTACGGAGAAGGTACAAACTGTATCAGGAGATTAAGAGGGTTCCACAGGAAATGCTAATACTGCAATCTTATAAGAATCATCTTAAAAATCTAAAAATAAAATGCGTCGTCAATAATTTCATAATTGTAATTCTAGTTTTAGAAATTGTGGAAAATATGAGTACAGTCATATACCTTCTTCCTTATTGGGTAGAGGTATTTGATGCGGAAGACCAAACCATTTTCCCTTACATATCTTCGTTCAGACATAAAATTGGTTGGTTAGCATTCACTATAAGATTTGCAATTGTCCCTGTGCTTTCTTTTCTGATGACGTTCTTATGGCTCGCCTACAGGAAATACGAGTATAAATATACTTTAATTCGGTGGACAGTTTACATAATAGTAAGGACTCTGTTGTTTCTGGTTCTCAATATTATTAATAAGTTTCCCATTTTCTCAAGCGATTACCAATCGTACTTTGAATATCTCTTCAAAATGTTGGGTACATTCATCTTTATTTTTGACTATATACAATTTCTTTTTTTATCAAGAAAGTTCTATTTGCATCTGAAAAGCCGTGAAAAAGAAATTCGATTGTTTTACTTCGACAAGAAGGCCTATCTCGACAGCAAATATCTCCGAGTACATTTCCAGATTGCAACCACTTTGGTTGCAATTGCACTCTTCTTTTTTACTTTAGGATTATCGAATATATTTACTCCGATCGTTTCATTTTTGTATTATTTACCAATTCCTCTCCATATTAAGAATGGACTCGAATTGTTCAAATTTTCCATGATAGGGTATGTATTCCTGCCTTCAGGAATCCTCAGTAAAGTATTGTTTACTGTTAACTATTTGTATATATTTGTTGTTGTTGTTTACAAGTCATACAGAGACAAGCAAAAGATGGAAAATATAAACAGCTACATCAAGCCCATCATGACACAGTACCATGAAAGTATTTATTACAGATATTAAACTTGTGCTTAATTTTTAAAATGTTGTTGCTGTTGTTGTTGTTGTTAACTGAATAAATATTTGTTATCCTGTTTCACAAGTTCATAGCTTGAATATAATATTAACAGACTCATCCAAATGTCATCCAAATCGATTCTTTGATTTGTAAAACTTTGAATATACATCTGATATTTATCCATCACAATTTCGACTTCTCCACATATTCTGTTACAAGTTACTGCATACAATACAGTCGAAACCTGTTTTTTTAACCAATTCTTTGCATGGAAATAAAGTAAGATAAATCTAATAGGTAGAATAAACCGATTGAAAATAAAACAAAATTGGAATTTCTTTCACATTAAATAGTTAGTTAGAAAAACCGGTTTCGACTGTAGTATAAACCGTATACCGACATTTCTATACATGAATAAATAACATTTTTCTCATAGAATTGTCGGTATTACAACATAAGCTAGTATATCAAATGTTCTCTAATGCAACTACTACCTCCCAACACAACATACAACACTCTGAATGGGCAGCCCCGATAGTGCCGATTGTAAAAGGTGATGGCTCGGTGGTATTTGTGGGGATTACAAGGTAACCGAAAACATTTTTTCGCAGGTAGATTCATATCCGTTGCCTCGTATTGATGACTTATTAGCATCTTTGTCAGGAGGGAAGTCATTTTCCAAGTTGGATTTAGTTCATGCTTACTTGCAAATTCCCCTTGATGAACAGTCAAAGAAATATACTACGATAACTACGCACAAAGGCTTATTTCAATACAATCGACTTCCTTTCGGACTATCTGCGGCACCTGCTATTTTTCAAAGGACGATAGAAAGCATATTACAAGGTCTACCTCGTGATGTGTGTACCTGGATGACATACTAATAACAGGAGCGAGTGAGGATGAACATCTGGACAACTTGAAAGCAGTCTTTGAAAGCCTTGAGCGAGCAGGATTTCACCTTAAACGACACAAAGTTGCGTTCTTATTACCACGCGTAGAGTATCTTGGCTATATAATTACAGATGAAGGTCTTAAACCGAGCGAACAGAAAGTTAATGGAATAAAAGAGGCACCAACTCCCACTGATGTCTCTCAATTGAGATCTTTTCTACGATTAATGAATTATTACGGAAAGTTTTTGCCTAGCTTCTCTTCTTTGTTTGCTCCGTTACATTTTCTACTGCAGAAGCATGTCAAGTGGCTGGGGGAAGAGGCAAGAAGCTTCATTCAAGGAAGCGAAAGGAATGTTAATGTCATCCCAATTACTAGTCCATTTAGATCCTGAGAAAGACTTGGTTCTCACCTGCGATGCGTCACCTTATGGAATTGGTGCCGTATTGTCCCATTGTTGTAGTGACGATACGGAAAAACCAATCTATTACGCGTCGCGTTCACTTGCTATGGCTGAAAATAAATATTCGCAGCTGGACAAGGAGGGCCTGGCTATCATTTTTGGAGTGAAAAAGTTCTATCAATTCCTCTATGGTCGCCCATTTGTAATTAAATCGGATCACAAGCCACTCCAGCACATTTTTGGTCATGCTCGCTCTGTGCCACAATTAGCATCTGCCAGGTTGCAGAGATGGGCACTAACCTTAGGCGGATATAACTACATAATACATTATGAGCCAGGATCAAAACTTGGTCATGCAGATGCATTGAGTCGCCTTCCTCTGCCCGAGGTACCAACTAATATTCCACTTCCTGGCGAAACGGTTCTGCTAATGAAGACTCTCGATCAGTCACACGTCACTACCGATCGGATATCTCAGTGGACCAACCGTGATCCAATTTTATCGCGCCTCTACCAATTTCTACTTTCGAATTGGTCACAGGTCCTTAGTGAGAGGATTTTATACCGTTCCAAAGAAGGAAGGAGGAGTTAAGTGTGGAAAGTGGGTGCATCTTGTGGGGAAGCCGAGTGATAATACCAAAAGCTGGGCAAGAATCGGTACTCGACATGTTGCACGAGGAACATCCGGGAATATCTCGAATGAAGGCTTTAGGACGAAGTTACGTGTGGTGGCCGGGATTGGACCATCAGCTCGAAAATAGGGTTAAACTGTGCGAACAATGCCAGCTATCTAGGAATTTGTCTCCGAAGGTATCTTTACACCCATGGGAATGACCAGAACATCCATGGTCACGTATTCACATTGATTATGCAGGACCATTTCTAGGAAAGTGGTTCCTCTTGGTAGTAGATGCACATTCCAAGTGAATAGAAGTAGAAATTGTATCCTCAGCGACTTCAACCAGTACAATAGAGAAGCTTAGAGCTATATTTTCCACTCATGGGTTGCCTGAGGTGATTGTGTCCGACAACGGAACTGTTTTTACCAGTACCAAATTTCAAGAGTTTGTCAAGAGAAATAATATTCGACATATTCGAACGCCTCCTATCATCCCTCTTCGAATGGTCAGGTTGAAAGAGTGGTACAAACTTTCAAAAAATCTATGAAGAAGACCTCGTCTGAGAGTTTGGAAACTAGGGTAGCTAGGTTTCTATTTCATTACCGCATCACTCCTCATTCAACAACAGGTATCGCTCCAGCAGAAATGCTCATAGGTAGAAAACTCCGATCACATCTCAGCAACCTATTCCCAATCCGGCCACTCGGATTAGGTTAAAACAACACCTCCAGAAAGAACATTATGACAATACGGCAAAAGAAAGGAATTGACAATTGGCACCTCTGTTCTTGTCCGTAATTTGCGAAAAACCCGCATTGGAGAAATTATTTTCAGGAGCTTAATTCTCTTAAAGCAGATCAGTATTAAGACTAAGTAAGCACGCTTAAAACACCAAAATAGGTCACTTTTTTCATTTTAGTTACACTTATTCAGTAAATAGGTAGTAAAAGTCTTTTTCTATAGAAACTACAATAAATATGCCAAAATGGCTTTAACCATCTAACTTTCAGTCTATAAGGGTCCTACTAATCTCCAAAACGAGTGCACAACCCCTGAAATTTATGTAGCCAGGGGGGGGGGGTGATCCGCATTGGACCATCTCAAACTTGGGTGGGAGGTATGCATAGATTATAAAGCGTAAATAGGCCTAAATAGTGAAATTTAACAATGTGAAATTTTAGTGATTACGTCATCATGTGATAATGAGTAAGCATATTGGCAATCTGGTGTAACAAACGTGTCCGCATCATTAATGTCCATGTTCTATTAAATTTTCAGATTTTTATCTCTTAGAGGGCGCAAATTATGTGCGATTAAGTGAATTTTCAGAGTTCTCGAAATGTGAGAATTTCAAATATGTGCTTCTATGACGTCAAAATCCGTTATTTCATTTAGAAAACCAACTAATCGTTGTCAGCGTGTAAATTATAACTGCGTGCAAATTCCAGAGTTCATGGTCTTTCCAATTAATTCTGCACAAATACACAAAGAAAAATTGTGTTCTTAATATAGAGGTACAGTAAACTTCCATTAAAACGAAGTCGGATATAATGAAATAAACGCTTATAACGAAATGGATTTTTACCCCCAGAGCACTAAATGCATTAATTATTATCCGTGTGTTGCGAATACCCTGAAATAACGAAGGATTTACAGATCCCACGCACTTCGTTACAGAAGGCGTTGACTAGATTTTCCTTTATACCCTTATTTATGTTCTTTTGGATTTGTGTATCCAATACTTTGCCATAATTTATTAAACCTTCATAACTACAATTACATTCTACTTAGCAATTAAATATTTTTCTATTCACAAACTAAATATTCATTGTAGTTCCTTACGAGCCGACAGATCACTTACACGGATTATGTTATAAATATTTAAGACTGAAGTGATGCAGTATTTGATTTAAGTAATAAATTGGAGAACATGGATAATTATTGTAGTGAGATAATAGGATGAACTTATTGTGTTAATTGAATTGACGACTAATACTTCCTGCATACCCCATTGGCAATGCTGATAAACTGAAATATGAGATTAATTCATTATATTATCTTAAGCAGGCCTGTAGCCAGAAAACGATAGTGGGTGGGGCTATGGGAATTGCAAGGGGGCTGAGTCTAATATATTATGTAAACCCAGTGGCGTCGTGCTCTATGGACCCGGGGCCCCCTCCAAATTTCCTGTGCCCTCCCCTTTTTTAGAGGCTTGACCCGAAAAACATTGATCTGGTCACTAACTACGACACTCTGTGCCCCCAGAATGTATTCAAGCACGACGCCACTGTGTAAACCTATGCGTATTCAAGGAGTTTAATGGACATTAAGAATATGTATGAACTCGGGTTAAAATTATAGGGGAAGCTCAGCCCCTTCTGGCTATGGGCCTGGTAAACACAGTATATTTACGTATAGCGGCCCAGTCTCACATCACAATTAAATACCCGTGTGAAAGTGATTAGAAAGAATCTTAGAGTGGTAATGACAAATACTCAATAATACACAGATAAACACGAAAATTTAGTCCACAAATACTGCTATCTCTATTAGGAATCAAAAGGGAGACCTGAAGCGGTGTTATGTCTGAAGAGTAGTCTAGAGGATATAGAGAGGGCATCAAACAGAGAAATTAACTTTACAATAGGAACAGTAAAAGCAAATTGATTTAATAAAAGTAGACAGGATTGTAAGATTACTTATCTTAAATTCTGAACGAAATCTTGTTTCCCAATTGTGAAAAATCAAATAAGATCAATATTAACAATGCCTTGGAGTTTGAAAATCCAAATAATTTATGAATCTTTATACTGTTTAATTCATTATCCTCTTTCAATATGAACAAATTTATAATTGTGTATTATATGATTATACTACACTGAAATTGAGGATAACAATTCAAAACAGATTAAATAAAACAGAATACTTACGTATATGTAATTGGTGTTCAAATTTGCTGGCCATGCATGTGGCGTGTTGGAATATTAATAATACTTTTTATTATATAAACTTAATCGAAATAGCAAAGGACAACATTATTTAATCTGAGAAAATAAACAAGCAAGAAAAATAAACTTGGTTTGGTTATTACTGTTCCGAATGTAAGACAAAATTTAACTAATTTATGTTCGAAATATAAAATAGCGAAATATAATTAACGAGCCCTTCGGTCTCGGTCGCTTTGCGACAGATCGGTGCTACGCACCTCAAGTTAACTTACTCCTCACACGTTATTATTTTGAATTTTAATTAATTTGTTTACCTATTAGTGTAAACATCAACAACAAATACTCATATTAGAATTTTATAAATGCGAAATTCGTGTTCAGCACACTTGTTTACTTATAATACCCGTTGAAAGCTAACTTCTAGGTTGATTTTGAATTTTCATTAATTTGTTTACCTATTTTGTGTAAACAACAACAACAAATATTCATATTATAAATTTATAAATGCGAAATTCGTGTTCAGCATACTTGTTTACCTATTATATCATTTGTTTACCAATTATAACATTTGACAGTTAGTTTATATCTCATATATTAATGCGGTTTCTATTCCCCCATCACTTTAATACAATCCGGACAAACAAACAAACAAACAAACACACGACAATCGAGATTTAATAATTTAGATATATTTACCTTGGTGGGTGAGAGAAATCAAAACAGACGATGATCGATGTGAAAAGCGTCAGCAAAACTTATCAGGTGATCAATTAGTTCCTCTTCAGGTCTTGATAGATCAGTCACCTCTAGAAACTCGAGTTTTGAGATACTACCAATCATATACTCCAGTACTTTACATGATTTTGATGTATTATCGCAATGGAGTATGCTTAACAGGCGAAGTGCAGGGTGATAAGAAAGTCCCTGGCAGATGGATAGCACGCCAGTATCGTAGAGCGTGACGTTATACAACCTCAAATCAACAAGATACCTTAAGTTATGCATCGCAACTTCCCATAGTGTGACATCATCAGATGATAACATAATGTTCTCAAGCACTAGCTGAATCAAATTTTCGCACAATTTCAAATAATCCAGAAATATGCTCCAACTCTCAAATCCAATGGTATGCAATGCGTATAACTTTATACCTTTTAGTGTATCTCTGTTCTTTTTAATAACACTCTGCAGATTAATGTGCATACTTTTGTCTTCTGAGTTTACATCCCTTATCTGTAGGTAAGTTAGCTGAGAGAAGTTAATCAAAGCAGGCAATAGAGCATAGTCGTCTAATCCAACCTCTTTTAACTGTAGATATCGTGGGAACACACGAATAATGTTATCATGCAACCTAATGGGAACATCGTAAAGATGTAGGCCTGTTAATTGGGTAGCTTTGCACAGAGCAGGAATTAGTGTGTCAAAATGGTTTGTTTGAAATTTGTCGTGATCAGGTGGGTATAAAAATAAGATATCGAAAGCAGTCAAATGGCTAATTAATTGTTGCGAAAATGGATTCGAATAAATTGTATTATCCAGTCGTAAACTATTAGGAAAAGACTTGTGATCTATCAAATTACAACTGTAGAGTTCAATACTAATTTGAGTGCAACAGTTCATTCCTGTCTCTCTAATTATTTCTGTAAAGGATATGACTGTAGTGGAATCTTTCTCATAGAAGTACAATGCTAATAAATGAATTGAACAAATTCCCATTTCCAGTAACAAAGAGTGAAATTGAGTAGGATTGATATGGCTAGTGTCGATATAAATGAGTTGAATTCGACAAACGAGTTTGAGAGTCTGAACAAAACAAATCCATTCATTTGGAGAGACGGATTCTCGTACATACAGATACACTGGCATCGGAAAGTGTTGTTTGAAGTTACTAAACCAAAATGGAATTGAATCTGAGTTAGTTTCAAACAAAATTGAGGATAATTGGAAATAGATTTTGGTGAATAGATTCCAACCTTCATGGTGATACAAACCAGTGTACATAAGTTGATAGCTCATAGGCATATCGATAAGCTGAATGGGCTGAGGAGTCAGGTACCTGTATAGGATGGAAAGAAGAGCAGCTGCTTTATCAGACAGGAGTCCACAGAGGAACCTGACTACCATTCGGAACAGAGAGAAGTTAGCCTCGGAGTGGGAAATATACCTAACACTGTAGCACTGCTTAATCCAGCTAGTGTGTTCCAAATAGAGGGCAGATACGAACTCCTGCATAGTCAGGTGGACAAATGTCCACACTTGTTTCATAAGTCCGACGGATTCCTTTCGGTAGTGCTCGTGAGCTAGACCTAAGCACTGGCATGGGTATTCTTCCTGTCCCAAATTGAGAGTGACTGTCTCTTCCGATACCAGATCTCTGTTTTCCACTCCGAGGATTGCAATGATTCCTATTCTATGCAGGCAGGCTAGTATGTCTGTGTGGAAGTTTGAAATGCGTGAGACTCGAGAGTATTCTTTTAGGCCCATTCTAGATAGTTCTCTCCTGATCATGTACAGTACTAATTCGTAGTAGAGCTTGGTTAGCGTGTTAATGGAGGTAGAATCCTCACCTTTCAATAGTGCCGCAAATAAAGATGCGTTGACAGGGATTAGAGAGAGCTGTTTCATTTCGTCGTGTCGTTCCATCAAGCTCATGCATTCTTTCAGTTTGGTTACGTTTGTTATCTGTTTCGCGAAGTAATGGTCTCTGTTGGCTGGCGAGAATCCAAGCACCTGGTAGTACCTGTTAACTTTCAATTGGTGTGCAGAGGAGATGTCAGTCCATGCCCCGGGGCGACTCGTGATAATTATGGTTGAATTTATCATGGCTTGACGGGTCAGCAGCAAAAATAGGAAAGTTTTCTCGAATGGCACTTTCCTGGTAAACATATCTAGTCCGTCAATAATGAACAGAACTCCATCTCCACTCGATTCGTTCAAGTGCTTCGCGAAATCGTTTGTCCAACTGGGTCCAACCGGCAATCCCAGACAGATCCATTTTTGTATAAATACCGAGTCGACCTTCTTATCCTCCTGAATTCTTGCTACCTCCATAGAATGCCATTCTTCATTGAGGCAGGGAATTGAGATTGAGTATTGAATCCCGGTTAGTTCGTTACTGCTAAATCTGAGGGCTGTTCGAATGGCCAGGAATGTTTTTCCACAGCCGGGGTTGCCTATGATGCACCAAATTTCCGGGTTATTAGATTCATATGTCGTCAGTTCTTTTGTGAAATCAACTGGCTGTATTGTCACTTCCTTATTACCTATCTTTCTGAGATATGCAATCTCGTTGTAGGTTGTTTCATCTTTGAAATTAATTTTTTGAGGTTTCTCTTTTAGGATTGTTAATTCGATGAACACCTCTACTATATCTCCTAGAATTTGTTTTACTGTGCTGTGTTGGATTGGTAAGAAAATTTTCAAATTCCATTCCCACTGTTTCATTTCAGGGAGCAGCCTTGCCAATTTTCGCTTAAATTTCTTTTCAAATTCACCATCATCCATTTGGATGAATAGATTCTTATAAGCCACAACTTTTCTCACGACATCCTCTCTCTGGATTACTTTCAGAATTTGAGAAAGTGCACTCAGGTCTTTCTTAACCATACCTTTCGTCATTAGCAGGTTCAGTGTATCAGCAAAACTAACATTTTCCATTGTTTCAGATGATGTTACTCTCATGTAAATGAGTTGCCATTGCACTTTAGTTATTTCTGATTTCAAAAGTTGTATCAGTGTTTTAATGGATAACTTTTCTTCTTGTTGGAACTCAGTCCCGTCGGGCGAGGAATTACAAAGCCACTGAACTTTACATGCTTTTTCAATTAATTCAGGCCTCACATACTTGAGGGCCAAATAAAAAAGGAACGGTTTGTGTCCCGTCCATCTTTTGATTGCAAAAAGAAACTTCGTAACTTGCGACAAATCTTCACACAAGGCTTCTGGTATTCCTATTTCATTTCGTATTTGCTTAACGTCACCATTTGTTAACTCATTCGATAGCTCTGCCAACGCAGTTAGTTCAGAGAAATCCATTCGACAATGGTAGAGCCTAGAGGGAGATTCAGTATTATATATTGGATAAATACACTGACCGGCCAAAAGTATTTGAACAACAGGAATTATATTCCAGACACAATATGCTTCTAATAGTTTGTTTACGGCTGTTTAAACTACTCTAAAATGTAGTTTAATTTATTATTATGGTTCGAAACTTCATAACATTGTTATTTTAAGTCAATTATTTACATTATTTATGAAGTGGCATATGTGTTCCTGCTACTTTCCACTTGTGGCACAAATTGGAATGTGGCTGTATCTCAGTGGTATCTCAGTGGTAGAAATTGTGAACCTAGAGTTATTATACTAGGTAGTAATCAAATCTAATTAGCTAATTATATAGTTAATGGGTTTAACACCTCCATAAAAATTTAAATTCAAATATTTTGCCATTTTATTATACTTAACATATCATTTTATGTCAACATCCATTTTGAAGCATCTACTCATGTTATTATGTTGCTAGAAGCTTGAATATATGAATCCATATTACTGATGTTAAAATCCTTTTGGCCGTTGAGTGCACATTAAAAGCGACGTCGATCGATTGAGACTTTGTCAATTTGATACTAACCAAACCTGCAGGAAAATGTAAACAAACTATTTTAGAGCTGTATACAAAGTTTGCTTAAAGCTCGGAGCTTTTAAGACACGAACTCGAGAGAAAACAAGTATGCTGATTTCGAATTTCATATTTACAAATTTCTAATATTAATATTTATTGTTGTTGTTTTATACAAATAGGTAAACAAATTATAAAATTCAAAATCAACCTAGAAGTTAGCTTTCAATTTGTTTTATAGGTAAACAAGTATGTTGAGTACGAATTTCTCATTTATAGATTTCCAATTATGAATAATTTTTGTTGTTATTTACAAAAATAGTGAAACAAATTATTCAAAAATCACAATAAACCCAGAAGCCAGCTTCCAACGGAAATTATAGGAAACAAGTTAAAAGTATGGAAAATGGTGGAAAGGGATGTATATAACATTGACAAATTCTTACAATCTATATAATCACCGGTTTAGTGAGTGGTAATAACGCATAGCGGCCGTTAACTTGAGGTGCGTAGAACCGATCTGTCGCAATGCGACCGTGACCGAAGGGATCGTATACTGTAATGCAAATGATCCAAAAGTTCCTTAACTAACATGCTCCATTCTTTTTGGGTCGACTAATGGTCCTTCGAAATATAGTGTAATATAGTGAAACGAGCCCTTCGGTCTCCGTTGCTTTGCGACAGATCGGTGCTATTCACCTCAAGTTAAGAAAGGCCGTATAGCAGAGTGGACCATGGGTCGATGGGTCATGGGTCATGGGTCATGGGTCAGATGTGTCACCTAAATCGATGAGTCAGATGGGTCATGGGTCACGGCTCTGTGGCCCATGACCCATGACCCATATGGAATTTCGATGTACGTCCAGTTATAGTACGAATCAAATTAACCAGAAAAATTACAGGGTATTTCTTTGGTATTAGAAGTCTACCAAAATTAATTGATTGACAAGCATCATACATTTATTATAAGTCGGATTGTGCTACATAATGTTTAGATATTAAAAATTAGATATTTAAAAAAAGTCCATGGGTACACGATGGGTCAAAACGTACTTGATGGGTCAATGGGTCACTCGATGGGTCATGGGTCAACGGGTCAATGGGTCATGGGTCACAAATGCGATGGGTCAGATGGGTCATGGGCAGAGACGGATTAAGGGTATTTTGGGCCCCGGGCGGGTATCAACCACGGGCATTAGGAGTTTCTTTGAGGACACCACAGAATATAATCCTACAGGATCCTTACAATTGTTTCTACAATCTTCACTACCTTTTGCTGTACAACGATTTCGTAAGTCTTCTGATATATCGTCCCACAACCCAATGTTATTCACAAGTTGTATTTCTTTCTGAGTTAAAAGCGTGTTGCTCTTCTCAACCTCTGGAAATTGATACTCTGACTCGATAAAACTGGAGTCCCATACTGCAAATATTCGTTTGAATTATATACAAATGGATCGCCAAGAGGTACAAAGGAAGATGTTGAAGTAGAAAGATCATAGTATTCGGCTGACAATTTTTGGGATTGTGATTGTAAGTTAAAGAATGTGTCTAGTTTAGGAAGTTTAGACGTTTCTTGTTTAGCTGCTTTTCGCGAAGGTGACTTTCTTTTCATTTAGTTGCCTGCGACTTGGGAATAGAATGCATTACTGAGAAGTGGAGAATATATTTAGACTCGAAAAATTCAATGAAAAAGTAGATCAGGACTTGTTACTTTTAAGGTGTGCTGTCTATTAATTGTATCATTGTTATTGGTTCACTGTTTTAAATTAATTAACCTTATCATGTTATTGCTTCACTACTCAAACATTTTGATGCAACACATTTCTCAATACAAATATTGCGCTTTGTATTGGGCCCCCTTTAGGCTCGGGCCCCGGGCGACCGCCCCATCCGACCCCCCCTTAATACACCACTGGTCATGGGTCACCAATGTTGACCCATGGTCCACTCTGCCGTATAGCCTTGCTTATTTTTGATTATATGTTTTCGGTTGTTTCTTTATTATAGTTTGTTATTTAGTGAGAATACTCCAAGTATTTAGTAACATTGAAATAAGTTAGAGATAATTCCACAAATAATGAATAATTCAGATATAATTATAATCAGTATAGCATGGAGCTAGACACTGGAAGTACTCTCATTGAATAATTATTGGAAATTAATAAGTTATCACTTAAACGTGTGCTCAATATCGCATACGAATCCAATATCAGTAGAATATGGTTAGTACACTTATTTTCCTGGTTAATTTAAGCGTACATACTATTTATTGTCTAACACATTTGTTATGTATCTTATAATAAATTGATATACAGTGGACTCCCGTTATAACCAAGTCGGATATACGAAATGGCTATTTTCCCCCAGACTCCCAGAGCACTAAATGCATTAAAATTATTATCAGCTTATAACTAATATCCGGAGATAACGAAGAAATTTACAGGTCCCAAGCAAGTCGTTATAACGATAGTTCACTGTGAAAATTCAAAGTTATAAATGTGCTGACATTTTCTTGTGGAAGTAGTGCAGCAAACTCAATTTTAATTTGGTTAAATTCTGTTTGAGTTACAGTTACAGTTGAATAAAAAAAGATGACAGTCACGGTAACAGTTTAAAAAAGATTACATTTGGTAACAGTTAAAAATACAGTTATTGTCACAGTTATTCTAAATTATGGGTCAGTGTCCAATAGGTTTGTGTCTGTATAAATATAGTGAACAATTTCATATTACAGTCACCTCCCGTTAACCAAGTCGGATATAAGTTCATATAACGCATACCTGCTTATAACGAAGTCGTTCAATGGTCCGGAATTCTTTCTATCTTATAGTATGTGTAAATATGATTGTTTATCCAAATACACATAGGAATTTCAAACTTTCAATGAGAAATGGAAAATTAAAATACAAGTTTGGGATTATTCAGAGATCGGATCTGCAATTACGAATTATTTACACTAAAAAGAAGCAATTTTAATTACCAACTTATAAGCCGTCTTCTCCCAACAAATTCAGTTCAACACTAGTATCTCCTCTATAATTATTCTCGTTAATAATTTTTAGAGGAGAGCAAGGCTTGGGTAAAAATTCCTGCGAACTTTGATTGAATTTGGTGACTTCAGTTTAGTTTTAATTTATGTTGGACAAGAATATAATTCAGTTACAGTTATAGTTACAGTTTAGAAAACGCGTTAAATGCTATTTCAGTTGGATTTAATTTACAGTTCAATTTCAGTTAAGTTCGCAGCACTATATGGATGCACTATTGGTCAACCACCAAAATAGGGTGCCCTGCCGTAAAATGGCACAGTTGTAATTTACTTTTATCACATGATGTAAATAGGCAGCAGAGTATTCTTAAGTTTGATAAACAAGTATAACTTCAGATCATTTGAACAATAATGAATTTCATGTTTGTGCAAATTGGGATTGTGATCACTGGTTAACTGGCTTACTGCTAATATTATATTTTAATGAGACATGTCTGTTAACTAGTACAAGGGTCTCAAACTCAATTTGATCAAGGGTAGAAATGAATTTCTGATTCTGATTCTTATTATAAGGAATCCAAATATCGCTTCAAAATAATGAGATTAATAGATTAGCCGTACTAATGAATCATCATTTTGACAAATTTATAAATTTATAACTAGCATAATGATGTGAAATATGAATAATGCGGAAATAGTTTCCAATAAGGAAATCGTTCGACTAAGTTTAATATCGGTGGAACCATTGGTTTATGTTGATTCTCATATTATAACCTCTTATCCATGGTCTGACACTCTAAAGATACATAGTCCGCACTATTTCATCACAACTAGATTTACAATACAGTGGATACCGGTTATATGATACTATCACGGATCGAAATTATTCATTCGTACCGACAAGCAGGGCCGGATTAAGCTGGTGGTCGGCCCCTAAGTGTTTTTGTTTATGCAAAGCAAAATTAATTTGTACATAATTCCTTTATTTATTATAAAATAAACTGTAGATTCAAGTAAATTTAAGTGTTCCTGCGTAGGAATAACAAACACTGTAAATTAAATCAATATCAAATAGACAAATACATATTGACCATTGAACGCATTTTAGCAACAAATTAGATGATAAACAATTACTATACGTATACGTAGTATATACTCATAAGATAGTTGATTACTATAATGTAAATAAGCTCTTCTATATCTCAACAAAAGTTTACTTTTTAAAAAACTCACAATTAGTAATTTTGGCACAACTAAAGATTCCTGTACAAATTGAATAAATCCCTGTACGCCTGTACAGAACAGCCAAAATGTTTATAATCCCTGTACTGTTGGCAAGTGTAACACTAACACAGCTCATTTGTATTTATTCTCGCTTTAGAATTATTCCAAACAATTATGATAATCAATGAATATTTCTTATTTATAATGGTGTGTTTGCGGTATGTTTTTATAAAATATTGTTATTCAGTGAGAATATTCCAAGAGATAATTCCACAAATAATGAATAATTCAGCTACAATTACATTCAGTATATCATGGAACTAGGCACTATAAGTATTCTCATTCAATAATTTGTGGGATTAAACATCTGTTCAATAATGCCTACGAATCTAACATATGTAGAATAAGGTTGGTACAGCCATATTCTACAAACAATTTATAAATCAATTGATACTAATTGAACAATCAAATTTATAAATCAACGAGCCCTTCGGTCTCGGTAGCTTTGCGACAGATCGGTGCTACGCACCTCAAGTTTACGGCCGCTACGCGGCCTTACTCCTCACTAAACAAATGATTACATAGTTAGTAATATTTGTCATAGTTATATACCTATAATACCCGTTGAAAGCTAACATCTATGTCGATTTTGAATTTTCATTAATTTGTTTACCTATTTTGTGTAAACAACATCAACAAATATTCATATTATAAATTTATAAACGCGAAATTCGTGTTCAGCATACTTGATTTCCTATAATACCCGTTGAAAGCAAACTTCTAGGTTGATTTTGAATTTCATTAATTTTACTTATTTTGTGTAAACAACAACAAATATTCATATTATAATTAAATAAACTCGAAATTCGTGTTCAGCATACTTGTTTACCTATAATACCGGTTGAAAGCTAACTTCTAGGTTAATTTTGAATTTTCATTAATTTATTTACCTGTTTTGTGTAAACAACAATAATAAATATTCATATTATAAAATTGTAAATGCGAAATTTGAAATCAGCATACTTGTTTACCAATAATACCCGTTGAAAGCTAACTTCTAGGTTGATTTTGAAATTTCACTAATTTGTTTACCTATTTTGGGTGAACAACAACAATAGATATTCTTATTAGAAATTTATAAATGCGAAATTCGAAATCAGCATACTTGTTTACCCCTTATAACATTTGTTTACCAATTATAACATTTGAAAATTAGTTTATGTCTGATATATAAATGCGGTTTCTATTCCCCATCACTTTAATACAATCCGGACAAACAAACAAACACACACACAACAATCGAGATGTAATAATATTGACGAGCCCTTCGGTCTCGGTCGCATTGCGACAGATCAGGCTACGCACCTCAAGTTAACGGCCGCTGTGCGGCCTTACTCCTCACACTTTCTACCATGGCAAATGGTAGCAAGGGACGTTATGATTTTGAATTTTCATTAATGTGTTTACCTATTTGGGTAAACAACAACAACAAATATTCATATTAGAAATTTATAAACGCGAAATTCAAAATCAGCATACTTGTTTACCTATTATACCCGTTGAAAGCAAACTTCTAGGTTGATTTTGAATTTTCGTTAATTTGTTTACCTTTTTGTGTAAACAACAACAACAAATATTCATATTATAAATTTATAAATGCGAAATTCTAAATCAGCATACTTGTTTACCTATAATACCCGTTGAAAGCCAACTTCTGGTTTGATTTTGAATTTTCACTAATCTGTTTACCTTTTTGTGTAAACAACAACAACAAATATTCATATTATAAATTTATAAACGCGAAATTCGAAATCAGCATACTTGTTTACCTATAATACCCGTTGAAAGCTAACTTCTGGTTTGATTTTGAATTTTCACTAATCTGTTTACCTTTTTGTGTAAACAACAACAACAAATATTCATATTATAAATTTATAAACGCGAAATTCGAAATCAGCATACTTGTTTACCTATAATACCCGTTGAAAGCTAACTTCTGGTTTGATTTTGAATTTTCACTAATTTGTTTACCTTTTTGTGTAAACAACAACAACAATAAATATTCATATTATAAATTTATAAACGCGAAATTCGAAATCAGCATACTTGTTTACCTATAATACCCGTTGAAAGCTAACTTCTGGTTTGATTTTGAATTTTCACTAATTTGTTTACCTTTTTGTGTAAACAACAACAAATATTCATATTATAAATTTATAAACGCGAAATTCGTTTTCAGGATACTTGTTTACCTATTATAGTATTTGTTACCAATTATAACATTTGAAAGTTAATTTATCTCTCATATATTAATGCGGTTTCTATCCCCCCGTCACTTTAATACAATCCGGACAAACAAACACACAAACACACACACACACACACAACAATCGAGATTTAATAATATAGATTTATACTACATAATTGAATCCCTGTAATTAATACTGGAACAACCCTCGAATTTAATTGGCTAAAGCCCTTGTATCCTTTAGTCGCCGGTAAGATGTTAATATTCTTCTTAAATATTTGAATTTGTTTCTAGATATTTCGAAAAAACAAACAAATAAACAGAAAAATCGCTGTGATTCAATACATAAGTATAGACTCCTTTAGATAAGGACTGGAACGTCGCGATCTCGGGGTTTTTAACTTGAGTCTGAGAGGCTCCAATTATAAAAATTGAAAAAGCATTAGGTTTCCGGTTTCCAAATGTGATTTTTGGCATATAGGGGTAACTTTTGGCACCCGACAACAATTTGAGGTTTTCACTCAAAATTTCTCACACCTCGACAAGTTATGACGCTATTGTCACATCTCGAGAACCCTGAAAAGTCACTTAATCGCACATAATTCGCGCACTCTAAGAGATAAAAATCTGAAAATTTAATAGAACATGCACATTAATGATGCGGACACTTTGGTCATACCAGATTGCCAATATGCTCACTCATTATCACATGATGACGTAATCACTAAAATTTCACATTTTTAAATTTGACTATTTAGGCCTATTTACGCTTTATAATCAATGTTAGTTATAAACCATACACCAACCGCGAAGCGGTTGGTGTGTGGTTGGGTTCTGCCGCAAAGCGACTTAGCAAGCGAAGCGCACTAGTATATATAGATATACTGTTGCATCAATCTATATAGATACTAGCGTGCTTCGCGGAAGAACCCAACCACACACCAACCGCTTTGCGGTTGGTGTATGGTTTATACACCTCTAACATTGATTATATAGCGTAAATAGGCCTAAATAGTCAAATTTAAAAATGTGAAATTTTAGTAATTACGTCATCATGTGATAATAATTAAGCATATTGGCAATCTGGTGTGACCAATGTGTCCGCATCATTAATATACATGTTCTATTAAATTTTCAGATTTTTATCTCTTAGAGGGCGCGAATTATGTTCGATTAAAAACCCCGAGATCGTGACGTTCCAGTCCTTATCTTAAGGAGTCTATGTACATAAGACATGTTTTTCTATGAATTAATCGTTCAGTTAGTGCGACAATAGATCTATTGTGAAATAATACACAGTATATTCCAGATATAAGAACATTCATGCAGGTCCCGACGATGTGCTTATAACCGGCATCCACTGTGTACAATAGAGCCTCGTTAATATGAATTTCCGGTCAATACGTACACTAATATACTAACCGACCAAAATATTTGAACAAAATTCATTTTATTCCAGACACAATATGCTTCTTCTTCTGAAACGAAGTTAAATATCTTGCTATAGTTATAGATTTCATAACATAGGTGATTTTAAGTAATTTTTAGCGGGGCGAGTTAAGGAATTGACAGCAAAATTATTCTGTAATCTCGCATAATATACTAGGAATTCTCTGTTCAAATATCCGCCCAAAACGTATTGTCGTCTACCTTATTCCTTAAGGCTGTAAATATTTTTATGCTGGCAATGTTCGCAGAGGGTTTACTCTATTATTTAATCCTGGCGAGAACTAGCGCGGGTTAGTGCGGTTAATTTGATTATAGAACTGGGTCAAATACTTTTTTTTTTGAAGGTCCCTTGGTTTACGTAATAACAAGGTATACTTTACATTTTAGTATTAGGTTGAGATATCAATTAAATGAACAGAAGAATTGTATTTTATGTTGTATCACAGATGTAGGATAATATATGAGAGTATTAACTAGTTGGGACCAGTCACCAGTCAAACATGTTCGGATAATTTACAGTTAAGATTAAGGCTGAACTTATTTACGGAATTTATCGAAGTTCGGATAATCAAGGTTGTGTGATGACGGGCTGACAGGAGTGCACTAGAGGGACCCTAGTGTAGGTGGGTTGTGCTTAGTACCTGTGGTAGGAGAACGGCATGGCTCACTGGTAACTAGAACTGGAGTAGACCAGTTGTAGTGTGGTCGAGGGTTACCCTCCTGATGAGTCCTTGTGATAGGACGAAACCACTTCCACCACATGTAGTATCCTGGTGGGTGTGAGATACATTTACGGTGTCTCATGCTCACCACAGTTGCACTGATATATACATGTGTTGCTTCGAACAAGTGCCTCGGCGCTAATTTTTTTCGTGGAACAAATTTATGCTCAAAGTTTGGGGAAAATCCAGAAAATAATTACTTGTGTTCTAATGATTCTAAGCGACAGTATTATATACCGTAATTGCCAAATAAATTTAATTACACTTCAGTTATCAATTAATGTGTTTTAACTTAATTATATCATTCCCATTATTCAAGCACCCGGCGCTAATTAGAAGCAACACGGTACGCACAGCATAATTCGCAGTTCTTATATAGGACATTGATAGAATAACAAATAAACTCATTGCATTTACATTGTGAGATATAGTCCCAATATTAAGGAATCAATTAGAAAAGTGATAAGGCAATGTCATAGCACTTTGAAAATGCTACGTGGCTCGTATTACCAACCACTCAGGGGTTTATCTAGGAATTATTGGAATGCCCTTTATCATGGAGGTAAAATTTACTGCACCCTAAAGGTGTTGGTCATAATAAATGCAGTGATGCGCTCCGTTACTAGTAACGGAGTAACGATAACGGTAACGGAAAGAGTGACGGTAACGGGTGCCGACAAGTAACGGTAACGGAAAAAAGTAACGGTAACGGACATCCGTTACTTTTAACTAGTTACCGTTATCTTTAATCAGTTACTCTTACCATTACATTACCGTAACACAGTAACCGTTACAACGTTAAACTTATTCCATTGCCATTACAAATTTACAACGTTATTTTAAATCAGCTACCGTTACATTAAGGTAACTGTACTTAACAAAAGTAACGGAGTAACGGTAACGGAAGAAATAAAGCAACGGTAATGGAGTAACGGAAGATTTAGTAACGGAGTACATCACTGAATACATGGTCGGTCTAATTCAATGATGTGGAATTATTTCAAGAAGGTAAAATTTGTACGAAACCCAAACAGGGATTTATCCATTAATTTATTGGTAAGAAAATCTAGCCAACACCTGGCACCAAATTAAGCACCAATCCAGCATTTAAATCGAATGACACTGCATGCAACTTGGTACCTCAACCTAAGCCTGCCGGCACCTAGATTAACCCAGCTGTCACTACTGCCCTAACCCGAGGAATCCAGCTGTGCTCACAAATTAGGTTGTTTGGTGCTGTTACCCATCAAAGAACTTTCTCAGGCAACCAAATCTTGCCTTTGGTGGCTTAACTAATCCACCATAATTGTGGATTTTGGACTTTGTATAGATTACATTTTCGATTTTCCGTAGTATTATTTGTTATTAACATTAGTGTTATTTACGGCATCAGAAGTTTGTTAATAGCCCATCAGTGGTTTGTTTAACCGGCAGTTGTTTACTTTAGCTACCAGAATATTGAGCAGGTGGCTAAATTTGCCACCATCTTAGGATTCTAATCAGCTCGAAGTGCAAAGATTGGATACTTTGGTAGCTCACATAGAATAATACTCTACTCTCATAGGGTCTATACAAATAATCATTACAAGCTGCTCGTCCGCGCTACGTGCGTTCTTACAACTTGCACTCGGGCCTGTGGCCCTCGCTTGTATTCATGGCAAATACCTTTTCAAATGTTATGCCAGTTGTATTTAAATACTGTGGAATGTAACGGAAATTTAACTAAATTATACATCCCTTTCCTTATGTCAAGTTTTTTCCGTTTTGAATAAAAAGTACGATTTATGACATTCGTAATCCTTCTCCTCCCTCCAAAGCGTTACATAACGTTCGAAGGTCTCATGCGCAGGTTAATTATATTACGGGAAATCATTTTAGGAATCATAATAGCTGGCCGCTAGCCTATGTACAAATAACCGTTGTATAGACTATAGAGTAACCTTTAGCAGATTCTACTATACAGTATGTAGGTAGCAGATCCAAACCTTATTGAGCTGTGGCCCCCTAAGCAGTATATTTAAGCTGACCGACCGCACTACCGCGTTCTCACAACTTATTATCGAGCCTTCGGTCCTCGCGTGTATTTACAACAATTTACTGTAATTAGCTGAGAATTGGAGTATTTGTGATTCTAACAAATTAATTTTGTGATAGAATTCTTGACTTATGGATAGGTTTCCTAGCAACAGATATTAAGATTAAATTTATTGAACTAACATAGAATAAATTATTTGTTAAATTCAAGAATACTAACCTGATAAATGGACAAATTAACAATTGTAGATAGCAGTTTATTTCTGAGTTTACACAATTATATTCAAGTATTAATACAGTTATTATGAAATAGTATAAGTTGAGTAGTATAGAGCCACTAAATCAGCTTATTTATAGATAGATGCAATATGAGACTAATTATAGAAAAGTCTCTATGCATATTCCACTGTAACCATAGACTTAACCAAGGTTTAAATATCAAAGTATACCTCATTAACTTTCAACATTAGTTTATGTCAGTAACATAATTATAAAGCTAGCGACACTACTTGAACTAACATGTTCTCTTAAGGTCGATAAAGTCTGTACTTTATACCTTGTATACTGAGAGTTGATGAGTTAATAATTACAAATGAAATATTGTCTTAAACAAAACTAATAAACGCTAATTTGACTCCTGATATTCACTAGATGTCAGCCACTGGATATTAAGTAGTACCAGGGACTTCTTTAATATAGGGACTGTAAACTTCGTTTTACGGTAAAATTAGCGTAGGCCTAAAACAGTATTGTTACTTATTGATATCCCGTAATCCGCTAATGCTAGACACAGGAAATGTATTATTGTCGTATAGGAAGTCATATTTTGGGAGTCCAACGGTCATATTGGTTTATCGGAAATATTTGTGGAATGTAAGTTATGCGATTTTCACACCCTTCCATATATGGTAATATTGTTAAAATCTCGAGATTACTTAACTTTATACATATGAAATGTATCATTTTCGTACAGGAAATCATATTTTGGGAGTCCAACGGTCATATTGGTTAATCGAAAATATTTGTGGAATGTAAGTTATGCGATGTTCTCACCTTTCCATATATGGTAATATTGTTAGAATCTCGAGATTAGTTAGTTTTATACATATGAAATTTATTATTGGCGAATGGGAAATGGGAATTTATATTTAGGGACTCAGTAGATCACATTGATTTACCTAAGGCGTTCCCCTTAGCCCAGGGTTTTTTTTAAGGTTGAGACCTGGTGTAACTCAGCGGGGCCTTGGTGTAATTCAAAACTGCAGCGGCCGCGGCCGACCCGAATCATGGTGTAAATCCAAAAAATCTTGGTGCAAAATTTACACCAAGATCGGCCTTAAAAAAAAACCTGCCTTAGCCTATATTAATATTTTGGCACTCTCCACAGGAGGATTGCCAGAGTTGCCGTGGGTATGGGAATTCCCATGGGAATCCCCATACCCATGGGAATGGGATGGGAATGGGAATCAGATTTTCCCCTGTGGGGATCCCCATGGGATATTCGAATATGGTTTCATTAGGCCATCCTTAATTAATATAGGCTTTACTATTGATACGAATCTGCTTTAGTAATTAAATTGTTTTTTATGTATACGTATGTATATTATACTCCCCTATGGGATTCCTATGGGGATTCCCACAGGATTCCTATGGGAATGGGATGGGAATGGGAATGGAAATTCCATTCCTACGGCAACCGTGACTGGATTGCCCCAACCCTGTTTTGTAGTTTAGCTAATTCTTACCTATCAGATATCTGTCATTATGTTGTTTATTAAAAAATCTTGATAAGTTTCTTTCAAATCTATATTTAAATCAATGTTGTCCAATAAAATTTATTAAGTGGTGATGAGAAATGGATTTAAGACTACATATTCTGATAAAATTCAAAAAAATTTAATACTTTATACATTAATTTCCCAATAACTCTGCTGTTATTCAACAGACCAGCTAACTGGTTAATAAAATCTCTAACCGTTAACCGATGTCAGCAACGGTTAACCGGTTAACCGAATCCAGCCTTGTTTTTTTTTAATAAACAACATAATTACAGATATCTGATAGGTAAGAATTAGCTAAACTACAAAACAGGGTTGGGGCAATCCTCCTGTGGAGAGTGCCAAAATAATAATATAGGCTAAGGGGAACGCCTTAGGTAAATCAATGTGATCTACTGAGTCTCTAAATATGAATTCCCATTTCCCATTCGCCAATAATAAATTTCATATGCATAAAGTTAAGTAATCTCGAGATTTTAACAATATTACCATATATGGAAAGGTGAGAACATCGCATAACTTACATTCCACAAATATTTTCGATAAACCAATATGACCGTTGGACTCCCAAAATATGATTTCCTGTACGAAAATGATACATTTCATATGTATAAAGTTAAGTAATCTCGAGATTTTAACAATATTACCATATATGGAAGGGTGTGAAAATCGCATAACTTACATTCCACAAATATTTCCGATAAACCAATATTACCGTTGGACTCCCAAAATATGACTTCCTATACGACAATAATACATTTCCTGTGTCTAGCATTAGCGGATTACGGGATATCAATAAGTAACAATACTGTTTTAGGCCTACGCTAATTTTACCGTAAAACGAAGTTTACAGTCCCTATATTAAAGAAGTCCCTGGTAGTACACAGTTTAATTCCCTTAGCCAATAAGCAAATGAATCAGAGGCGGAGCCAGGAGTTTTCGGCAGGGGGGGCAGTGGGGTTTCAGGAGGAACCTCTATGAGGATTTTATGCTCACAGGGGGGCCAGCCTCAAATTAGGGGGGGGGGGGGGGAGGCTGATGCCATCCTATCACAAGACACTATTTCAGATATAATCGAGTCTCTAACTAAATTCTTCTTACAAGCTGTGCTTCCCTGCCATTCTAGCTAACATATTCGGTTATGACCAGACTAAGGGTTGGGGCTTAACACGACTCACGCCCACATCAGATCCCATTACATACAGGGTAGTCAGTGGATTTATTGAGCCCTCGGATCTACTATTCAATCTCACATGCAAACTTGAACAAGCGAACTTGTATTACGAATTCCCATTAACTTGCTTACCTCCCCCTTCTCAAGCCAGAATAATATCACCTGTTAAATCCACTCCCGATTTCTACAGCGATAAATTGCCTCCTAGGGCCCCTGCCACTCTCCCGTCTCTACTTCAATTGCGAGCTTTCGATTTCTTCTTTTTTCCATTTCGCATATTTCCTGATTTATTCTAAACACATTAATCCAACCCCAAGTTCACCTTGTATTTTGGAATCCATATCCACATGTCTCTACACGGCAACTCTAGACTCATATCTGCACCATTTCTTGCCATTACAGCAGGTTAAAAACAGCCCAAATCCATCGCACACTAAGTTCTACAGTCCACCGAAACTCAGTTATATTCGTATATCTCCATCGCCGGAGTTTGTGAAGAGAAGAAATAGTTCTTCTCTGCTTAACTTAGACATGCTAACCGACTCTCCTTATAAGAACATTCCTGTGGGAACTCAGGTTGTCAGAGAGGCTGGTACTGGGAATAAGTTCCTTGAAAACGTTAGTTGAATTTTGGTTGCGACAAGTGGAGTCTTCTAGCCCGATGGAAAACTTCTTTGGTAAGTAACCTACTTTAGTTTATGGATGTGAAGTTAGCAGCAAGTCCAGCAGCAAAAAGTGAGCACGATGCATCTGGTTATAACTCCACTCTACCATAGGCTGTGGGGCTAAAATTAATACCACAGCTCTATCCCCGATGTAGGTTTATGAAATTTCAATTTTTAGTCTCTAACACCCAAAACCACTTGACAGTGACAGTGCAAAAATTACCCTTTTTCACTAGATAACCCACATCCAATTTGAGTGAGCACGATACACCTGGTTATAACTCCACTATACCATTGCTTGGCGGGCTGAAATTTATACCACAGCTTTATCCCCGATGTAGGTTTACGCTATTTCAATTTTTAGTCTCTAACATCCAAAACCACTTGACAGTGACAGTGCAAAAATTACCCTTTTTCACTGGATAATTATCCCACATCCAAATTGAGTGAGCACGATGCATCTGGTTATAACTCCACTCTACCATAGGCTGTGGGGCTAAAATTAATACCACAGCTCTATCCCCGATGTAGGTTTATGAAATTTCAATTTTTAGTCTCTAACACCCAAAACCACTTGACAGTGACAGTGCAAAAATTACCCTTTTTCACTAGATAACCCACATCCAATTTGAGTGAGCACGATACACCTGGTTATAACTCCACTATACCATTGCTTGGCGGGCTGAAATTTATACCACAGCTTTATCCCCGATGTAGGTTTACGCTATTTCAATTTTTAGCCTCTAACATCCAAAACCACTTGACAGTGACAATGGAAAAATTACCCTTTTTCACTAGATAATTATTCCACATCCAAATTGAGTGAGCACGATGCATCTGGTTATAGCTACACTATACCATTGCTTGGCGGGCTGAAATTTATACCACAGCTCTATCCCCGATGTAGGTTTACGCTATTTCAATTTTTAGTCTCTAACATCCAAAACCACTTGACAGTGACAGTGCAAAAATGACCCATTTTCACTAGATAATTATCCCACATCCAAATTGAGTGAGCACGATACACCTGGTTATAACTCCACTATACCATTGCTTGGCGGGCTGAAATTTATACCACAGCTTTATCCCCGATGTAGGTTTACGCTATTTCAATTTTTAGCCTCTAACATCCAAAACCACTTGACAGTGACAATGCAAAAATTACCCTTTTTCACTAGATAATTATTCCACATCCAAATTGAGTGAGCACGATGCATCTGGTTATAGCTACACTATACCATTGCTTGGCGGGCTGAAATTTATACCACAGCTCTATCCCCGATGTAGGTTTACGCTATTTCAATTTTTAGTCTCTAACATCCAAAACCACTTGACAGTGACAGTGCAAAAATGACCCATTTTCACTAGATAATTATCCCACATCCAAATTGAGTGAGCACGATGCATCTGGTTATAACTCCACTCTACTATAGGCTGGCGGGCTGAAATTGATGCCACAGCTCTATTCCCGATGTAGGTTTATACTATTTCAAAAAACATGTATCAATTTTCATCCCATAATGACTAATCATATTTACGAGTGTGAAGTTGGCGCAGTATTCAACTGAGCACAGATCAAATCCAAATTTGAGGCCCTTCCCACAGTTGGATTTGGCCAAAAATTACACCCCTTAAAGGGGAGATACGGACATTTTTGATTCTGGATAAAAATCTTATAATTTTTATTTTTTGTATTTATTTAAAAAAATTATGTCTGAGCACTAAAAAAAATTATTTTTGACAACAATTTTTCGAAAATGAAGTTAAAACTTTGCAAACTTTGCATACATGTTTGTGAGTAAGGGACGTTTCTTATTTCAAAATATTTCAAAAAAATATCAATATTCCTATGAGATAGAGCTTGGCAAAGTTTAACATCTATTTACTTCAGATTATATATTTCTATATTGATCGAGTGAACAAGCACATGTGCTAAAGTATTCATCTATTTGGTAATAATTCGATAATGATTTATTATAGTTTAGCGTTTCCAATTTGTCTTTGCCATAGTCAATTATATACAGCCTAGTTCTCGTATTTTCTGCTCAACATTTATACTGCATTCAAAACTCTAAATTATTATTATTTTTAAAAATACTATTTCATACAAAGACAACTGATGTATTAATAATACACAATACCTCACAGACAATACCTAATACAGAATAACTTTTGTATGTAAGATGAGGGAGAGCAATGGCATATAATAAGTTAAGATATATTCTAGGATTTGTGGGTAATAACATAATTTTTGTTAGATGTCAATTGTTTTAGTTTTAAAACTTTAGCACAGATTTCACTGTAGATCCCCTCAAAATGTCTCCCAAAAGGGGAAGTTTTTATATAGGTATCCTTTTCAAAATTTTCAGGGTTATCGTCTTTAACTATACTTTCTAAATCTAACAAACTCTTAGTAACTGGGGGTAACATTGATTCAGTTGTCATTAAAACACACAGGGATGCAAAAACAATATTTATTTCGTCGATGTTTGAATTTGTTTTGTACCATAGTACCGCATGCATGTAGCACTAACTGTTTGAGTCGTTTATCAATTTTATAATTCTTAGCTAATTTGTAACTAATACTTGGATTATGTGTGTCGAAGGAGATGCAATACAGTTGGTAAATTTAAAATTTGCATTGGTTTTACAGTTTACAATTTCCCAGCATTTAGATAAATATATATGGATATACTTTGTTTATTGAATGCTAAACATGTACTATGCATTAATGGTTAACTATAGTCCATTTCAACTTGGTCAATATTTATATCTTATGGAGAATTAGCTTACTAGTTAAAATCCATTTATTTAAAAAAGGAGTTATTTCGGAGAATCCCTGGGCACTACTTATCATTTCTGCAACAGGTACAGGGCTCGTGCAAAATTCAGGGTGCTGTAAAGTAAGAGCATAATAGTATATCGATTTTGCACATATTGATGGCACTTTAATAATAGAACTCGTGGCGTCGATATTCAGTACAATATTTTTATTTTTTAAGAATTTAAAAACTTCTATCTGTTTTAAGGTATATACATTAATAATAAATGGATCTTGTACCATATATTTAATGTAACCGGTATTTGATCGTCAGGTAACTCTAAACGGAAAAGTATTTCAGTTTCCAAAATATCTATTATATCGTCATTGGAGACCTATCTATAGAGTTCATGTCTGATTTAATTCTTCACAAAGTTTGTCGGGATTTTAGATTAGAGAAATTACCCCTTTTGAATGCCTCGATATTCTTTTCCAATATAATTGTCTATTAAAAATATTACTTGCTGAAATATTAATTAATTGTTACCCCATTTTTTTCCTTTCACATGCATTAATGTGACGTGCATGAGTAGTTTTATTATTTGCATGTTCTAACGAAATATCACCATTGGAATGATAGCCGATAGCTAAGCATTATAATCTATTGAATTAAAATCATTCTCAATTGAAAAAGTTACAGAAAAACAATTAGAGAATTTACATACTGCCCAAGTTTGGAAAAACGAGGATTTAAATTTCCTACTATCACATTTTTTTGAACCAATAATGTTTAAACTTTAAAACACAAATTGAATTTATTTCTGAAAAACTTTTAGCAATTAGACTAGTCCATTCTATATTCAATCGATATTTACCATCATCATCTATGTAACTATGCTATTTAACTCTTCTCTATCTATATAAAACTCGCCGAAACAATTTCTACTATAAAATAATTTTGTATCTTTTTCAAATGCATTAATAATTGGAAAATCAACATTTTCAGGTTTACTAAAAATAAAGCCAAGCATGTTTTCTAAATTATTCGAATTTTTTAATGGATCATTAAGTGCAAAAACAATTGTAATCAATATATATATTTTTGAAATACAAACGTCTCCTCCATTGAATGACACTATTTTTGTCCCGTTCCAACAATGAGAAGTGTCTAAAATTATAACTTGAAGCATGCTCAGTTGAAAATGTATTATAAGGGTACTGAGTCTACTGACGTGATCAATGAATAAGTGCAAAATTATTTCAATTGTATCTCATAGGAATATTGATATTTTTTTGAAATATTTTGAAATAAGAAACGTCCCTTACTCACAAACATGTATGCAAAGTTTGCAAAGTTTTAACTTCATTTTCGAAAAATTGTTGTCAAAAATAATTTTTTTTAGTGCTCAGACATAATTTTTTTAAATAAATACAAAAAATAAAAATTATAAGATTTTTATCCAGAATCAAAAATGTCCGTATCTCCCCTTTAAGGGGTGTAATTTTTGGCCAAATCCAACTGTGGGAAGGGCCTCAAATTTGGATTTGATCTGTGCTCAGTTGAATACTGCGCCAACTTCACACTCGTAAATATGATTAGTCATTATGGGATGAAAATTGATACATGTTTTTTGAAATAGTATAAACCTACATCGGGAATAGAGCTGTGGCATCAATTTCAGCCCGCCAGCCTATAGTAGAGTGGAGTTATAACCAGATGCATCGTGCTCACTCAATTTGGATGTGGGATAATTATCTAGTGAAAATGGGTCATTTTTGCACTGTCACTGTCAAGTGGTTTTGGATGTTAGAGACTAAAAATTGAAATAGCGTAAACCTACATCGGGGATAGAGCTGTGGTATAAATTTCAGCCCGCCAAGCAATGGTATAGTGTAGTTATAACCAGATGCATCGTGCTCACTCAAATTGGATGTGGGATAATTATCCAGTGAAAAAGGGTAATTTTTGCACTGTCACTGTCAAGTGGTTTTGGATGTTAGAGGCTAAAAATTGAAATAGCGTAAACCTACATCGGGGATAGAGCTGTGGTATAAATTTCAGCCCGCCAAGCAATGGTATAGTGTAGCTATAACCAGATGCATCGTGCTCACTCAATTTGGATGTGGGATAATTATCTAGTGAAAATGGGTCATTTTTGCACTGTCACTGTCAAGTGGTTTTGGATGTTAGAGACTAAAAATTGAAATAGCGTAAACCTACATCGGGGATAGAGCTGTGGTATAAATTTCAGCCCGCCAAGCAATGGTATAGTGTAGTTATAACCAGATGCATCGTGCTCACTCAAATTGGATGTGGGATAATTATCCAGTGAAAAAGGGTAATTTTTGCACTGTCACTGTCAAGTGGTTTTGGATGTTAGAGGCTAAAAATTGAAATAGCGTAAACCTACATCGGGGATAGAGCTGTGGTATAAATTTCAGCCCGCCAAGCAATGGTATAGTGTAGCTATAACCAGATGCATCGTGCTCACTCAATTTGGATGTGGGATAATTATCTAGTGAAAAAGGGTAATTTTTGCATTGTCACTGTCAAGTGGTTTTGGATGTTAGAGACTAAAAATTGAAATAGCGTAAACCTACATCGGGGATAGAGCTGTGGTATAAATTTCAGCCCGCCAAGCAATGGTATAGTGTAGCTATAACCAGATGCATCGTGCTCACTCAATTTGGATGTGGGATAATTATCCAGTGAAAAAGGGTAATTTTTGCACTGTCACTGTCAAGTGGTTTTGGATGTTAGAGACTAAAAATTGAAATAGCGTAAACCTACATCGGGGATAAAGCTGTGGTATAAATTTCAGCCCGCCAAGCAATGGTATAGTGGAGTTATAACCAGGTGTATCGTGCTCACTCAAATTGGATGTGGGTTATCTAGTGAAAAAGGGTAATTTTTGCACTGTCACTGTCAAGTGGTTTTGGGTGTTAGAGACTAAAAATTGAAATTTCATAAACCTACATCGGGGATAGAGCTGTGGTATTAATTTTAGCCCCACAGCCTATGGTAGAGTGGAGTTATAACCAGATGCATCGTGCTCACTTTTTGCTGCTGGACTTGCTGCTAACTTCACATCCATCTTTAGTTTATACTTTGTAAATCATTAAAAATGTGTAACTATAGTGAATGCCGGATATGAGAACTTCGTCGGGAACTGTATATGATGTTCTTATAACCGATGTTCTTATATCCGGCATCTACTGTATTAGATAAATCATTAAAACTGGGATAACACCTTTTATTGTAATGCCTCTATTATTTACCAACTTTTTTAAAAACATGAGTATTATTGGAATTTCCCCATATCCTATCCTATAGGCAGGGTTGCCGTGGGAAGGGAATTTTCATTCCCATTCCCATAGGGTTTCCGTAGGAATTCCCACGGGTTTTCCCATGGGAATTCCCACATGTTTTCCCATGGGAATTCCCACATGTTTTCCCATGGGAATTCCCACATGTTTTCCCATGGGAATTCCCACATGTTTTCCCATGGGAATTCCCACATGTTTTCCCATGGGAATTCCCACATGTTTCCCATGGGAATTCCCACGGGTTTTCCCATGGGAATTCCCACGGGTTTTCCCATGGGAATCCATAAGGAATTTCAAGATTCCCATATGGGAATTCCCATGGGAAAACCTGTGGGAATTCCCATGGGAAAATCTGTGGGAATTCCCATGGGAAAACCCGTGGGAATTCCCATGGGATAAATACGATTCCCATTCCCATCCCATTCCCATGGGAATTCCCATTCCCACGGCAACCCTGCCTATAGGACGAGTGTAAAGAAATCTGTAATTACAGTCGACTCCGCTTAATAAAGGCACCGGTTAATATATTTCTCCGCTTAATCGGGTCAAGTCAACCTGGTACCGAGGTCAGCGGAATCGACTGTATTTGGAAATTTAAAAATATAGTTAACTAATTTGTAAATATACTACTGTTTTAATGGATTATTCCAAATACCGTATTGCCTTGAATAGTAGCCGGGGCGATTATTGATTTCAAGCCCCATTTTGGCCCAAGAAAATGTTATGATTTTCGAGAATGGCGAATATTTGTGGAATATAATCATTTGAGAGAGTCAATAATTGAAGGGAGGCGATTATTTGATATCAACGGTAATTCTAGGCTGTGTCAAAAAATAATTAGGAGCTATTTTGGGGGGGCGATTATTCAAGGGGGGGCTACTATTCAAGGAAATACGGTATACTCAATATTTGAGTGTCAGTAAAAGTTGAGTAGATTTTGAAAAAAAATTAAACTTGAGTAAATTTGGATTTTTTTTAAAAACATGAGTACTATATGACGAGGAGTGAACAACACACTCACTTCATGTCAGGTAAGCACGCTAGGTTTTGCCGTAGTCTCATTAAGCATCTCCATTTCTGGACAGCCCGTACCTCCTATGCACACTCAGACACAAACTCTCTTTGCTACGTCATTCTTAGGCAGCCGTTATTTCAGTTCCTTCGCTACTGCTTAGCTCATTGGTCACAGGAACCTTCGTTCCGAATGCTATTAGAACTGTGTTTAACTTATATACAGCCTTGGAGATATGAGGATAGTGGCAAACAAGCTAAATCTGGTCAGGCTACTAATGAGCAGTTAGATCCTAAATGGTTTGAATTCGTATCTAGGAACCTACCTTTCTACTCAACTTTTATTCTTAGGTGAGAAACAAGGTTTTATACATGGTGTTCGCCTAATAGCAATCGTTCTATTAGCACAGTGGTTTCCAACCTGGGGTCCACGAGATGTATTACGGTCTATGGGAGGGGGTTTACAGAATAACTATAGGGGGTCCACGGTTGAAAAAGGTTGGGAAACGCTGTATTAGCAAATAATATTTTTAGTAAACTCTCGTTATAACGAAGTGCTTGGGACCTGTAAATTCCTTCGTTATATCCGAATATTCGTTATAAACGGATAATAATTAATGCATTTAGTGCTCTGGGGGAAAATCTACTCTTCGTTATAACGGTAGTTTACTGTATATTGCCTTATTAGCAAGTTTTTCCAAGTTTTTATAATTTTATAATTTCTAAACTTCTTTTTGTTACTGTATCTTTGGTTAAGTCAATTAAGTTATTCCATCGTATTTTCAAGTTATTTGATCGAATAATTTGAGATTCTCTGGGATTCAGTACAAGATTTAATTCCCCTAGCTAAGGCTAGCTTATACAAATCACGTGAATGACTCCCAGGTGGCAGATGTTCATATTAACCTGACTCAGAGTCTACTGTATACATTTAGAAACATAAAAGAGCCTTTGGTACGCAATTTTACAAAATTACCATTAACTTCAGTTAGAGTAAATTAAATTAGAAATACCTTTGGGATTAATTAATTAAAGTAGAAAGTGCAGTGCACCGAAACATAAATTAGTTCGGGATGATGATATGTGGATGACCCGTTATAACCTCAATGTCTGAATTATGTAATACATTACGAATGATTTGTAATAGTATAGTGCACAAAGCTCAATAGATTACATAATAATGATTGCATTACAAATTACAATTTAGAGCGGAGTTTTTATCGTTGCACTATAGGTAATAGAAATAATTAATCATTACTATCTAATTTTAATGACGAAATAATACTTACATAAGTCCCATATTGAAATAGTACCAACACACTTTCCCATTAATTGTTATGTTACATATTATTATGTAACATTACAAAATGTATCTACAGAGAGGAGATTTAAATATATTAATGCGTGATTCATATAAAAATTTAAATTAATATAAAGTGTAGAATTTGCTACATGTATAATAGTTTACTCTCAGGTATGAAGATTATGTTCAAGATATTATTGCTTTTCGTGACACTAATTAGTGTCACAGTATCAATTCCATCTTGCATCATGCCATGTAGCCGGTCACCAAATAACCATGTGCCTACACTAATAAAGCAATTCTCCAGCTCCATTGACACCCCGTATACAATTAATATCGCCTTGAATGGATATGAAGGGAAGTTCGATATTAAAGTATCCCCTAACTATACGGATTATCTGGTGTATTCTGCTAGCATTAGTGTAGAAAATTGGCTTTTTAACTCCATGTATCGGATTCTAGAAGAAACCCCTGTAATTAGTGCAATAGATAATAACGGTAGTAGTCTTATAGTCCAGTTCCCATCTTACATGATGTTCCATGTGCATTTAGTGTCACCTGTTGAGTATGTTGTTTCTAGGCTCTCTGATATTGTAGGATCCGTAAGGAAAGAACTCAATGATGAACATGAAGTACTTAATACAATGATGGCAGAGTTAAGTAAAATACAAATGCAAAATAAACTTAAATATGCAATCTCTAACTCCACTATAACAGGTGACACCTTGCTTTGTGATAATCCCAACCCAATAAAGCACCCAAGAGGTGATCGCAATTGTGATATACTGGCTGGAAACTGGTTAAACATTGATTTACATACGGCTTTCACGATTAACTTTATGCAGTTCAGGCTCTGGGATACCGATTTAAGAGAACACACCTATAGCCTAGAAGTATCTCTTGACAGAGTAAACTGGGGTAGTATAGCCACAAGGAAAACTGGAAAATCTGTACAAACGATCGAACTAGAGGAGCCATTGAGCATCAGATACATTCGGTTAGAAGGAACTAACAACAGGAGCAGCAGAAAGCTAAGTCTGATTTATTTTAAAATTGATTGGGTTGGTTGATTCTGTTCCAACTACTAGCTAGAGTCCCCAGTAGTGTGTTTAGTTGTTTGCTGTATTTATCTTGTTTATTCATTATTCATTATTTGTTACCCTGTTAGTTAAGGGTTTTAGGTTGACTAGTTAGGCCAGTATTAGTAGCTTAATATATTATTATTTTGTTTGTTTTGTTGTTTGATGATATTATTAAATTTTGGGTTCTAATTATCGGTCTAACACATTTGGTTAAAAAAATTGTGATATCTCTAAAGCCCACCATTCACGATGCAACTTTGTTGCATGCAACAAGGTAGTAACATACACGGTATGTTACATAAAATTTGATAGAACATATACATTAATGATGCAGGCATGGTGGTCACAACAGATTACCAGTATGCTTACTCATTACCACATGATGACACAATCAATATAATTCCACATTGTTAATGAAGCGTCTATAGAGAAAATGTAATTTTTATGTGATTTTGTAACAATTGGACAAATAGTACTCGTAGGTAGACAGAAAAAAAACGAAAAAAAACAGAAAACAAAATTGCAGCTGTGCCGACGCATTTCCCTTTGTAGGCACTATATTTTGGTGGCTACTGGCGGAATAAGAGCCCAAATTTTCAGGATGTGTGTCTCAGACACATATCGTGAAATTTGGGCTCTTAGATATTTAAACTCTGTTCTGTGGAGAGAATACGGATTAATATACCAAAGCACTAAGACCAATACTGGACCACTATACTATAGTATAGTCGGCACAGTAAAAACTATTAAGCAATGAAGTATTCTACCCTGGGATTTAAAAAGAATTCCCGGGATTCAATTCCCAGAAAATATCCGGTCCCGGGATTCTAACCCCTAATTACACAAAAAATATTTGTATTTTCACTACTATTTTGCATACTTGGTTTGAAAAAGTGGTTATTTAAGTGTTGCATAAGAGAACCGTCTAAGTGTGACTGGTATACATTAAGTAGAATTGATTTGCTATGGAATAGACAAACCCATAGAAATGATTAGCCTCTAAATTTAGCCCAGAACTAATTTGCTAAATGAACAATTTAGGGCAAAATGGTTCTGGCCGGAACATTTTTGCAGCCGGACAAATATGTCAAAACAGTTTCATTAAGTGTAATTAGTGTATATAAATAAGAATAATCAAACTAATTATAAATGATTTCTGGCCTAACTAATGACTTGCAATCAAGAAACAACAATCATTAATTAAAATTGACTATATAACATATTGCTATGAGTGAGTTGGATCCATTGATATGGTAAATTTGTTAATGTTTAATCCATCTCCTCCACTGTCCAAGAATTCAAATACGTAGTTACCATTAACCGCGGGAATACGAAGTTGGTCCAGCTGTTTCAATAGTGTGTCTTGAATAGAATGGTTGTCGAATAGAGCAATGGTGATGCCTGATCGTTTGTTGAGAGAGTAAGTTGTCTTGCCTTTTCCAGCTAAAATGATTTGACTATATATCTCACTTCGACAATCCTTCATTTTACAACCTTTGCATGCAAAATACGCGACCCAGTCTTCAAACGCACCAGATCTCGCGCGTCTCCTCATATACGCAGGCTGGTTTATCTGATTGCGATCTTCGATCTTCTTCCTCCACAGAAGAGTGGCTAGAGCTCTCTTGCTATTAGTCACCTCTGGGAGACAGGCTGACGGGTTGCCCCATTCAAAAGGGTCCTCGCATACGAATTGGTTCTCAGCCTGGCACCTATCTATGAACTCGGGTCTGAGCACGTACACGCCAGCTGCCATCCCGCAGAACACCTTCTCATACGAGGCTATCTCCCCACAGATCATGTGTGTACACTTGAAGTCGTACGATGTGCTACACGAATGCTTGCCTCCAAGTCTTGATATAACTTCTCCCATTTTGGTCCTATTGTCTGAGCTAATGTTGGAGAACACAAAAAAGTGTCCCTGAGATTGGGATGAGGTTAATGGAGAGTTAGTAGCTCGGACAGAAGTAGATAGTAGTGACGATGAATTCCGTAGTTTCCTTGAATTATCTATACTAGGAACTGTGTCCAGGCTGGGCATGTCTGGACCCCTAGGGGGCTCTGAGACGGTGGGAACAGTGGCAACAGGTGGGTCAATGCTAGGTGTCTGGGGAGGGGAATCCTCCAGATATGGCAATGGGTCCCAACCCACTCTCTCACGCGATTCCTGTAACTCGTGGTAGTTCTGAACCAGATATCTCTTCTGTTGGTACGGACTAGATAACCGACGTAACTCTATTGGAATCTTAAACTCATTAATACTGTCCGATTTTAACCAGCGGCCATGTAGCGGTTGAGGGACTGAGGGGGACAGATCAGCCTCTTCCAAATCGCGACTTTGATTATCGAAATTATCATATACCTCCTGTGTGGACAGGTTAACCTTAAACCTAGGACTCTTGGGCTCTGGAGGTGGGGGAGTGACAAGGGACAGACTAACATCGAACGGATCTGGATTTCCTTCAGTTGGTATACTAGACTTTCTCATCCGCTTTCTCCTAGCAGAGCTAACTGGGTGCTGTTGTTGTTGGAGAGATAACTCCTGGACATCGACAATATCTTCAATACTGGTAGCCTGCATACTCCTATCGGAGGTTGAGTCGTCTGTTATAAAGGATAATCTACTGGCAGAGTGACATATTAATTCTGAGGAGTGGCTAGTGTCCATTGGTTCAGGTATATTTCTTCTCTCGGGTTCTGGGAGTTTTTCGATCTTAAAGTATCCGATGCTATTATTGGGGTTGAAAGAAGGAGGATAGTTTATTTCATCCAAACGCTTACCCAACTTCTTAGCATCCGTGAGCCACTGTGGATGTACAACGTATTTGTTTTCTTTCTTGGCTAACATTGCCTCTTTTGACCAGCTACTGTGCTTGCCAACATAAATATAATGTGTGGCTTCGGAACAGTAGGAACTACAGGATATGCCACTTAACTCACTGACAATATTAGTCATCTGATTGAGCTCTTGGGGTGTGAATCTGCTGGCAAAGGCTATCTTAGTTCCCTTCAGAATATCAGAGATTGGAACTTTATTAGAAATATTCACAGAACTTGTGGTTGTAGGCGCATCAGGTTTCGCAGCAAAATCTCTGATTGTAAGAGATTCCAGATTGCTTGTGTACATCTCGGCGAGTTGGGAATTGACGCTCCTGGGCTTGGAAGGATTCTTGATTTTCGGAGTGGTGCCGTGAGGGAAATATACCTCTGCATCTTCCAAATCGAATGTAGGACCTAAAACAACGATTTTGGATTTGTCGGGTGAGAAAAGTACAGGTGACCTAATCGGAGCATCGACGGTGGGTTGAGAGGAAGGGTGGAGGTACGAATCAAACGGGAGTCTATCTTTCTTCATTGCACAATCATACACCCAATCAAGCTTCACAACGGGGATATTCCATTCATTTGCTAGTCTAACAGCTTCTTGATTCGTATCGTCGGTAATTACTAGCTCAGTCCTATCCGGATTCGTTCTCTTCAGCTGCAAGGAGTTCCTCGCTCCCATATACCGCAGCATTTGTATAGCGCACACACACTCTACGTAGTTGTCTCTCCCGGCCAGCACCGACACCAGTAGCCCCGAGAGAACAGCTTTGCAGCCGAAGTCCTGAGCGGGGGCGTACAAAGCGTGCTTGTCCATGGGCAGCAGTCGCTTTACGAACAAACTGGACTCCAGCCAATACAGAGTCACCAAGCGAGTGGTAATGTCAAGATAGTCATCGAAGTCCACCGGGACTATAGTGTAGTTTGCTAGCGACGTACTCCCCTCAGTGACCAGGTTGCCGCCGTTATTCAAAATCAGCTGTTTAGTAGCCTCTGCCAATGAGGGTTCTGGGTCGATCAAGAGGAAGTTATAGTTCGATAAGATCTTCTCTTCCTAAATACAAATCAATTGATTATAATAAGAAATAACCAAGGTTGAAACCGCTCGAACCGAATATCAGTATTCATGAATAGTTGCCCTACCGAATACTCATACTGATATTCGGTTGCTTCAACCGAATACTGATAATGATAATATTTGGTTACTTCAACCAAATACGAATATTGATGATATTCGGTTGGTAGAACGAATACGAATACCGTTAATCTTTGGTTGCCCTAACCGAATACGAATACACGTGATTAGAATATTCGGAAGGAAAACTAATATGAATACTGATCATATTCGCTCGGGAGACCGAATACCGAATAATGATATTCGTTTGGGCAACCGAATACCGAATAATGATATCAGGTTGGCAACCGAATATCAACTATTCGCGAATAATATTCGGTTCAACCAAATATATCAGTATTCGGTTGCAACCTTGGTCAACTAACTTATATGTAGACAAGTGTATCATACAGCCATTTGTATATACGCTCCTAATCCTGGTCTGATCCAATTTTCATACTCCTAAATCACAAATTAATGTTACGGTATAGGAGAGGATTCAAATTATTGCGCTCCTAAATCCAAATTTTCCCAAATCATGCTCCAAAAGGAGCGTATCGCGCTCCTGGATAATTCCATGATGTAGACCGTCTATTTCTAGACCAGGTTTTCTTATATATATACATTAGTATTACCCATAGACGGCAGGGCTTTTGGTCTACAGAATTTATAGACGGTCTACAATATTTTGGCTTATTTGTATGGGCTTTTATAGACCGTCTACATATAAGGATGCTCATAACAGAAATATTTGTGTGGTAGCATTTAACCAAGGTTGAAACCGCTTGAACCAAATATCAGTATTCATGAATAGTTGCCCTACCGAATACTCATACTGATATTCGGTTGCTTCAACCGAATACTGATAATGATAATATTTGGTTACTTCAACCAAATACGAATATTGATGATATTCGGTTGGTAGAACGAATACGAATACCGTTAATCTTTGGTTGCCCTAACCGAATACGAATACACGTGATTAGAATATTCGGAAGGAAAACTAATATGAATACTGATCATATTCGCTCGGGAGACCGAATACCGAATAATGATATTCGTTTGGGCAACCGAATACCGAATAATGATATCAGGTTGGCAACCGAATATCAACTATTCGCGAATAATATTCGGTTCAACCAAATATATCAGTATTCGGTTGCAACCTTGGTCAACTAACTTATATGTAGACAAGTGTATCATACAGCCATTTGTATATACGCTCCTAATCCTGGTCTGATCCAATTTTCATACTCCTAAATCACAAATTAATGTTACGGTATAGGAGAGGATTCAAATTATTGCGCTCCTAAATCCAAATTTTCCCAAAATCATGCTCCAAAAGGAGCGTATCGCGCTCCTGGATAATTCCATGATGTAGACCGTCTATTTCTAGACCAGGTTTTCTTATATATATACATTAGTATTACCCATAGACGGCAGGGCTTTTGGTCTACAGAATTTATAGACGGTCTACAATATTTTGGCTTATTTGTATGGGCTTTTATAGACCGTCTACATATAAGGATGCTCATAACAGAAATATTTGTGTGGTAGCATTTAACCAAGGTTGAAACCGCTTGAACCAAATATCAGTATTCATGAATAGTTGCCCTTCCGAATACGAACACTGATATTCGGTAGAGTAACCGAATACGAATACTGACAATATTTGGTTACGACAACCGAATACCAAGGAATTATCCAGGAGCGCGAGACGCTCTTTTGGAGCATGATTTTTGGAAAATTGAAATTTGGAATCCTCTCCTATACCATAACATTAATTTGTGATTTAGGCGTATGAAAATGGGATCAGACCAGGATTATGAGCGTATTTACAAATGGCTGCATCAGGCTTTCATCCAGACAAAAATTTCTGCGCGCCTAGATTTAGTTTGAGCTCGTTCATTTTTCATTTTGTACGCCTAGTTTGCACATTTTGTATTAAGTCTATGGGAGTATCTCTCGATATTTACGCCTAGACACGATTTTTGTACGCCTAGATTAAAATCCATCCAAATTACGCTCCTTTAGGAGCGCTCAATACGCCTGGATAACACCCTGGGCTGCATGATACACTGCCGAATACTAACACTAATAATATTCGGTTACATCAATCGAATACCGAATACTGATATCAGGTTGGCAACCAAATATCAACTATTCGGCAAATAATATTCGATTCAACCAAATATATCAGTATTCGGTTTCAACTTTCTACCTTGTATATAACTTACTTTGGTGTACTGAGAGAACAGTTCAGAGCTCCCAGCTGTCTGCTGCTCTCCTCTGTGTCTCTGTCCTGTAGTCCTGACTCTGCTGCTCTCCGCGCCAGGCCCGTCACTCAGTACCACGAGGTACTCAGACTCGGGAACAGCTGTCTTCTGCTTACAGCAGTCCACCAGCCAGTGGTACCTCAGCACGTACGAGGGAGCGGGAGAGAAGCAGGCTACCTTAGAGCGCTGCTCCGGGGTGGGACATCCCAGCACTACGTGTGTGACGTCACACGAGAGCCTGCTCAGCCGAGTGGCCTTGCACAAGTTGAGTATCTGCTTAGCTCGCTGCATCTGGGTCTCAGAGAACCCACACAGATACACCCGGCACCCGTCTAGGATAGGCTCGCACCGCCTCTGTTCCAGCTCCAGCTGGTTCAGAGTCTCGCTCAGCGCTTCGGACTCTGCACTGCCACTCCTAGTAGCACTAGCACTAGCACAGGTAGCTATCTGGTACTCGCACTCCGGCAGCCTGTAGCCCTCCTCTATGCTGTCTGTAACCCACTCCTTGGTCACTATCCGCAGACAGCTCTTGGCAGCAGAGGCGAACTTCTGGCTGCCGGACCGCTTAGCCACCAGGTGCGTCGTCTGGTGCTCTCCTTCCACAGCAATGTTAGCGCTGTAGTGGGCTCCGTTCGATTGCAATAGACCTATGACGTCAACTCGCTCGTTTCCTATGAAAGTTGTGACCACGACATTACACTTCTGGAACACGGGACATCTGTGGCGCTTAGTGAAGGAGCGATTTAGAGCTACGAACTTGGGATTAGAAGAACTGAGTGTCCAAGCTTCGTCTAGCCACGAGCGCAACACGACCGGTATTCTGATCTCGCAGGCAGAAGAGTACTTCTGAGAATGGACCTCTTCGGTTATGAGATGCGTAGTGTTGTTCATGAGGTTCCTAGAGTATATTCCGCCCATCAGCTTGACGCGCCGTTCGATCTCGGCGACTTCTCCTCTGGAGAAGCAGGAGCTGGAAACGATGCATTCCCGTAGGGCGAGGTTTGCTAGACAACGGCAAGAGGAGATAGGAATTTTAACTGCGTCATTGAGACTGGTGAGCAGACACATGGGGGAAATAATTCTGAAATCCTGTTTGATTTCAAGGAAGAAGGCAGTCCCGAATGGCTCCATTACAAACACAACGGGGAAGTTCGCATCCTGACTCGGGAGGGACTCTGTTGTCTGGTGCCAGGTAACCGGAATATCGAGAGATGTCAGTTGGCCATAGGCGTCCGTCAATCTCTGAACAGCTGCTGGCTCTGCATTTTCGTTCGATACAAATACGAAAATGTGTCTATTCAAGTCTGCAATGACCCTGTCCCTCTTAGTGGCATCAGTGCCAGAGGACATTGCTGCTACTTTACTAAATACAAACAAAGGGAAATTCTAGTATAACATAGATATTATTAAATCACTAGGCCGTCTATATATATACACTGGCGTCGCACGGCTCTAAAAACTCTCCGGTCAAACAGTTAAAGTTGTCCGGCCAAAACCGGACCCTCCTATATAATATAGTAGAATAAATGAAAAGTGGTCCGGCCATGGCCGGACCAGCCGGACCGCATGCTACGCCTATGATATACAGTAGATGCCAGATATAAGATTACCGGTTATAAGAACATATCGGATAAAAAAACACTCTACTGGAAAACGGTTACCATATAACTGTCACGGAAATTTTGGTCCCCTTGGAAAATTGGCCCGGGAGCACCAAAATTTTCATGGAAATTTGGTCCCATGGTGGGACCAAAAATTTCAGGCTAGGGCCATTTTTCCATGGAATATTGGTCCCCCGGACCAATTTTCCAGTGACATACCCTGTATAATATATGTCGGTTATAAGAACACTATATGCAGTTCCCGACGATGTTCTTATATCCGGTATCCACATCCTAAGCAACGATAGAGAATTGAAAATATGGACGATGGACATCGATGTATAGCTAATTTTCAATAATACTAAATTCATAACACATACACTCCAGTTCTAAATATAATCAGTAGAACCTCGTTAGTAGGAACACGGTTAATACGAATTTCCCGGATAAGACGAACAAACAGTTCCACAAAATCAGGTCCCTACAATGGCTATTCAATTGGTATGACTCCGGTTAATACGAACTCTGACGGAATTTGAATATATCCCAGTTCATGCTGGAGCCGGTGCTGCGCCTGACCCGACACAGGCTTCTGTCTGAGGACTACCTCAAAAGAGACCAAGCGAGCTCTTATGTTTATATCGGAGGCTACCAATCATGCTAACTCGAAGATTAATATGAACACTATTCAGTCCCTTCAAAGACTCTTAAATACAATTGACATGGGTTAAAACTTATACAAATTCCGGATGAGGCGAACGCATTCTGGCCGTTCACTGGTGATCCTACTAACGAGGTTTAACTGTAGTCGTTTTTATTATATAAAAATCCAAAATTGCAGCCTGTGCCGACGCATGTTCCTTTGGTGGCACTATATTTTGTTGGTTGTTTATTTATAGTGCCTCCAAAGGAACATGCTGTCGGCGCAGGCTGCAATTTTGGATTTTTTTTTCGCCATGTCATCATCACTATGAAGGTGTTAAATTATTTCAAAAAGGTGTTACAGAAGGCATCGACCCTTAGAGCGGTGGAAGTTTCCATTTAGTTCATATAATTTTAGAGATATTCAAGTTTGAGTAGAATATAATAGCTGATGACTCAGCATTTTTTATGTGTGTGTTGGGTCATCACCCAACATCAACTAACCCTTTTTAAATATCGAATTAACAAAATTGTAAAAATACATTTTTTTGACGATGTCATAATCACCTCAAGGTGTCAAGACCCACTTGTATAGGTGGTACCTGGCATAAGGACCAATTGATAAATTGAAAGTTTGTTTCTATCTTGTATCATCTCTGAGATTAATGAAATTTATCTAATTAGTATAAATATTTAATTTATTTATTTATTATTTAACACCATTATTATATACAGCAAAATAAATTAAGTTCAATTATTTGCAATTATTATTAATTTAAATTGAATTTCACTATAATATTTGAATTCCACGCACTCGATAACCCCAATAATCTATTTGGAACCGTCTATAAGTTAAATACAAAATGAATTAATTATAATTAATTAAGTCAGTCATTAATTGTGCAAGAATATTCTCGCCGAAATAAATATAATCACTTAATCTGTCGTTGTTGTGGAATGTAAAATCTTAACGGTTCTATCATAAACCATCTTTAGTTTAATGCCATTCATTCATTATGTATTGATAATAAATTATATTATTAGTTATTTATTTTAGCAATGTTATCCATGGTTGGTTGAGTTGAGTCAACAAATTCCTTATATTATATTATTTAATTTAATCCATTGTATAGTAAGACTAGAATTAAATAGAAGCCAGCTGGAATTTATAAGTTAAATCAATATAATTAACGCAAGTTGAATCACTAGAGTAGGATTTAACAAGTTAAATCAATATAATTATTACAAGTTGAAACAATAGAATTAGATTTAACACTTTACTGAAATTGAAGTGTCAGTAAACAAAGAAATTCAACCCCCATTTATGGCAGAAATTGACCCCTTTATTGAAAGATTTCTTCTCCAATCAGACGCAGAATTTTATGGCGAATCCAAATGTGAAATAAAATTTTGGGGTTTAGTAAAACATTTTTTGAGTTATGGACCAGACAAATTTTGAATGGTGTTAAAGATGTGTCAAAAATTTGTTAATACAAAATCGTAACCCCAGGTGCAAATTAGACGTCGACTCCGAATCTACATGCCAAGTTTCAGCCCTCTATGTATATAGGTGTGGCCAGGGCACCTGCTACGGAGAAATAATAATAATAATAAAAATCCAAAATTGCAGCCTGTGCCTACGCATGTTCCTTTGGTGGCACTATATTTTGGTGGTGGTTTATTGATAGTGCCGCCAAAGGAACATGCTGTCGGCACAGGCCGCAATTTTGGATTTTTTTTTTCGCCATGTCATCATCACTATGAAGGTGTTAAATTATTTCAAAAAGGTGTTTCGGAAGGCAACGACCCTTAGAGTGTTGGAAGTTTCCATTTAGCCTACTTAATTTTAGAGATATTCAAGTTTGAGTAGAATATAATAGCTGATGACTCAGCATTTTTTATGTGAGTGTTGGGTCATTACCCAACATCAACTAACCTATTTTAAATATCGAATTAGCAAAATTGTAAAAACACATTTTTTTAACGATGTCATCATCACCTCAAGGTGTCAAGATCCACTTGTATAGGTGGCACGTGCCATAAGGACCAATTGATAAATTGAAAGTTTGTTTCTATCTTCTATAGTCTCTGAGATTTATGATATTTAATTAATTAGTATAAATAATTATTAATATTATTTATAATTTAACACCAATTTCAATGTCAACTTATATTTATAAAGTTTGATTATTTTGTCATAAATAATTTATTAATTTATTTGGCTATCAAATTTCAATTCCGCACACTCGATAACGCCTAATATACAAATTGGGAGCATCTACGTATATAAGTCATATACTGACTTAATTAATTATAATTAATTACGTCAGTATATTAACAGTGCAAGAGTATTCTTGCAGAAGTAAATATAATCACATAATCTGTCGTTGTTATTGAAATCTATAATCTTAGTTTTCAATTGGAAAATAGAAGCCTACTCGATCTCACAAGTTGAATCAATATAATAATCACAAGTTGAAACAATAGAATTAGATTTAACACTTTCAACTGAACTGAAGTGTTAGTAAACAAAGGAAATTTCCAACTCAATTGTGGAACAAACGAAGCCCAATTTAAAAATTCGTGCACTGTGAAAAGGTGTAGAATTTAATTCTCTATCGAATGCATATAAATTAAATATTCGCGGATATTTATTGTTCTTTTTCTAATATTAAACAGGTGCAAAAATGTGGCCAAATAAATGTGATAAAAAAACGTGACCCCAGGTGCACATCTGTAACCCATGAGACACATATCCTGAAAATTTGGGCTCTTAGTTAATAAAACTCTGTTCTGTGGAGAGGATACGGAAGGAAAATAATAATAACCAAGGCACTAAGACCAATACTGGGCCACTATACTATAGTATAGTCGGCACAGTAATAAAAATCCAAAATTGCAGCCTGTGCCGACGCATGTTCCTTTGGTGGCACTATATCTTGTTGGTGGTTTATTGATAGTGCCTCCAAAGGAGCATGCTGTCAGCACTGGCTGCAATTTTGGATTTTTTTTCGCCATGTCATCATCACTATGAAGGTGTTAAAATATTTCAAAAAGGTGTTATAGAAGGCATTGACCCTTAGAGTGGTGGAAGTTTCCATTTAGCTCACTTAATTTGAGAGATATTCAAATTTCAGTAGAATATAATAAGTGATGAGTCAGCATTTTTTATGTGCGTGTTGGGTGATCACCCAACACCAACCAACCCATTCGAAACATAGAGTTCACAAAATTGTAAAAACACATTTTTTTCAAGATGTCATCATCACCTCAAGGTGTCAAGACCCACTTGTATCGGTGGTACGTGCCATAAGAATCAATCGATAAATTGGAAGTTTTTCTCTATCTTGTATCATTTCTGAGATTTATGATATTTAATTAATTAGTATAAATAATAATTAATATTATTTATAATATAACACCAATTTCAATGTCAACTTGCAATTATTAAGTTCAATTATTTTGTCATAAATAATTAATTAATTAATTTGGTTATCAAATTTCTATTCCGCACTCTCGATAACCCCTAATAAACAAATTATAAGCATCTATCTATATATTAAAAGCGGAATTGTTGTGTGTGTGTGTGTGTGTGTGTGTGTGTGTGTGTGTGTGTGTGTGTGTGTGTGTGGGGATGTTTGTCCGTAATTAATTGAAAAGACCATACTACCTAGAAAGCTGAGATTTGGTAAATAGGAGTAGTTTGTCATAGCGACATGGGTCTGTTGGTTTTCTAAGCGAAATATTGTGAGCATGACATGACACGGTAACCTTTTCCTTAATAACTTTTGCAAATTTGACTCCGTTAGTATAAATTTTATATGAAAATCGACAACACATAGTGGAACACCTTTGTGAAAATTATCAATTTTTACGAACTTACATAGCGAAAGTTATTAGTTAAAATGTGTCCTATTAATTTTAACACTATGTGGGTGATCTGATTTGTTTGGTTAACAAGAATGCGCTTAGAGTAGTTAATTTCTCTAATGCATTGTTTATTTATTACACCTATATTGGCTTCTATAATAAGACTATCAATGGAATTACGTAATTTCTAACCTATGATTTCTACTAGAAATGAATTAAGTTAAGTAATCTAGGTTTTGGTTCTGCCTAACGATTAGATTTATTATGTTAATTATTGCTATCAATTAATTAAATAATCACTAACCCAAGCTCCTGCAAAAAGAATTGTTTATTGAGATGTAGAACTTTATTACTATTTATAAATCAAATATTTTGCAACCCTGCATTTACCTCTCCATAATAATGGTTTAATGGTGAGAATAAGACCGCGAAGCGGTCTTATTCTCATCTTTAAACCATTATTATGGAGAGATTACACCCAGAGTTATTAATTACTTTGAATACAATTCACTGAAATAATTAATTGCGTATAATTTACCAACCACAGGTTTCAATTAACAAGCAAACGTTTTAATATAGCTGAACGAGCTACCCTTAAGAATTATTGAGCTATAAATTAAATAATAATTAATAACTATTGAGCAATGAGAATAACTTAAATAACATGATTTCCCAAACAAATCACAGTAACTAATCACAACCCAAAAATGAATTTTAGGCACGGGTTATTAAGTCAAAGTGTGTAATTTACTAGCCACAGGTTAACTCATTATTAATATTATTGCTTTGGAGAGGGAAAGGCCGCGAAGCGGCCGTTAATTGTATTGCGTAGTGTCTAACACGAACGAACAAAAGTCGCGAAGCGACTTTTGTGAGAGAGTGATCCGTCGCGAAGCGACCGAGACCGAAGGGCTCGTATAAGTAATATACTGACTGAATTAATTATAATTAACTACGTCAGTATATTAACAGTACAATAATATTCTCGCAGAAGTAAATATATTCACATAATCTGTCGTTGTTGTGAAATATATAATCTTTTTTTTCAATTGGAAAATAGAAGCCTACTCGATCTCACAAGTTGAATCAATATAATTATTACAAGTTGAAACAATGGAATTAGATTTCACAGTTTTACTGAAATTGAAGTGTTAGTAATCAAAGGAAACTTGCAACTCAATTGTGGCACAAACGAAACCCAATTTAAAAATTCGTGCACTGTGAAAAGGTGTAGAATTTAATTCTCTATCGAATGCATATAAATTAAATATTCGCGCACTATTTATTGTTCTTTTTCAAATATTAAACAGGTGCAAAAATGTGTCCAAAAAAATGTAATAAAAAATCGTGACCCCAGGTGCACATCTGTAACCCATGAGACACATATCCTGAAAATTTGGGCTCTTAGTTAATTAAACTCTGTTCTGTGGAGAGGATACGGAAGGAAAATAATAATAACCAAGGCAGTAAGATTAGAACTGGCCCACTTTACTATAGTATAGTCGGCACAGTAATAATATACCAAAGCACTAAGACCAATACTGGGCCACTATACTATAGTATAGTCGGCACAGTAATAATATACCAAAGCACTAAGACCAATACTGGGCCACTATACTATAGTATAGTCGGCACAGTAATAAAAATCCAAAATTGCAGCCTGTGCCGACGCATGTTCCTTTGGTGGCCCTATATTTTGGTGGTGGTTTATTGATAGTGCCTCCATAGGAACATGCTGTCGGCTCAGCTGCAATTCTGGATTTTTTTTCGCCATGTCATCATCACTATGAAGGTGTTAAATTATTTCACAAAGGTGTTTCAAAAGGCAACGACCCTTAGTGAGTTGGAAGTCTCCATTTAGCTCACTTTATTTGAGAGATATTCAAGTTTCAGTAGAATATAATCTGTGATGATTCAGCATTTTTCAAGTGCGTGTTGGGTGTTTACACAACTCCAACCAACCCATGCGAATTATTTAATTCACAAAATTGTAAAAATACATTTTTTTAACGATGTCATCATCACCAAAAGGTGTCAAGACCCACTTGTATAGGTGGGACCTGGCATAAGGACCAATTGATAAATTGAAAGTTTGTTTATATCTTGTATCATCTCTGAGATTAATGAAATTTAGCTAATTAGCATAAAAATTTAACTAATGTATTAATTATTTAACACCATTATTATATACAGCAAAATAAATTAAGTTCAATTATTTGCAATTATTATTAATTTAAATTGAATTTCACTATAATGTTTGAATTCCACGCACTCGATAACCCCAATAATCCAATTGGAACCGTCTATAAGTTAAATACAAAAGGAATTAATTATAATTAATTACGTCAGTACATTAATTGTGCAAGAATATTCTCGCCGAAATAAATATATTCACTTAATCTGTCGTTGTTGTGGAATGTAAAATCTTAACGGTTCTATCATAAACCATCTTGAGTTTAAAGCCATTCATTCATTATGTATTGATAATAAATTATATTATTAGTTATAAATTTTAGCAATGTTATCCACGGTTAAGTTGAATTAAGTCAACAAATTCCTTATATTATAATATTTTATTTAATCCATTGTATAGTAATACTACAATAAATAGAAGCCAGCTGGAATTTATAAGTTAAATCAATATAATTATCGCAAGTTGAATCACTAGAGTAGGATTTAACAAGTTTAATCAATATAATTATTACAAGTTGAAACAATGGAATTAGATTTCACAGTTTTACTGAAATTGAAGTGTGAGTAAACAAAGAAATTTCAACCCCCATTTATGGCAGAAATTGACCCCTTTATTGAAAAATTTCTTCTCCCATCAGACGCAGAATTTTATGGCGAATCCAAATGTGAAATAAAATTGGGGGTTTAGTAAACAATTTTTGAGTTATGGACCAGACAAAATTTGAAAGGTGTTAAAGATGTGTCAAAAATTTGTTAATAAAAAAACGTAACCCCAGGTGCAAATTAGACGGTCCCATCGCACCTACATGCCAAGTTTCAGCTCTCTATGTATGCAGGTGTGGCCAGGGCACCTGCTACGGAGAAATAAAAATAATAATAAGAATAAAAAATCCAAAATTGCAGCCTGTGCCGACGCATGTTCCTTTGGTGGCACTATATTTTGGTGTGGTTTATTGATAGTGCCTCCTATGGAACATGCTGTCGGCACAGGCTGCAATTTTGGATTTTTTTCCGCCATGTCATCATCACTACGAAGGTGTTAAATTATTTCAGAAAGGTGTTTCAAAAGGCAACGACCCTTAGTGAGTTGTAAATTTCTTTTATGCTCACTTCATTTCAAAGATATTCAAGTTTCAGTAGAATATAATAGCTGATGACTCAGCATTTTTTATGTGAGCTCTGGGTCATCACCCAAAACGAACCGACCCATTTGAATTATATAATTCACAAAATTGTGAAAACACATTTTTTTTACGATGTCATCATCACCTCAAGGTGTCAAGAGCCACTTGTAGAGGTGTTACGTGGCATAAGGATCAATTGATAAATTGGAAGTTTGTTTCTATCTTATTTGATTTCTGAGATTTATGATATTTAATTAATTAGTATAAATATTAATTAATATTATTTATAATTTAACACCAATTTCAATGTCAACTTACAATTATTAAATTAAATTATTTTGTCATGAATAATAAATTAATTATTTTGTTATCAAATTTCAATTAAGCACTCTCGATAACCCCTAATAAACAAATTATAAGCATCTATATAAGTAATATACTGACTGAATTAATTATAATTAATTACGTCAGTATATTAACAGTCCAATAATATTCTCGCAGAAGTAAATATAATCACATAATCTGTCGTTGTTGTGAAATATATAATCTTTTTTTTCAATTGGAAAATAGAAGCCTACTCGATCTCACAAGTTGAATCAATATAATAATAACGAGTTGAAACAATAGAATTAGATTTAACACTTTCAATTGAACTGAAGTGTTAGTAAACAAAGAAATTTCAACCCCAATTTATGGCATGAATCAAACCTATTAGTAAAAACATTCATCTCCCATCAGATGGAGAATTTTATAGTGAATCCAATGGTGAAAAGAAAATTGGGGGTTTAGTATAACATTCTTTGAGTTATGGACCAGACAAAATTTGAAAGGTGTCAAAAAAGTCCAAAATTTGTTAATAAAAAATCGTGACCCCAGGTGCACATCTGTAACCCATGAGACACCTGTCCTGCAAATTTGGGTTGTTAGTTAATTAAACTCTGTTCTGTGGATGAGCTACGGAAGAATAATAATAAAAAAAATCCAAAATTGCAGCTGTGCCGACGCATGTTCCTTTGGTGGCACTATATTTTGGTGGTGGTTTATTGATAGTGCCTCCAATGGAACATGCTGTCGGCACAGCTGCAATTTTGGATTTTTTTTTCGCCATGTCATCATCACTATGAAGGTGTTAAATTATTTCAAAAGGGTGTTACAGAAGGCATCGACCCTTAGAGTGGTGGAAGTTTCCATTTAGTTCACTTAATTTTAGAGATATTCAAGTTTGAGTAGAATATAATAGCTGATGACTCAGCATTTTTTATGTGAGTGTTGGGTCATCACCCAACATCAACTAACCTATTTTAAATATCGAATTAACAAAATTGTAAAAACACATTTTTTTGACGATGTCATCATCACCTCAAGGTGTCAAGACCCATTTGTAGAGGTGTTACGTGGCACAAGGATCAATTGATAAATTGGAAGTTTGTTTCTACCTTATTTGATTTCTGAGATTTCTGATATTTAATTAATTAGTATAAATAATAATTAATATTATTTATAATTTAACACCAATTTCAATGTCAACTTACAATTATTAAGTTTAATTATTTTGTCATAAATAATTAATTAATTAATTTGGCTATCAAATTTCAATTCCACACACTCGATAACCCCTAATAAACAAATTGGGAGCATCTATATAAGTCATATACTGACTTAATTAATTATTATTAATTACGTCAGTATATTAACAGTGCAAGAGTATTCTTGCAGAAGGAAATATAATCACATAATCTGTCGTTGTTATGGAATGTAGAATCTTAGTTTTCAATTGGAAAATAGAAGCCTACTCGATCTCACAAGTTGAATCAATATAATAATAACGAGTTGAAACAATAGAATTAGATTTAACACTTTCAATTGAACTGAAGTGTTAGTAAACAAAGGAAACTTGCAACTCAATTGTGGCACAAACTAAGTACAATTTGAAAATTCGTGCACTGTGAAAAGGTGTAGAATTTAATTCTCTATCGAATGCATATAAATAGAATATTCGCGCACTATTTATTGTTCTTTTTCTAATATTAAACAGGTGCAAAAATGTGTCCAAAAAAATGTAATAAAAAATTGTAACCCCAGGTGCACATCTGTAACTCATGAGACACATAACCTGAAAATTTCAGTTATTAGTTACTAAAACTCTGTTCTGTGGAGGATCTACGGACCAATAATAAAATCCAAAATTGCAGCCTGTGCCGACGCATGTTCATTTGGAGGCACTATATTTTGTGGTGGTTTATTGATAGTGCCTCCAAAGGAACATGCTGTCGGCACAGGCTGCAATTTTGGATTTTTTTTCGCCAAGTCATCATCACTATGAAGGTGTTAATTATTTCAAAAAGGTGTTACAGAAGGCATCGACCCTTAGAGTGGTGGAAGTTTCCATTTAGTTCACTTCATTTTAGAGATATTCAAGTTTGAGTAGAATATAATAGATGATGACTCAGCATTTTTTATGTGAGTGTTGGTTCATCACCCAACATCAACTAACCCATTTTAAATATCGAATTAACAAAATTGAAAAAACACATTTTTTTAACGATGTCATCATCACCTCAGGGTGTCAAGGACCACTTGTATTGGTTGTACCTGGCATAAGGACCAATTGAAAAATTGAAAGTTTGTTTCTATCTTGTATCATCTCTGAGATTAATGAAATTTAGCTAATTAGTATTAATATTTAATTAATTTATGAATAATTTAACACCAATATTATGTATATCAAAATAAATGAAGTTCAATTATTTGCAATTATTATACATTTTAATTTCATTTCATTATAATAATTGAATTCAGCGCACTCGATAACCCCAATAATCTAATTGGAACCGTCTCTATAAGTTAAACATAGAACGAATTAATTATAATTAAATATGTCATGTATCCATTGTGCAAGAATATTCACGGAGAAGTAAATATAATCACATAATCTGTCGTTGTTATGGAATGTAGAATCTTAGTTTTCTATTAGAAAATAGAAGCCTACTCGATCTCACAAGTTGAATCAATATAATAATAACGAGTTGAAACAATGGAATTAGATTTAACACTTCAATTGAACTGAAGTGTTAGTAAACAAAGGGATTTTGCAACTCAATTGTGGCACAAACGAAGCGCAATTTGAAAATTCGTGCACTGTGAAAAGGTGTAGAATTTAATTCTCTATCGAATGCATATAAATTAAATATTCTCGCACTATTTAATGTTATTTTTCCAATATTAAACAGGTGCAAAAATGTGTCCAAAAAAATGTAATAAAAAATCGTGACCCCAGGTGCACATCTGTAACTCATGAGACACATATCCTTAAAATTTCAGTTCTTAGTTACTAAAACTCTGTTCTGTGGAGGATCTACGGACCAATAATAAAAATCCAAAATTGCAGCTGTGCCGACGCATGTTCCTTTGGTGGCACTATATTTTGGTGGTGGTTTATTGATAGTGCCTCCAATGGAACATGCTGTCGGCACAGCTGCAATTTTGGATTTTTTTTTCGCCATGTCATCATCACTATGAAGGTGTTAAATTATTTCAAAAGGGTGTTACAGAAGGCATCGACCCTTAGAGTGGTGGAAGTTTCCATTTAGTTCACTTAATTTTAGAGATATTCAAGTTTGAGTAGAATATAATAGCTGATGACTCAGCATTTTTTATGTGAGTGTTGGGTCATCACCCAACATCAACTAACCTATTTTAAATATCGAATTAACAAAATTGTAAAAACACATTTTTTTGACGATGTCATCATCACCTCAAGGTGTCAAGACCCATTTGTAGAGGTGTTACGTGGCACAAGGATCAATTGATAAATTGGAAGTTTGTTTCTACCTTATTTGATTTCTGAGATTTCTGATATTTAATTAATTAGTATAAATAATAATTAATATTATTTATAATTTAACACCAATTTCAATGTCAACTTACAATTATTAAGTTTAATTATTTTGTCATAAATAATTAATTAATTAATTTGGCTATCAAATTTCAATTCCACACACTCGATAACCCCTAATAAACAAATTGGGAGCATCTATATAAGTCATATACTGACTTAATTAATTATTATTAATTACGTCAGTATATTAACAGTGCAAGAGTATTCTTGCAGAAGGAAATATAATCACATAATCTGTCGTTGTTATGGAATGTAGAATCTTAGTTTTCAATTGGAAAATAGAAGCCTACTCGATCTCACAAGTTGAATCAATATAATAATAACGAGTTGAAACAATAGAATTAGATTTAACACTTTCAATTGAACTGAAGTGTTAGTAAACAAAGGAAACTTGCAACTCAATTGTGGCACAAACTAAGTACAATTTGAAAATTCGTGCACTGTGAAAAGGTGTAGAATTTAATTCTCTATCGAATGCATATAAATAGAATATTCGCGCACTATTTATTGTTCTTTTTCTAATATTAAACAGGTGCAAAAATGTGTCCAAAAAAATGTAATAAAAAATTGTAACCCCAGGTGCACATCTGTAACTCATGAGACACATAACCTGAAAATTTCAGTTATTAGTTACTAAAACTCTGTTCTGTGGAGGATCTACGGACCAATAATAATAAAATCCAAAATTGCAGCCTGTGCCGACGCATGTTCCTTTGGTGGCACTATATTTTGTTGGATGTTTATTGATAGTGCCTCCAAAGAAACATGCTGTCGGCACATGCTGCAATTTTGGATTTTTTTTTCGCCAAGTCATCATCACTTTGAAGGTGTTAAATTATTTCAGAAAGGTGTTTCAGAAGGCTACGACCCTTAGAGTGGTGGAAGTTTCCATTTAGCTCACTTCATTTGAGAGATATTCAAGTTTCAGTAGAATATAATAGCTGATGACTCAGCATTTTTTATGTGAGTGTTGGGTCATCACCCAACATCAACTAACCCATTATAAATATCGAATTAACAAAATTGTAAAAACACATTTTTTTAACGATGTCATCATCACCTCAAGGTGTCAATACCCACTTGTATAGGTGGCACGTACCATAAGGACCAATTGATAAATTGGAAGTTTGTTTCTATCTTATTTGAATTCTGAGATTTATGATATTTAATTAATTAGTATAAATAATTATTAATATTATTTATAATATAACACCAATTTCAATGTCAACTTACAATTATTAAGTTAATTATTTTGTCATAAATAATTAATTAATTAATTTGGTAATCAAATTTCAATTCCGCACACTCGATAACCCCTAATACACAAATTGGAAGCATCTATATAAGTCATATACTGACTGAATTAATTATAATTAATTACGTCAGTCTATTAACAGTGCAAGAATATTCTCGCAGAAATAAATATAATCACTTAATCTGTCGTTGTTGTGGAATGTAAAATCTTAGGTTTAATTAGAAAATAGAAGCCTACTCGATCTCACAAGTTGAATCAATATAATTATTACAAGTTGAAACAATAGAATTCGATTTAACACTTCAATTGAACTGAAGTGTTAGTAAACAAAGGAAACTTGCAACTCAATTGTGGCACAAACGAAGCGCAATTTGAAAATTCGTGCACTGTGAAAAGGTGTAAAATTTAATTCTCTATCGAATGCATATAAATTGAATATTCTCGCACAATTTATTGTTCTTTTTCTAATATTAAACAGGTGCAAAAATGTGTCCAAAAAAATGTAATAAAAAATCGTGACCCCAGGTGCACATCTGTAACTCATGAGACACATATCCTGAAAATTTCAGTTCTTAGTTACTAAAACTCTGTTCTGTGGAGGATCTACGGACCAATAATAACCAAAGCACTAAGACCAATACTGGGCCACTATACTATAGTATAGTCGGCACAGTAATAATAACCAAAGCACTAAGACCAATACTGGGCCACTATACTATAGTATAGTCGGCACAGTAATAATAACCAAAGCACTAAGACCAATACTGGGCCACTATACTATAGTATAGTCGGCACAGTAATAACCAAAGCACTAAGACCAATACTGGGCCACTATACTATAGTATAGTCGGCACAGTAATAATAACCAAAGCACTAAGACCAATACTGGGCCACTATACTATAGTATAGTCGGCACAGTAAAAATATTAAAGGCAGTAAGATTAGAACTGGGCCACTATACTATAGTATAGTCGGCACAGTAAAAACTTAAAATTTTTAGACAAAATGAAATTTTGAAGGTGACCAATAAGCCACCACCTAACTTTTTCTGGTGGCTAAAGAATTTAAATGGCCGGTTTAACAAACCTTTGATGCCGTAAAACAACACTAATATGAATAACAAATAATACAACGAAAATATAATCTACACAAAGTCAAATAATCCACAATTGGATAAGTTAAGTTCAGTGGCCGTATACACTAAGAACTTCACTAACACTTCCGAGTTAAGTTCGAATTTCGTGCTTAGTGAATGAAGGCTAATACGTAGATCTTATTAATTTCTATCTTATAGATTATATCTGATTTTAGAAATATTCATTTCTAAGAGACAATAAAGAAAGCAAAACGATCTATTCTTTAGATCAAAAGTTTACTATTCCGTATTTACATTTTGGTGTATCTGACAACAGGCTATAACGTGTTCCCTCATTTCATCCTGAGACATCAGTTGGTAGCAGAATACACAAATGAGGGACATGTGCATTTGTATAATATGATCCGGCATACACTCAAGTGTAAAGTAGAGTTTGCAGTTGTGGCAGTTGTATAGAAACGACTCCTGGCTGTCGCTGATTCTGTCGAAATAACAAGACTCCATGTGCTCTTTAGCTTCGGGGAAGGCAATGTCTTTGCAGCAGATCGGACACTCAGCAATAGGGTGTGTACACAAGTGTTCGTATAACTCATTATAATATAATCCCTTCTCGCAGTATGGACAGACACACTCATGTTTGGCTTCGAAGAAACAAGTCCTCGCGTGCTTAGCGAACTTATGCGGCGCAAAGCTCTCCCCACAGACCACACAGCTCTTACTGGGATGCGAGAACTTAATGTGCATGGCTAGCGCTAGCAGGGAGGAGTCGGCACAGGTCAGATCGCAGTCCGGACATCGGAGCTCTTCCTTGGAGGCCGCACAGTCCCGGCAGTGCTGGAAGAAGAGCGGCTCGCTAACAGAGCCGTCGCACCTCGGACAGGTGAGCCAGAAGTGCGCCGCACAGTAGTGCTCCATTACACTACTGGCATCGGAGGAGTACTCACACTCGGGACACCTGTGGGGACCGGAGTACTGGGGGCTATCTGTTTCTGTACAATCCGTTGAATTAGAGGGGAGTGGGGTGGAGTCACTATAGGAAGGTTTTGTTATAGTCGGAGAATCGACAGAGTTTGTTTGTTGTGTCGAGTTTGCTCTCTTCTCACCGTGGGAATACGTTGTATAACGAGAGTCGGAAACAGGCAAGTTCCTATGTGTAGCAGGCCTATCTGTATGGTACGGGTGTGTATAATGTATCGAGCGGTTATGGCTTGAATTGGACCTGTGCCTCCTTTTGTTAGAAGTCTCAACCCTCAGCGAATGGGCTACACTTTCAGATGGATCCCTGCATTGCTCACTGTAGCTTGTCATTGTGTGGGTAACTTCGTGTGGGTTTGGAGAAATAGATATATTATTTGAGGTCGAATCGTTCACTAATATACTGGACTTATCTGTATTATCCAAGGATTCAGGAAAATGTTCAATAGCTGGCATGCATATATCAATGGGAGTCTGGACAGCTTGATTATCACAGCCCTCTTCGCCAATACCGCTATCAGGCTGCGAGATGTTCAGTATGCTATCGATCTCTTCGGCTATTACAATGGCATCCTCTGTAGGAATTAGAGACCCAGCCTCTAAATCAGGCTTTGAGTCACAGGGAGAATCCATCTTTGAGTTATTATTCGTGTGATCACATAAAGAGTCGCTTGCCGTTGTAATAACCTCAGGGCTTGTGTCTGATGGTTCACAGAAATTTATAATTATCGGAGAAGTAACTGACTCCTGATGCTCTGGTAATTCTATTTCTACCGTGTCTGTCTCGTCGTCAGTACTGTCGTCTCTGCCCAAATAATACTCGTATATCGGCTTATCTCTGTCTGCCCAGTCGATACCAAGCATTATCAACTTGACTTCCATGAAATTTCTATCCTCTAAGGACGGACTGTGCTGGCCGGACGGATCTGTAGATTCCATATTCGGTATTGTAGATCCATTCGTGAGTACTGGATGGAAATTTAGATAGAAATATGATGGGTTTGTAATAATTTACTGTATAAATTAAATGGATATTAATTAATTAATTTCTATTAATTGTCTATTGTAAAATAAAAATAATAATAACTAAGCTTCCCGTTATCGCTTATAAATATATTCTCTATTTAATAAGTTACGAGCCCTTCGGTCTCGGTCGCTTTCCGCCTCAATTGACGACCGCTGCGCGGCCTTACTACGCCTTGAAACTAATCAATTATAATTATAATTATACATCTCTCTGGTGTAATAAATATATTCCTCATAAAGTCCCCTTAATAACACAAGCAAAATTACAGTGATAAAATTTAAAATTGGCTCAAACTCATCAAACGAAATAGTCTCTCCAGTGTGGTTTCATGTTCCATTCAATGTCATTGTTATAGCGAGTCAGCACCACCATGCCACCAGCTGCTTCTTGGCCTGCTCCTTGAAGTTATGTGTATGCGTGTGATACTGTGGTACGTGGCATAGAGGAAGTCCAGAGCAGAGTAGGCAGGGCCGGATTAACGCATGGGCAACCGGGGCAACTGCCCCGGGGCCTCCACCACCAAAGTTGTCACTTCATTTTTCACTGGACAATTGTAGTGGAAGGAGTTAGGATTGTGGAAGGAGTTAGGGGAAACACAACACTGGTTGCCCCAGGGCCTCCACCCTGTTAATCCGGCCCTGAGAGTAGGTGCGGAAGAGCTTGTCCTCTGGGCGTAGAATGAAGTGATATCCCCGGGCACGGTTCCAGTTGCGTTGGGAGTTACTGATGGGATGAACTCTCCCGACCTGTCTCAGTTGCAGCTGTCTCATCGCCCGTCTAAATATACACTTGAACAATTGGACAGGACATAACTTCTCTATGAGATTCAATAGCTTGTACCGCATATCCATGCTGTCTATCTCGGGAGAGAATGTGACTATGTATTGGTACACCCACTCTGATATTGTCCTGACTTGGAGTCTTGGACAAGATCAGAGTCGGTGTACAAACCTTATAGTAAAAAGTCCAGTGCGCATGGACATTAACCCCAGTGCGCATGCGCATGAGGTTCAACACTCATCGCAAGCGTCTACCGCACATTCCATTTGGTTTAGTACGTACTAACCGTAATATCTCCCCGGACCAATTTTGTATGGGGAACATTTTCGTCAAAACAGTGTGTTAATGCATGAGAGAGAAAGTACTCAGCGTCTCAATGAGATCGTGTTAGAATTAAAGTGAAAAACGAGCAAATATAGGGGCTCTGTTGGAATAGAATGAGACAGTCGAGTCTAATGATGGGATAACCTGTGTCATCTGGGAAAGAACTGAGCTGTTAAATGTGTATTCAATGATTAGGCCACTATTCGTTGCCAATTATATGGTAAGACACTCTAAAATAGCCATAATTAGCTAGTAAGAAAATCAGAACCTATAACAAGGATTATTACCCAACGATTGCATATTTTATCAATAAGCACTCACAAATAGAATATTTGCTCAGAAATTTATAACCTATGTCGTCATCAAATAATTAGATAATGATAATGAGATGCCGCCCGCCCGCATCCTCTGATAGAATTCGTGTGGCGCTGAAACAATATAATCATTAACACCGGCCTTAAGAGAAAAATGGTATCCTTTATAAGTCTATATGTGGTTCATTGAAAACGCTTGGTTTTATGTTTTCATATTAGATTTATAAATGCGAAATTTGTTTTTATCACACTTTTTCTCACGTTCTCATCCTCATTATTTGTTTGATTTTTTAATTTTTTAATATTTTATGCATTGCGTAGAAAGTCCATATTATATCCATGGACTTATTATGCAATAATTTAGAGACTAGCATATCATTCTATACATAAGGCAATGATACGCACTCAAATTTCTGGACCATGGATGAACTAATATAGTCAACTAAATAGATGCAATTCAATTATTCTTCGAAATAAGTAATTCACATAAGTAGAAGCACCCTGGCACCAGGGTTGCCAACTTTTTGCAAGCACAAAGCGTGATATTTGTCCTTTTTTTGAAAAAAAGCGTGAGATTTTGTCTAAAAAGCGTGGGGAACAATTTTTCACCTCAAAAAGCAGTATATTGAGGGTTTTGTTTAGCGTCCATCAGGGTGATAATTATCCAGGCGTGCTGGGCGCGCCTAAAGGAGCGTAATTTGGCAGGATTTTTATCCAAGCGTACAAAATTCGATTCTAGGTCTCAATATCGAGAGTTGCTCCCATAGACTTAATACAAAATAACTAATCTAGGCGTACAAAATGAAAACTGAACGAGCTCTAACAAAATCTAGGAGCGCGGTTAATTTTTCCTGGATGAAAGCCTGGCGTCCACCCCTTAATTTTATGCTACTTCCTCAGGCGCGGGACGTCCTTTCCAACGTGAGGTTTTGAATGTAAGCGCGAAATCGTGAGATTTTTAAAAAAAGCGTGAGATTCACGCCTAAAGCGTGATAGTTGGCAACCCTGCCTGGCACACATAAGTAGAAGCACCCTGGCAAAATGTGTATAACCGTTTGAATGTATATTACAATAATCACAATTCTCAGAAAATTGGTTGGAGATGGAGCATCGAAATGTATTATCATTGAATAGGAAGTTGAGGATGGGCTATCAATTGGATCCATTGACTAAGCTTTAACTATATTTCTTCTCGAGATATGACCTCAAGCATTGAAATCACGTTTCCATAGCAACAGAGGAATGTGAACATTCCATAATTGATTCTGAGATATTTTATGTAAAATGACTCCTAGATGGGTTAGTCACAGCGATTTGTTTTAAAAAGCGAAATTGAACATTTTACATGCGTTCAAAGTTTTGGCATACCGTATTTACTCGAATAGTAAGTAGCCTAGGCGATTATTGTTTTTTACTCCATTTTTGGACCAATAATTTTGAGCAATTTTCTAGAATATCACATTTTATTACAATTTATTTATGATAATCGGTTGATAATCGTATTGTGAGTTATATTAGATATAAATGTTTACTCCGGGTAGCAGTAATAAATTTTTATTTGCTACTTTAGGGGGGCGATTATTGGAGGTAGGCGATTATTCGAATAGAGGCTACTATTCGAATAAATACGGTATTTGGACTATTCGACAATACAGTGACGTCATTTCGACCAATTGTTACCTCAAAAATATGCGTCTTGTACATGACTACTTTTATAAAAAACAATTACATAAGTAGAAGCACCCTGGATTACTTATTTCGAAGAATAATTGAATTGCATATATTTAGTTGACTATACTAGTTCATCCATGGTCCAGAAATTTGAGTGCGTATCATTGCCTTATGTATAGAATGCTATGAGACTAGCTATATACTTAGTTAATTTGTAATAAGTACTCAGAATTCAAAATAATTTATAGTGGTTATTCTCTCATAACTCTTCTGTTTGCGACTTGACCATTCAAGCTTCAAGGCTACATCTTTAAACAAATGTAATACTCATCTTAAAAAGAGTATACGAAGTATTCCTTTTAGTTTTATAATGGCTGATAAACCTGTCCCCACACCCTCTCCAGTATACCCCTCAATACTGTGCCCTCTGAGAGTGTGTCGGGGCTATTCAAGGAGGCCCGAGGGCGGGGGAGGGGGGAGATAGGCAGCATAGTGGAGAGTCTGAATGGGAAGCGGGATTTGCTGCTAGCGGAGATAGAGACTCTGGAGAGAGAGTACCTGGACATGCAGAGATTATTGACGAGATTATTCGAGGTAAACCTAAAATTGAAGATTTTCAGATAAATCTCGTCAAATCCCATTTTAGAGGGTCGATATGTGCTTAATTATACTAGTGGAGTTGAACGAGGGGTCACTAGATTGGATAGGCCCACAATTTGAGAATGAAATGTTCGCAAATTCCTGACATATTTTTGATACATTCCAGCGTTGCTATGGAAAAAACCTCCAAATGTTGTCATGTGATATATCAAATTGCTGGAAATTTTACGCTGAGTACAAATATGGTGATTATAAGTTGATTAGATTTGATTTGAGAAAGTTAGCTACGAAAATGTCGGCGATTTACTATGAAATGGCCGACACTGCCACCCGTGTAAAATATTTTCCCCAAAACGGATTTTGGATATGTTTATTCTACGAAAAATTCCGCTTCTAATGAAACTAAAATACGCTTTGTATGAATTTTTCTAGGTTCAACCTTCCAACGACCAGACTACAGGGCATGAAGATACAGAGACAGAAGGACATTAGCAAGCTCAACCAATAGTATACCAATTAGTCTCGAGGGAAGAAGATTGACTGACCACATACTTTAAAATCTGAAATTACAGCTGTGCCGACAGCATGTTCCATTGGAAGGACTATCTTTTTGGTGGTTGGTTGATTGGTAGTGGCTCCAAAAGAACATGCTGTCGGCACAGCTGTAATTTTTGATTTTTATATGCCTCTTTATGAATGTTCTACGAATCTGAAGCCTTTAACTACTTTTTTTGAAGGTTCCAAATTTCCTATTGTGTGGTAAAGTAGTAAATGATTAAATTTGCTACTAGTACAGTGTCACTATAGCAGATGTGGGACAATTCAAAAGATGTATTAAAAATATGTATATTGACTATATTCATAAATAAAATTTAAAGTTTGCAAGTATACAACAATAACTGCACTGGCCCCTCCATACCCCTTCATATCCTCCATAAGCCGAGGAGCTATTTTTAGAACACCGAGAAATATACTCCCGTATACAGTCAGGGGCGGAGCCAGCACAGCCCCATTGGGGGCGAAAGGGGGGTGGACCAATGCACTGGAGGGGCAAACCCAATAGTTGTAAACATTCCAAAATTCGCATTCAAACCAAAATCGATATTTTTAATGACAAACTTAGTTAAATAATCTGTCCTATAATAGTATACTAGTGTTTGCAATCCCGGGGCATTTTTCCAATCCAGGGATTGACCCGATACTCAATCCCGGGATCCCGGGATTAAACATTTCACGTTATATAATATGGAAAAGCTAGTAGATATAAAATTATAAATGAAATCAACTTTTAAGGACCATAACTTAATAGATCTAAATGTTACTTTAATGCTGTATAATGAGTGTAATAGTGATAAAAGTGTAAATAATGAAAGAGAATTACTAGTTAGAGAATAGCCAAGAGCAGTAAGAGATTTTCTTAGGTCCGATGATGTCACAAAAATATTAAATGAGAGGCCATCACAAGCTGTCATTCGGGCTAAAACTGCTGGAAGACTAGCATCATTAAAATAACGGTCAAGATTTCCAGTTATAGTATCAGGTTTAGGTTTTGTTAGAGTATGGTCAGAATTACTCTCCGATCGATTCCGTTTTAGTAGCTCAATTTGATGGATCGTTTTCAAATGGACATGTAATCCTTTAGTTGTTCCACCATCACACTTGATTACTTTCTTACAGATTTTGCATTAAGAGAGTTTGCCGCATTTTGATCGTTTGAAATGCTGCCAAATCTCAGCTCCTTCAAATTCTCGAAAAATATTTTCTGCCATTATGTAATAATATATACGTATTCAAAGTAAATCAGATAATGTAGTTCCAATTTGTAATATACTATATTAGTATTTTATTATTACAGTACAATACATATATATATTGGTTATAATATATCACTTCGGATTCTACTTGTGATTAATTAATAGTAAACACCTGGAATCATATACGTATGATAATTCTTGTTGAGCATCGTGTTTAGTTCACACATCTAATTATGAAATCAAAGGATTTGCATTAATGGAACATGGTTAGCACTTAACAACAACAAATTGATCAGGATTCCTAGTACTTTACTGAATCCCGGGATTGGTCTTCGAATCCCGGGAGAAAATGTAAAGGGATCTCGGGATTGCAAACCCTATAGTATACGGTGGGCATCTCAGCAAAACAGCTAATTATGGACTGCCTGTCCAAGGCGTATAGCATTTCCGCATTAACATTAAGTACTCCTATAACAGACAAGCGAGTTCCCGCCCCCCCGTGCCGCCACTGCGTATACTCCCTTCTCGCTATCAGTCGGCTTAGCATCTATATTCTATAATATAACCAGTGTAGTAAATACCGAATTTCCCCGAATAAGTACCGGGTCAATAAAATGACATTGGTACAGAGGCGGCGCCAGGATTTTCAGGTAGGGGAGCTCTGGGAGGGCCAGGGGGGCACACTGTACAAAATTGCTATTCTAGGGGGGGGGCAGCCTCAAAAGAGGGGGGGGGCATGGCCCCCCCTGGCGCCGCCACTGCATTGGTATGATAAAATTTAATAATGTTCCATAATTAGAATTTATATTTCAGCGAAATTGAACATTTAATATGTAGATTATAAAGTCTTAGTTCCTATTAATCAAAGTTGAAACCGCTCGAACCGAATATCAGTATTCATGAATAGTTGCCCTACCGAATATGAATACTGATGATATCAGGTTGGCAACCGAATATTAATAATGATATCAGGTTGGCAACCGAATACTAATAATGATATCAAGTTGGCAACCAAATATCAACTATTCGGAAAATAATATTTGGTTCAACCAAATATATCAGTATTCGGTTGCAACCTTGCTATTAATTAAAAAGATAATTCAGTTCAATTAATCTTTTAATAGAAAATCTGCAACCCAAACTTAGTAAGAATAGAAGTACAAATAATCTTGTTGTTGTCTGTCACTGTTATTCCTTGTGGGAGTATTTTCCTATCTTCTTCCTGCGTATTTCCCAGTGTGTGTAGCAGAGCTCCTTCTCGAGAGAATACTTTAATGGATTGAGCCCCGAAGTCGCTAATGAGGATATTCTGCTGTTTGTCGATACAGAAGAAGTATCCTTCTTCAACTTGTTCGTTTCCGTGTTCGCCACGTGTTATGAGGGAGCGGAGTTTCTCACCAGATTGTGAGAACACATGGAGACACGGGTTGTCACTACAGCTGAGAACAAACACCTCATTGCCCAGTAGTTTGACGTCACATGGCCCTGTCATGCTGGCATGCGAGATGGACAGTTGGAATTCGAGTTTATGGGTCAACACTACTACTCTGTTATTGTTGCAATCCGCTACGAACACAGACCCGTTAGGCGCTACTGTGAGTTGTAGAGGAGAATCGAACTCTCCGTTACCAGTTCCGTGCTTGCCTACCTTTGTTATTAGCTGGAAACCTGGCAACTTAAAGTGGAGAATGGAATGCAGGGTTGTGTCGCTCACATACACCGCATCCCCATTAATGGCTATGCCTTCTGCACATACAACTTGTCCCTTACCGAATGTATCAATGTATTCTCCGGTAACAGAGAAAACAGTAATACTACTATTGATTGAAAATAATGGATTTCCATTCGCTACGTAGATGAGCTGAGTTCGCTCATCAAAAGCTATTCCTCCAGGCCAGACAGATTCTCCCGGACCTGTTCCTCCCTCCCAGACTGAGATCCGAGGTTGTAGGAGTGCGGGGTAGTTCGGAACTGGAACTGGAACTATCTCCCTCTCTGCCAGCTGTCCCAGTGCAGAGATGGTCTCCTCCAGCTGTTGAGTGTGGCACTCAAACAACACCTCCACTTCTCTCTCCGACACCTCCAGCTGTGCCATCCGAGTCTCGATCTCCGCTACCATTCTCTCCCGCATGGAGCGGAGCAGGTTCTCCTTAATTTGGGTTTGGAGATTAGCTCTCGTGTCGGCCAGCTCTCTCACCGTCCGAACGCGAGTTGTGGTCGCGGCGCGTCTCTCCTCCTGTCTCTCTCGGTGCTCGGCGATCAGCTGTTCCCGTCTGCGGTTGAGACAGACGATCAGCTGATCGAACTTCGCGTGAATGCGAGCCTCGATCGGGTCCGTGGGGAGGGGAACTTCTGGGTACCGTTCTGCCATTTGTGCTTTGTAGTTAGGTTGTGTAGACTGTTAGGTTGCTGTGTGTATAATTGTGTGAGCAGAGACAGTAGCATTACTTATAGTCCCGTGTGTAGCAGAATATACTCCGACAACATTTGTGGCTAATAAGCAGATTCGTGAAAGAATATCTTTTTGATGGAACAGAGTTCTCTCACGAGACAGAAAGTTCCACACTCGAGACACAACTATGTTGTTTGTTCCAGTTTATAGAAAGTGTATAGTTCTAGTTCATAGAAAGTGTATAGTTTCAGTCATTAGAAAGTTGATATTTGCAGTTTTAATTAACTAAGAACTTGTGTAATAATTTTTTAAATAAGTGATTCATAAAAAATCGTTGCGTTTGAAAAAGCTAAGTAACCAATTCTCCACAGAATTGGACATGGAATTCATTATTGTTAGATAGTACATTGTTTGTTTGTCCGGATTGTATTAAGTGATGGAGAAAAGAATGTTTTTAAGAAACAACAATTATAATTGAGATAGAGAATAACTTACAAATGCACAATACGAGCCCTTCGGTCTCGTTCGCTTCGCGATTTTTGTTCATTCGTTCAGAGCATCAAATGCTCGTATAGGAACTACTGTCGCTCCCATAAGAGCATCGGATGCTCGTATAGGAGCCACTGTCGCTTCCATAAGAGCATCTGATGCTCATATAGGAGCCACTGTCGCTCCAATAAGAGCATCGGATGCTAGTATAGGGGCCACTGTCGCTCCTATAAGAGCATCTGATGCTCGTATAGGAGCCACTGTCGCTCCATAAGAGCATTCGATGCTCGTTAGGAGCCACTGTCACTCCCATAAGAGCATCGGATGCTAGTATAGGAGCCACTGTCGCTTCCATAAGAGCATCTGATGCTCATATATGAGTCACTGTCGCTCCAATAAGAGCATCGGATGCTAGTATAGGAGCCACTGTCGCTCCCATAAGAGCATCTGATGCTCGTTAGGAGCCACTGTCACTCCCAAAAGAGCATCGGATGCTCGTATACGAGCCACTGTCGCTTCCATAAGAGCATCTGATGCTCATATAGGAGCCACTGTCGCTCCAATAAGAGCATCGGATGCTAGTATAGGAGCCACTGTCGCTCCCATAAGAGCATCTGATGCTCGTTAGGAGCCACTGTCGCTCCAATAAGAGCATCGGATGCTAGTATAGGAGCCACTGTCGCTCCAATAAGAGCATCTGATGCTCGTTAGGAGCCACTGTCGCTCCCATAAGAGCATCTGATGCTCGTTAGGAGCCACTGTCACTCCCATAAGAGCATCTGATGCTCGTTAGGAGCCACTGTCGCTTCCATAAGAGCATCGGATGCTCGTTAGGAGCCACTGTCGCTTCCATAAGAGCATCGGATGCTCGTTAGGAGCCACTGTCGCTCCCATAAGAGCATCTGATGCTAGTATGGGAGCCACTGTCACTCCCATAAGAGCATCTGATGCTCGTATGGGAGCCACTGTCACTCCCATAAGAGCATCTGATGCTCGTATAGGAGCCACTGTCGCTCCCATAAGAGCATCGGATGCTCGTATAGGAGCCACTGTCGCTTCCATAAGAGCATCTGATGCTCATATAGGAGCCACTGTCGCTCCAATAAGAGCATCTGATGCTCGTATAGGAGCCACTGTCGCTCCCATAAGAGCATCGGATGCTCGTATAGGAGCCACTGTCGCTTCCATAAGAGCATCTGATGCTCATATAGGAGCCACTGTCGCTCCAATAAGAGCATCTGATGCTCGTTAGGAGCCACTGTCGCTCCCATAAGAGCATCGGATGCTCGTATAGGAGCCACTGTCGCTCCAATAAGAGCATCGGATGCTAGTATAGGAGCCACTGTCACTCCCATAAGAGCATCTGATGCTCGTATGGGAGCCACTGTCACTCCCATAAGAGCATCTGATGCTCGTATAGGAGCCACTGTCGCTCCCATAAGAGCATCGGATGCTCGTATAGGAGCCACTGTCGCTTCCATAAGAGCATCTGATGCTCATATAGGAGCCACTGTCGCTCCAATAAGAGCATCGGATGCTAGTATAGGAGCCACTATCGCTCCAATAAGAGCATCTGATGCTCGTTAGGAGCTACTGTCGCTTCCATAAGAGCATCTGATGCTCGTTAGGAGCCACTGTCGCTCCCATAAGAGCATCTGATGCTCGTTAGGAGCCATTGTCGCTCCCATAAGAGCATCAGATGCTCGTTAGGAGCCACTGTCGCTCCCATTAGAGCATCTGATGCTCGTTAGGAGCCACTGTCGCTTCCATAAGAGCATCTGATGCTCGTTAGGAGCCACTGTCGCTCCCATAAGAGCATCTGATGCTCGTTAGGAGCCACTGTCGCTTCCATAAGAGCATCTGATGCTCGTATAGGAGCCACTATCGCTCCTATACGAGCATCTGATGCTCGTTAGGAGCCACTGTCACTCCCATAAGAGCATCTGATGCTCGTTAGGAGCCACTGTCGCTCCAATAAGAGCATCTGATGCTCGTTAGGAGCCACTGTCACTCCCATAAGAGCATCTGATGCTCGTTAGTAGCCACTGTCACTTCCATAAGAGCATCTGATGCTCGTATAGGAGCCACTGTCACTCCCATAAGAGCATCTGATGCTAGTATGGGAGCCACTGTCGCTCATATAAGGGCATCGGATACGCTTATAGAAGCGACAGTAGCTCGTACCTACCATTCTCTCCCGCAGCTTAAACACAAATCTCAGATTATCAAAAGTGGTTCCATTGGACTCGCGATGGTTAATTGCCCCATATATAATGCAAATAATAACAATAGGAGGCATAGTTTAGCTTAGAATTAAAATTAGAAACTGGCCTACTCGGTGACATATTTAGCCGTATATTAAGTAGGCCATGAATAGACAAATAATTGATTGGTTAAATGAATTTATTTTCACTCAATCAGATTGCAGCCTCAGAAAATCTTTCTATTATGCACATTCTATTTATACTAATTGAATGAAGTATAGCTAATCCATACTAACAAATCCTCGAATTTAATTGGCTAACATATTTTGTCACCTTTAAATGTGAATATTTCTCTTCAAAAACTAATAGATCGTTGTCGCTGTACAAAATTACCCCTGTTACAGATTTTCAGCTTTCTGGGACTAGTAGTCTTTCCAATTAATTCTGGACAAACACACAAACAAACACACACACAACAATTGCGCTTTTAATATCTAGATAGATAGATTAGGTAACAGATTATTGTTTAATCAGTTAAATACCAATTCTAATAAGGATACGTTATAAAAGTAAAAAGTTTGAGTTCATATAAAATAAAATAAAATATATTGGATACTAATTAAGAGCCTAGCATATAATATAGAAGTGATGTATTTCAATATTTCTTAAATATAAAACTATGGTAATGAGCTTCTAGGTCATTCACAACTTCGGTCTCCGTTAGATTGTTCCATCTATCGACAGACTCGTTCTTAACAACCTCATAGTGCGCTAGGAACTCTTCTTCGAATGTAAAGAGAACCCATTGCCAATACTTCGAGTCCATTGCATCTTCTCCGAGAATCTTCCAAGAGTTAAAAATATCATTTACTGTTTTGTAGTCTACATATTTATATAACGAGCCCTTCGGTCTTGGTCGCTTTGCGACGGATCGGTGCTACGCACCTCAAGTTAACAGACGTATGCGGCCTTACTCCTCACCCTTTCTTCCATGGAAAATGGCAGAAAGGGACTTATATACATCCCTTTAGAAAATTTCCATAGTTTTAACTTGTTTTTCAATATTCTAAATTTCTAAATGCGAAATTCGTATTCAGCATACTTGTTTACCTATAATACCTGTTGAAAGCTAACTTCTAGGTTGATTCTAAATTTTAATCAATTTGTTTACCTATTTTCTGTAAACAACAACAACAATTATTAATATTAGAAATTTATAAACGCGAAATTCGTATTCAGCACACTTGTTTACCTATAATACCCGTTGGAAGCAAACTTCTAGGTTGATTTTGAATTTTGATTAATTGTTTACCTATTTTGTGTAAACAACAACAACAAATATTAATATGAGAAATTTATAAACGCGAAATTCGTGTCCAGCATACTTGTTTACCTATTATAACATTTGGAAGCTAACTTCTAGGTTGATTTTAAATTTTCATTTATTTGTTTACCTATTTTGTGTAAACAACAACAACAAATATTCATATGAGAAATTTATAAACGCGAAATTCGTGTCCAGCATACTTGTTTACCTATTATAACATTTGGAAGCTAACTTCTAGGTTGATTTTAAATTTTCATTTATTTGTTTACCTATTTTGTGTAAACAACAACAACAAATATTCATATGAGAAATTTATAAACGCGAAATTCGTGTCCAGCATACTTGTTTCCCTATTATAACATTTGAAAGTTAATTTATATCTCATATATTAATGCGGTTTCTATCCCCCCGTCACTTTAATACAATCCGGACAAACAAACACACAAACACACAAACACACACACACACAACAATCGAGATTTAATAATATAGATATGTCCGTGTAGTAAAAGCTCCCTTTATCCTGAATGCTTGTAGTGCATTCTTTCAGGGAGATTTTATTAGAATGGCGATGATGCCAACCATTCAAACCTTGCGGGCGATGGAAAGTCCCACAATAATGCTCATGCTCCCCAACAGCTAGCTGGCAAGGCTCGTTGCAGAATGGACAGAGAGCCTCGCATTCGAGAAGATTGTCGGCTATAGTTTTGTAAAAAGTGAGTTCCTCGCTTAAAATGCTTTTAAGCCATTCTGACCAGTTTGTATCCTCAACGCACTTCTTCAGCTCCTGAGAATAGAGCTCACAAAATTGTGGATAATTTGATATTAAGTGTGTGCTCAACACGTCTAGCTCTTGGAGAGTTACGTTTCGGATTTTCTTTTTAATTTTGGAATGGAAATTGAGTTTGAAATTACTCTCTTTATTATGTGACCATGACACAGGAATTGAAGTATTGCTAGCATTAATATAGAACTTAATTAATGAATTTATGTTTTCGAGCAATTGCTGGACAGCTCTTTTAATAACTTCTTCTTTCCCAGCATATTCTACAAACTGCATCTGAATAAACTTTTTTATAAAGTTGAAGGGGTTAGCAATATAAGAAATATAATCTTCGAAGTTTCGAGCTCGTGCCAGATCCTTCAGAACGCGAAGAATTAACGAAGATCTGCTCAGATAAGTAGACGCATGCGTAGGATCGTTCTCAAATTGGGAGCGGAAATCGTTAACCACAGAATATCTGAGATAGTATTTCATACCCTTAATTGTAATGCTAGCTAACAGAGTAGCATTGAGATATTCTGACTCAATTCCATCACACAATTTAAAGAAGTTATCTTTAAGCTGAGTTTCCAATTCTAAAAACTTTGAGTCTAGACTGGTCCTTAATATGAATGCATTCTGAATCTGTTGCAATCTAGGAATACATTTGCAGCATTGGTGAAATATAAAATCAAAGAAGAAATCGGTTGTGAGCTCGAGAGACTGTTGAATTCTCTTATTCTGTTTCTTATTATATTTGTTTAATATTTCGTGGCAGTTCTTAATGATAACTAAGAACGAATTGGGATCATAAGAGCATTGTTTGAGATTAAGATCAGATAAGTATTCCTGTGTGCTCCTCTCGCATTCTTCTCTTAGAATCGACAACGTATTAAAAAATTGTTTCGCACCTTTTACTGAGTTTAGATTGAATAAAGAATCTATGTAAACAAGGATAATATTCTTTTTCTCAATATCAATCAAAGAGTAATAATGTGCGTTGGAATATTTAGAGGGTTGTTGGTCAGATAAGCGTTGGAAATCTCGCTTTCCAATAGCCTCATAGTGTGAAGTATCCGAAATGAGGTCAGTTTAGTACCAAACACACACATTTGCTTCATAATGGGTGATTCGATTATAGCTCGTTGGAGATCATTGCTTACATCGTGATTTGGAATTCTTTCAACCTGAATTTGAGATCTCCAACTATTCCACAAGGATTGGAAGCAGCTTTCAAGGCGTTCATTATCTTTGAAAGACAGGTCATCCTTTTTAAGATTAAGAAACAGGCTGTATACATCTTTAACAATTCCTTTGCGGAAGTTGTTAAATTTTTGGTCGACTTCCTTTTTGTTTCTCTGAATGTTGTATATAATATTATACTGTTCTTCGAGCTCCTTAATAAGCATTTCTCGTTTCAAATTAAAGTGAAACACCGTACTAGCTTTCCACTGCATGAGTATTGCCACGTGCTCGTGCTTAACAAAGAAATGCTCCATTATATTCTGCTCTAGTTCCACTTGTATACTAGGAGAAATCTGCTCTCTTCTTAACTTTCGAGTGAGTTTGTCCAGAGTTCCATCCAATTCGTCCGGTGAGGCATTCAGGAGAGAGTTAGTTGAGATAGATTTCCAATCAAAAATTTCGTATATGTACCTAGAATACCAAGAAGATAGACCGTAATCAAGCTCAGTTCGTGTGGTCACTTCGAGAGCATTCCGATAAGAAAACACGAAGTTTTCTTTTAGTACAGATTTCCAAAGTGTTTTCAGTTTTTTCGACCACTCCTTTACAGTTTGGAAATTTCTCTTTTGCTTGTCTGAATAACAGTTCAGTATGTAGGAATATAATTTAATCGCAGCCTTTGAATACCCCTGCGCAATCTGGTGCAAAGGAGGTTCTCCTTCAAACAACCCTGGAAAATAAAATACTTCTCGTTCCGGTTCAAACTCAATGACTTGAAAGAATTTGGTATATAATGCGGATTTATTTTCTTGGTGAGCTGCACTGATAGTCATCTGGTCAAGGGTCTTAATGAGGTTGCTTCTGGCTGCTACTAGATTTGTGTGAGCATGAGTATCTGGCACGTTTTGGTGCACAAACACACATCGTGGTTTATAGGAAATTTGATTCATTCTGATTAATGCAAACACTATTATCTGCAATATATCTTGGATCTCGCTGTGACCCTCACCGAACATGTTAATTATGGTCATATCTCCAAGGCCAACTGCAAATGTAGCTAACTCATTATCTCGCTTGTAAGAATAGTTCATAGAAAACTCGGGTGCCCTCAGCCCCTCTGTGTCCAAAAGAACTAAATAATCGTACCTAAAGTGGGAACAGAGTTTCTGATCGATAGGAACTAGCTGCATAAATATACCTCGAGTACAACGACCAGAAGATACAGGGAAGTTAGCACCGAACATAGTATTGAGGAGTGTCGATTTTCCGGAACTTTGGGTTCCAAGAATTGAGAGTACAAAAATGCGTTTATCGGGGCCAATAGTAAGATCAAGAGACTTTAAGACACTCGTAACCCAAGTAATAGGAACGTGACTGACATCACCGTCCATTATCTCAAATGCATGACCTTCAAAAAGCAATTTGGCAGCAATATCAGCTAAATGTTCAATTTTAAACTTGAATAGATTTGTCAAATGATCCTTTATAGCATCGTCAGTTAAAGTTTTGTACGCTTCAAAAACCTGGCCCAACTCACGAAATATATGTTCAATTCCGAAAGAAGATTCAACGATATTTTTACCAGCTTGTATAAGCGAAGATTTGCAACTGTTCATTTCCTCATCTAATAGATCATTTGAACCTACAGTCTCAGTTTCAGAAGAACAGCTTAGTCTGTGCCAGCGCTTATATTCCTCGTATAAAGGGGGAAGATACTGCTTGCACAATGAATTAAATTCGTTCTGCAGACCAATCCAAATAATATAAAACTCTTCGTTAAAAGTGCCATAAGATCTACAATGATTCATTATTTTGCACAAAAGTACTGAAGGGTTTACAAGTTTAATTATTTGTTTTAAACGAGCTTTATTCATTTTTGTTTCTTTAAAGATTTTGAAATTTGAAAAATCGGTTGAATTTTGCAAATCGAAATTGTTTGCGGCTCGTTTCGTTTTTGCCCATTCAGCCCACCCCTTGTTTTGAAGCGGAAGTAGTGTCTTTTTTAATTCCGCGAGGGGCATGGTGCTGATATCATTTGGGTTTGGTGAGAGAGATTCATACAACACTCCCATGATGTTATCAACTACAGAGTCACAGAATGTTATATTGTGTTCATCTATATCAACAGAAATACATAATTTGTGTGCAATTGAAATTGTATCATTCAGTGATAAATCCATGCGTTCTATAATTGCCATTCTCTTCACGATATTGTTAGTTATGGTGTTAGAAATTTTTGCTAAGTTATCATCTCGCAATAGGACAGTATCAGACAAATCAGACAAGAAATCTGGTGGTTTAATCTCATCTTGTTTTGATTGAATTGGAGGGGAATCTTCCTTGTATAAGAGATATACTGATTTGGAACCAAATTCTTTATGATAACAAGTAAGATCGTCATAAACTAAACTAAGTTGATTACATGGAACGAATACATAAATTAGTGTCGATACAGCTCCGATATAAAGTCTCTGTTTGTTGTAACTGAAGGCATTTCCCCTCATGTTAAGGATGGAATAAAGTGGTGTATTTTCTGAACTCATGTTCCCATTAACTTGAGGGAATAACCAACCAATCTCCACAGTTCCGTTAAGGAAGTAGCGAGTTTTGGTGCTCCCCAGCTGATCTCTGTGAAAAAAATAATTAGGTATTCCAATAATTTGATTCAAAATTTGTGATTTTCGACTGCGCGCACATTCGCCAATTCTAATGAAAGAAATTAGAGGATTCTTTTCATTCACAACTGAATAGGAACTTGAGCCTGAATCGGCAGCACGATAATCTTTGTGGAGAGTCCTCAAAGCAAATGTGTGTAGCATAGGATTTAGACCAGTTATTAAGGGGAGGGAGAGCTGACATTTCGAAATCTGTGTAATCAGTATTTGGCGAAATATTGGATGAGATCTGATGAAAAGAAAAAGAAAAATATCCATTGGATGTATGGATGAAGTATTTTGAGCCTCTTCTATTTTCTGAGTCTTAAACAGATCAAGAGTACTTGTTGTCTCGATAAGCTCATTTCCCGATATGAGAGTCTTAGGATATAGTCTACTATTGCTGTCCAGTATCATTATCCTACTCAGCATGTACCAAGGGAGTTCCGAGATGCTCAAGGAGCCTTGTTGAGAGCTCGATGAGGTGACTAGCATCGCTTGGCGTAAGGTTATTAGCGGGGGAATGGATATGTTCAGACGCTCACAAAATTCTTCCATTGCTAAGAGAAGAATCTAATAAAATACCCATGAGTTGAGCTCCGCTCCCTTAATTCTCCTAATACGACAATTCCACAAATTCAGTTGCTGTCTTTTTAGACAACTTTGTTAATATGAAATCAAGCAACATGCCCTATTCGATACTCTACTGTATAGTATATAAACCGTACTTTACCATTACACCTATTCTTGAAAAGAAGGTAGCTAATGTCTTCAGTTGTTTACAGAACATGGGCCTAGACACGGCGTGGGAGTGGTAGGGCCATTATGGCCCACTTATATTCTAACTACCTATATTATAACTCAGAGTTTAATCGAAATGGATTTTGATTGTACCTTAAGTTAATTAGATACTTAGTGAACGAAATAATAAATCAGTGGTTCCCAACCAGGGTCCACAAGATCTCAATGGGAGGGGGCACACAGAAAGTTTGGTACTTGCTATAGAGGGTCCAAGGGTGAAAAAGTTGGGAATCGCTGTATTAAATGGTATAAATCAGGTTTAGACATTTCTTGTGGTTGAATTGCTACAGTTAACTCCTGGTTATCAGAAACCTGCATTTCGGTCAACTCTTATACAAGAACTTTTCTATATTAGGAAAGAATAGTTCCATGTTTTGTCGAATACATTATACAATACTATATACTCGTACTATCTCTACTACTTTTCTGAAATTACAGTGAATTCTCGCTATACCGAAATGCTTGGGACCAGAGTGGACCATGGGTCGATGGGTCATGGGTCATGGGTCAGATGGGTCACCTAAATCGATGGGTCAGATGGGTCATGGGTCACGGCTCCGTGACCCATGACCCATGACCCATTTGGAATTTCAATGTATTCTCGCGTTAAAATACGAATCACACATCATCATAAATATTATAATAACATTGATGTGCATTGAAATACTAAACATAATCGACATTGCATCAAGTAGGTTTTTTGAGATAATTGATACTGTTGTTCTTTTATTCTGTTAATGTTACAGTATAGTATATGGATATTTATAATCGTGTGATGGGTCAATGGGTCACTTGATGGGTCATGGGTCAATGGGTCAATGGGTCATGGGTCAGAAATGGGATGGGTCAGATGGGTCATGGGTCACCAATGTTGACCCATGGTCCACTTTGCTTGGGACCTACCTATAAATTCCTTCGTTATATCCGGATATTCGGATATACTATATTATTATTTTTCTCCGTAGACGATGCCCTGACCACATCTTGATACATTGAGGGCTGAACCTTGGCATATAGGTTCGGAGTGACAGTCTAATTTGCATTTAATAATGAACTTGATAATCTATATTATTAAATCTCGATTGTTGTTTGTTTGTTTGTTTGTGTGTGTGTGTGTTTGTCCGGATTGTATTAAAGTGATGGGGGAATAGAAACCGCATTAATATATGAGATATAAACTAACTGTCAAATGTTATAATTGGTAAATAAATGATATAGTAGGTAAACAAGTATGCTGAACACGAATTTCGCATTTATAAATTTCTAATATGAATATTTGTTGTTGTTGTTTACACAAAAAGGTAAACAAATTAATGAAAATTCAAAATCAACCTAGAAGTTAGCTTTCAACGAGGATTATAGGTAAACAAGTATGCTGAACACGAATTTCGCATTTATAAATTTATAATATGAATATTTGTTGTTGTTGTTTACATACACAAATAAGTAAACAAATTAATTAAAATTCAAAATCAACCTAGAAGTTAGCTTTCAACGGGTATTATAGGTAAACAAGTGTGCTAAACATGAATTTCGCGTTTAAAAATTTATAATATGAATATTTGTTGTTGTTGTTTACACAAAATAGGTAAACAAATTAATGAAAATTCAAAATCAACCTAGAAGTTAGCTTTCAACGGGTATTATAGGTAAACAAGTATGCTGAACACGAATTTCGCATTTATAAATATATAATATAAATATTTGTTGTTGTTGTTGACACAAAATAGGTAAACAAATTTATGAAAATTCAAAATCAACCTAGAAGTTAGCTTTCAACGGGTATTATAGGTAAACAAGTATGCTAAACACGAATTTCGCATTTACAAATTTATGATATGAATATTTGTTGTTGTTGTTTACACAAAATAGGTAAACAAATTAATGAAATTCAAAATCAACCTAGAAGTTTGCTTTCAACGGGTTTTATAGGTAAACAAGTATGCTGAACACGATTTTCGCGGTTAAAATTTTCTCATATGAATATTTGTTGTTGTTGTTTACACAAAATAGGTAAACAAATTAATGAAAATTCTAAATCAACCTAGAAGTTAGCTTTCAACGAGTATTATAGGTAAACAAGTATGCTGAACACGAATTTAGCGTTTAAATTTTCTAATATGAATATTTGTTGTTGTTGTTGTTGTTGTTTACTCAAAATAGCTAAACAATTTAATGAAAATTCAAAATCAACCTAGAAGTTAACTTTCAACGGGTATTATAGGTAAACAAGTATGCTGAACACGAATTTCGCATTTATAAATATATAATATGAATATTTGTTGTTGTTGTTGTGGGCACAAATAAGTAAACAAATTAATTAAAATTCAAAATCAACCTAGAAGTTAGCTTTCAACGGGTATTATAGGTAAACAATTATGCTGAACACGAATTTAGCATTTATAAATTTATAATATGAATATTTGTTGTTGTTGACACAAATAAATAAATTGATTAATTAAAATTCAAAATCAACCTAGAAGTTAGCTTTCAACGGGTATTATAGGTAAACAAGTATGCTGAACACGAATTTCGCATTTATAAAATTCGAATATGAGTATTTGTTGTTGTTGTTGTTGTTATTTACACAAATAGGTAAACAAATTAATGAAAATTCAAAATCATAACGTCCCTTTCTACCATTTTCATGGTATAAAGTGTGAGGAGTAAGTTAACTTGAGGTGCGTAGTACCGATCTGTCGCAAAGCGACCGAGACCGAAGGGCTCGTATTTACATATTTGGATAGATAATTAAATTCTACACCTTATGGTAAATGACAAAAGTTCAATTTGGCCTGGTTTGTGCCATAATTGGGTGCCAATCTCCTATATTTCCTCACATTCAGATTCAGTAAAACTGTAAAATCACTGTAAAATTTTGCAATAAATATATTGACTAGACTTGTTAAATCTTACTCTATAGTTCCAAATTGCGATAATTATATTGATTTAACTTGTGGATTCAAGGTGGCTTCTAGTTAACTGTTATTTAGTCTGTAATATACAATAGATTGAAGGAAATTCAATTAATTAAGGAATTTGTTGAGAGTTAACTCAACTCACCGTGGATAACATTGCTAAAATAATTAACTATGTTTAATTTATTATTTTTTCATAATTAATGAATGGCATTAAATTTAAGATGGTTTAAGATAGAAACAAACTTCAAATTTATCAATCGTTCCTTTGTCCCGTAACAACTAAATCAATGAGTCTAAACACTTTGAGGACTTCATGACATGGTTAAAAAATGCAAAATTGCAGCTGTGCCGAAAGTATTTCCCTTTGGAGGCACTACTAGTTACCCAACTACCTAATGTAGTGCCTCCAAAGGAAATACTTTCGGCACAGGCTGCAATTTTGGACTTTATTTTTCCTTAGACGGTGCCCTGGCCAGAGCATTATAGTGGATGGGCTGAAACTTGGCACGTAGGTGCGGAGTGACCGTCTGAGGTTACGATTTTTGATTAACAAATTTTGGACACATTTTTAACACCTTGCAAAGATTTTTCTGGTCGATAACTCAATTTTTTAAATACTAAATCCCCTATTTTTATTTAACCATTGGATTCACCATAAAATTCTGAGGCTGATTGGTGAAAGCAAATTTCCACATGGTTTAATTCATGCCATAAGTGGAGGTTGAATTTCTTTGTTTACTCACACTTCAGTTTCAGTAAACAGTTAAATTTAAATATATTGTTTCAACTTGTAATAAATATATTGATTTAACTTGTCAATTCGCGCTGGCTTCTATTTAATTGTAGTATTACTATACAATGGATTAAGCAAATAAAATTACATAAGGAATTTGGTGACTTAACTCAACTCACCGCTAAAAGAATTAACTTTTCATATACTGATAATCTATTATCAATACATAATTAATGAATGAATGGCATTAAACTCAAGATGGTTTAAGATAGAAGAAGCTTGAAATTTTATCAATAGTTCTTTTGTCCCGTACCAACTGAATAAATAGGTGTTGAAACCTTGAGGCGTTGATGACATGTCCAAAATTGCAGCCTGTGCCAATAGTATTTCCCTTTGGAGGCACTACTAGTTACCCAACAACCAAATGTAGTGCCTCCAAAGGGGAATGTGTCTGCACAGGCTGCAATTTTGGATTTTTTTCTACTATCATTATCATCTAGTCTAACACCGGCTTTTTATAACTAATTATTTATTCTAAATGTGTAAAACATTCCAATTTTGTTGTATTTCCAATCGGTTTATTCAAACTATCGGATTTTCTTAATTTATTTCCATGCAAAGAATTGGTTAGAAAAAAAACGGATTCGACTGTACGTATTTGCAAACACAATATCTAACTTGGTCTAATCCCATTTTCATATCCCTAAATCACGATTTAATGTTAAGGTATTAGATTTATTCAATATTCAAAATTATCGAACTCTAAAATAACATTTTCCTAAAGTCATACGCCAAAATGAGCGTTTATCCCTCCTGGATAATTCCTTTCCACTTACAGGAGTCAGGAACAATCGAATAATTGTAGTAATCCTAGCAACTGGAATGAGGTCCAGGGAATGTATTTAGTTGTTAAAATCTGATAAATAATATCTAAAATCATCGGACATACCATATACTAAGCCTATATGACAGAATGGGACAATAAATTGTTTAATGAAGCACATGAGTGCATGAGAGAGTGAAAGTATATTTCGCTAATCGCAGCAGTTGTCTATCTACTGGCTGCTAACAGCTGTAGGGTCTTGACTGGACTGTTTGGACTCTTGTATATCCTGCCAGTGCTGGTCTGACACTTTAAATATAGCCTGCACTTGTTCCTGCATCTCTAATGTTACCTGAGGGTTTGTACATTGAGTAAATTCTTTCATTACATGGTTACGAATTAAAATTGGAGTAGAGTAGGAGATTTGAGCGCATAAGTAGTTTACTAAGTTGTGTATGTTAATGGTCACATATTTTAAATCAAGTTATTTTTGCATTATCTATGGTCGAGGGCAGTGGCGGCGCTTGTGCTACACCAATAGATGGTCACCCATGGGTCACATGTGTGTATTTTGGGGTGAATTACATATATACAGTAGAACCTCGTTAATAAGAACACCAACGGACGGTCCATATTTGTTCGCTTTATCCGGAGTTCGTATTAACCGGAGTAATACCCATTTAATAGCCATTGTAGGGAACTAATTTTGTGTAAATATCTGTTCGTCATATCCGAAATTCGTATTAACTGTTTCGTACTAACGAGGTTCTACTGTAGTATAATTCAATAATATTTAATCTAGTTTACTCAAGCTTTAACAAGGTGGTCAGTAGGGTGGTCAAGCACTAAAATATGGTGGTCAGCTGACCACCCTTGGCGCCGCCACTGGTCGAGGGTTACCCTCCTGATGCCTCACTGCGATGGGACCTAGACAGTTTATAGTCTTCATATTAGGTTGTAATCTCACAACAGACTATTAATATATCAAGCTCCTATACAATAAACTCCCAATATAACGAACTCGGATATAACGCTTATGACGAAGTTACTGTTACTCCCCAAATAAAGTTGTTGATTTAAACTAAGTGGACTTCGTTATAACGACAGTTCACAGTAGTCAGTAAACAGATCTATTCTAACGAGGCGTTTGGCGTGTTCTAGGATAAAACCCTGCTTATGGGAGCTTATATTCCAGCAGTAGGTAACTGCCCTACCGAGTGGGGGAAGTATATACTAGTTGTTCTATTCGTAAAAGTGGCATAAAATGGAATAGCTGCCCTATTAGTGGCACGCTCTCACGGAGTGCAGGTTCATACCAAAAGTATTTATAACCTCTGACCCGATTTATGCCGTTATAAATCTGTAACTTAAGAGAGGTGCTATATTGGTTAGATAACAGGATGAGAGAGAGATAACTAACCTGAGAGGTGAGGAGCGCATACCACTGCGGGTTGTGCTGGCTGAGGGACTCCAGTAGAATCTTGAAAGCTACAAACTCATCGAAGTCATGATCCACATCCACTATAGTCTCGTACTCGTTCTCTAGCTCGGTCTTCTGCAGGGAGTCCAGGTCGTGGTCGGAGCTCTCGGAGCTGTGCTCCTCGTCCCCGCCCCCGGCCTTGCGTAGCAATCGCTGGAATTCCTTTGCGTCGCCCTCGTCGTCAAGCACATCCTCCCCATCGCTTACGATGGACTTGCTGGAGACCTCGGTCTCATCTTCGTCGTCCGAGTTGAGTCCCGAGCCCGCGTCCGAGCCGTTGGAGGTGCTGCTCTTGCCCTCGTTCTCCTCGTAGGCGCGTATGAGTGTGTTCAGCATCTGCACCATGGCGGGGAGTATGGCGGGGGCCAGCCGCTGGAAGCACTCGAGCTGCAGCGCGGCCTGCGACTGCAGCAGCGAGCAGAGCGCGAGCACGGATATCTTCCGGTCGTGTATCCCGTCCAGCTCGTCCGGGTTCTCGATCCACCCGGAGAGCAGCTGGGGGGTGACGCTCTCCTGGCAGTTCGGGAACCGCGTGCTCTCCAGCAGCTGCAGCACTATGTCGGGGGAGGTGAACAGAGCGGATATAACCACCACGAAGCACTGGGACCGCAGCTCGGGGGTCTGAGTGCTCTGCGTTAGCTTGCGCATGGGAGGAGTCAGTATAACGGGCAGCCATGCGTCCACCTTGCCCTTGAGGTTGAGTATTATTATCTCCAGCATCTTACATGCGTATTGCTGCGAGTTCTCGTCCTCGGATCTCTCCAGGACCCCGGTGCACATCTCTATTACGCACTCCATGTGCTTGGAGTTGGATAGGAAGGTGTCCTCATCCACTGACACGTAGTTGTACAGAGTGGGCATTATGCTGGGGAAGTAGTCGAATGCGTCTCTCTGGAAGCAGTCGTATATGAGGAATAGGAGCTCCCACATGGCGGGGCTCACCTGGTCGTCGGTAAGTCGCTCTATTATCTGGAACACCTCCTCGTACAGGTCCAGGAGCCCCGTCTTGAGCAGGTACACCACCAGCTGTCCGATGCACTGCTCCAGCTGGGAGAGCAGCGGCAGGTTGCTGGACATAGCCGTCAGCAGCGACAGGATGGAGTTAAGGATACCCATCGCGACCAGGGATTTGGAGAACTCTGCGTCGTCCACCGCTAGCTCCACCTCGTTATTATGCACCTGTACGTCTGACGAGTCCGCGTTGATATCGTATATATCTGAGAATGTCTGCACGAGACTGGTGCAGAGGTCCACGGCTATCCCGGCTATATCCGCCCCGTATATGCGTATTATGTCCCTCAGCGCGTCCGCTATATCGTCGTTCTCGGTCTCCTTAACGAGCAGCAGCAGCTCCCGCAGCAGCTGCGCCACGAACGGCTTTATGATCTCGATGCTCTCCTCGTGGTCCTCGAAGAGACTCAGCAGGCCTATGGCCGCCTCCACGCGGACAGGGAGCTCGGTCTCGCTCATGAGACAGCGGATGAGCCCCTCTATGGCCAGGTGCAGGTTGGGAGGGGAGAGACGCAGCTTGTTGAAGGTGTGGAACATCCAGCAGGCCCGGGCCCGCAGGTACGCTATGCTGGACGCGAATAGCGGGTACACGTAGCGGACAAACAGGCCTTCTATCTCCTGGGGGGTAGGGGAAGGGAATAAGAATACAGTATACTCCGCTTAATAGAGCGTACGTACTAACCGAGTTGACACTACATAGAGATACGTATACAGTGGATACCGGATATAAGAACATATCGGTTATAAGAGATACCGGATATAAGAACATATCGGATATAAGAACAGTATATTGGAAAACGGTTTCCATATACCCATATAATTTATACCGGTTATAAGAACACTATATGTAGTTCCCGACGAATTTTTATATCCGGAGTCCACTGTACATTAACAAACTTTGTTTGTACAAATCAGTACGTACCAGGGTGTGATACAGAGGGGGGGGGGGGTGGGGGGACTGGGATTTTCCCCCCCAACAAAAATTTATGTATCAAACCTTGCGTACTATACCAAGGTACGTACTAACCGAGTTCCACTGGTTATAAGCCTACTATTAATACAGTGCATTACCTGTCTAAGAGCCTTCTGATCGTATATAGCATCGCAGGCACATGATATGACGTGCAGAGCCCCGTCAGTTCTCTGCGCATTCCATTCCTCCCCCTGGTTCCCTAGCACGCGCATGCAGTGTTGCAGGACCATGGATAGCATGCCGCGTCGCTTCTGCATGCACTCTTGTAGCAGGGACTCTGCGGCGCTAACCGGAGACATAAAGTCGTCGAATATATCGAATCTAATGCGAATGTATTCCGCGGGATCCTCGTCCCACATCTGCTGGTCCCGCTGCGAGTGGCACATCAGTGGGAACACCAGCGCGAGGAACAGCGGCTCGAAGTTAGGCTTTATGAGCTTCCAGGAGACGGCGTGGCTAATCGAGTAGGCCAGGTAGGAGAGGGAGGTCTGTAGGGTCGCGTCCGTCATGAGACAGCCCTTGGCGTGCAGGTCTAGCTGCTGAAGAATAAGCGTTACCACTTTCTCAGAGTAATTCTGTGTGAAGAACTTCTTGAAGCGCACGTACTTCTTCTCCTCCATATCGAAGTACTTTACGATCAGCTGATAGAGAGTGCGCAGGGCCCACTTCTTGCACTTCCACCACTGCGCCGCGGGCCGCGCCTCCTCGCCCAGCGCCGCGTCTGCCGCGGGCACGGCCCGGCCGATAACGCAGAGCCAGTAGGGGAACCACTGGTGCAGGATGTGGTCCTGGAATATGGAGAGCGGCAGGTGGCAGTTCACCACGTAGAACACTGACTTGAGCACGTAGTGCTGCACGAAGTACGCCAGCTCCTCGTCCTGCTCCAGCAGTGCGCGGCTCCGCTGGAACAGCAGCGGCAGCAGCGTCTGTATCAGCCCCAGGAACTCTCCGCGCTCGCTGTCCGGCTTGAACTGGTACTTCCGGCCGACCTGGTACAGCGCGAGCGCCGCCCCGCGCCACTGCTGCGGAGACTCCGTCTCGAGGTACCCGCGCAGTAGCGGCACCAGCTCGGGCCAGACGCGCGGAAAGTCGCACCTCGCTATCAGCTCCAGGCAGTAGCAGAGCGGCATGCGCGTGTTGTCCGCGGTGAGCACAAGCGCGTCTATGATGCCCCCGCGAATAACCGCCTTGTCGGCCTGCGGAATGACGTACTGCGGCTGCTCCTGCTCGCGCTCGCTCTTGTCGCGCCAGAGCCGCCCTATCGTGTTCTTCAGGTACACGGCAGCCGACTGCCGGATGTGCGCCGGCATATCTATCGAGGTGTCCACGGACACGCGCAGGAGGAGAGGCGTGAAGCCCGCCTGGAAAGAGGACTCTTCCAGGAAGCACTCTGCGTTCTTGCGAATGTCTGCGTCCATCTCTACCGTCTTGCTGAGGGCAGTCACCAGCACCTCCAGGGGAGACTCCATACACCTAGCTGTACTGTATTACTCGATAAGCACCGGGTCAATAAAAATGACAGTCGTATGGTAAATTAAAGCACATTCGTAAATATTGTTTTAGCAACTACGAGAATGGTTCTACCGACAGTATACGTGCGAATTTGCCAAAATCAATGGCATTACACTCCAGTGATCAACTAATGTGTCAAATTTTATATTATACTAATGTCATCTTTGTTGACCCGGTGCTTATTCAAGCCCTCGGCGCTTATTCAAGGAAATACGGTATTCTAATGAGCATACTGTCACCAAGTAAATTATCTACGACTAGATTTAGTTTGAGCTCGCTCACACGCGCCTATAGTGTGTATTAAGTCTATAGCAGTGTTTCTCAACGTTAGACTCGAGGGGGGCGATAAAATGGCGGTTTTACTTAGAAATGGCACCTGCCCTCCGGTGCCGCGATTCGCTAAGGAGGCGACAGACTGAAAAGGTTGAGAAACTCTGGTCTATAGGAACACCTCTCCATTTTCGCCTGCCTATTAAAGTTTCCTTTAAAACTTACGCGCCTAGAAGACCTTGATCATTATGAAATTATAAAATTAAATTGTTTATTTAGCCCCAAACAAATAACAGTATAGGTTTATTGTACACAAACATCATTTATATACAAATAACTAACAGATAAAACCGTTATTTATTCCAGAACTGAGGATCTAAGCTCATCTGGGTCTGGAACCTGTCCACCCAGCTCTTCACGACTCTGGCAGGAATGAACTGATCAGCTGACGCAGGGCTGATACAGGACGGGGAGACCTCGAATGACAACGCATAGTTGATAAACGAATCCAGCATCTTGGAGATAAACTGGGTTTGGAAATCTACATTCACAACCTGCGTATGTGTCTCAGGCACCTTCTCTGCTATACCAATCAGTGGCTCCACTGATATCCCAATGAGCACCGCTGTGCTAGCGATGTTATGCGGTAGAGAATGGCTCGCGGCGCCGAACGAGCTAGCGGCCGCCCCGGGGTCCCCCCTGGCTATTCGGAATATCGCAGACGGTTTCTCGTTGGACACGAATCCTAGGTACTGCCACAGAGGCTCTGTCTGTAGGGGGGACGGCCAGCCTATGTGTATGGATCCCCCGTAGCCCTCGGGGAAGGGCGTGGCGCCTGTCATGAACACACACAGGTGGTTAACAGTGGAGGCGTTCTCAACCTGCATTACGAACAGAGACTCGGAGACCTGACTGCTCTCTGTGCAGGGGAGACGGCCAGCCGCTAAATAGCCAAACATAGCTAGCACCTACCATGGATAATAGACATGCAATCACTCAGTGCTCCATACATTTACATTTTGATGGTGGCTAATTAAGCCACCACCACACTTTTTCTAGTGGCTAAAGACCTGTTTAATTAACAAACCACTGATGGCGTAACAAACTTTTGTTGCCGTAAAATAACACTGATATTAATAACAAATAACGCAACTAAAAATATAATCTATAAATAATCCAAAATTTATGGTGGATAAATAAGATTTTTGGTAGCAATCGCCACCAAACCACCTAATTTGTCGAGCACTGACAAGTAAACCCAGAATCTCTAGTTACGATTGGATCCTTTGGGGCAGGGGAGTAGGAGCAGGTGCGACCTAGACCGCACCAATAAATATTCTAGGTAACCACATAATATTCGTGTACAACATTAACAAACATAGGTGCAGCATTAATTCACTCAATAATGTGACTTCACTTCGCAGCTCCAATAATATTTGGCTTGCTACGGGCCTGTGGGTCAGGCCCGTAGCCAGGATTTTGGATTTGGGGGGTCCTGAGCGAGTGAAGCGAGCCAATAAGGGGGCCTGGGGGCATTGCCCCCAGCGAATAAAAAAATTTACTTTAACAGAAGACCGATTTGGGGTACGGGAAACTCTATTGCAGTTTTGCGGTACGGGAAACTCTACTGCAAGAATAAGTAATCTAATTAAGTGCAAAAGATAGGATAGAATAATAAACATGATAATTAACAGACAGTAATCAAGTCCTATTAAGTAGACCCTAGGCATGTTTTTTTGAGGTACTTTTGAAACATGTGTAGTCCTCTGTTTTTTATTGCTAATGAAAAAAAAGTCTGACAGATTGGGGGGATCCTAGGACCCCCAGAACCCCCCCCTCTCCCACCGCCACTGCTGTGGGTAATTAGTAATTACAGTCTGTTCTCTCTAATTGTCCACTTTTCTAATAGTCCACTTATTTACTTGTCCAATCAACTATTTATATATCTGTAATAGTCCACTTTGGGACATTTGAACACTGGTGGACTATTATAGAGAACAGAGTATAAGTTGTTTTGATGAGTTTTGAAATAATGCGATAATTCCTGAAAAAATAATACCCTCAATATGAGTGGTTTTACATTACTTTGTCGGGAAATGTATTACAATTACTTAGGTATAAATAGTTAATATATTTCAGTGACAATAAATAACAATTCAGGACAATAACATAGTATTAGTACCTATCAGTGCTCGAAAAAATGAAATTTTGATGGTGACTAATTAAGCCACCACCTCACATTTTCTGGTGGCTAAAGAATAAACAACGGTCGGTTTAACAAACCACTGATGGCTTAACAAACTTCTGATGCCGTAAAACAACACTAATATTAAAATAACAATTTACGCAACGAAAATATAATCTACACAAAGTCAAATAATCCACAATTTATGGTTGCTTAGATAAAGCAAGAATATCATCCACATTAGTGGAGTTAATTAACATTCTAACTTCAAAGATCCGACCAGAAGTGCTAAATATTTGTACATGGTCGGCAGGGTGTTATACAGGAGTATAATTGAACACTCCTAAGTTCACTAGAGTATGAATTTTGTACGCCTAAATGGTTAGTTTTGTATTAATATACGTATGGGGACTTTCGGCAGTTTTCTCTTAAAGGAAAACATATCCCAATTTATACGCCTCTAGGCGTATGGCGCGCTCCTGGATAAACCCTGATGGTCGGCCAGGCCCGATCAAATCCGATGCTATTAACCTTTCCCGACCCGCTTGGACTCTAAACCCGACCCGAAACGAAAAACTCGAACTCGATTCCAACTCTGGCTGGTAAGTGGTGTGAGCATCTTTCGATTCTGGAGTAATGTCGAAAAATTGTACAACACTAGTCCTATAATGTCCGTTCCGAAAATGGGTTCAAGAAAATTATTTAGACTAAAATTGCAGGATTAAATGGATGCGACATGGCAGCGATTAACTTCAATGGAGTAAGTGAAAGTTATTATGAAGAAAAGTATAAGAAACTTATTTGCTTAGAATCGATTCATAACAATACAATTTAGTAATTTTGTGAACAGAATCTGGAATATCTGGAATATTATGCTGTGAAGGGAACTAAGGGATATTATATAAGAAAAGAGGTGAGATTACCCTGACAATAATTGTTGTTTCGAGATCATTCTAGAGATTCCAGCGTCTAATTGGAATACAGGGTCTTCCAGGTTTTTCATGGACTCTTGTAAATCTCGAGTTTCTTGGGTTAATTGTGTCAAATTCTCCCCATTGATTTTGGTTTGGGTTTTGATCTCATTCAAATTCTTCCAATTGATTTTGCTTTGAACCTCGATCTTTTTCAAAATCTTCGAATTGAATTTGCTTTGAGCCTCAGCCTTATTCACTCGAGACTCCAGCTTTTTTAGATTTTGTTCAGTTTTCTTGAACCATGAGTTGTGGCCTACTTTTGAGTGGGAAGGCATTTAGTTTCTAACGAAAGGTATAAATGTATATCTACATTATTAAATCTCGATTGTTGTGTGTGTGTTTGTTTGTCCGAATTGTATTAAAGTGATGGGGTAATAGAAAAGGCATTAATATATGAGATATAAACTAGTAACTGTCAAATGTTATAATTGGTAAACAAATGTTATAATAGGCAAACAAGTATGCTGAACACGAATTTCGCATTTAAAAATTTATAATATGAATTTTTGTTGTTGTTTACACAAAAAGGTAAACAAATTAATGAAAATTCAAAATCAACCGAAAAGTTAGCTTTCAACACTGTTACAGGTATAATAGGTAAACAGTGTGCTGAACACGAATTTCGCATTTATAAATTTAGAATATGAAAAACAAGTTAAAACTATGGAAGGGATGATATAACTCCCTTTCTACCATTTTCCATGGTAGAAAGGGTGAGGAGTAAGGCCGCAAAGCGGCCGTTAACTTGAAGTGCGTAGCACCGATCCGTCACAAAGCGACCGAGACCGAAGGGTTCGTATAAAATATATGTAAACAAAATACAACTACAGTGGAACCTCCACAAATGGGGTGCCAGGGACGCAAGTTATTTCCAGGCACTCCGTCTCCGACAGCCACTGGCACCATTCTGTCTGTAATGCCATTATTCTTGGTTTGTGGTATTAGAGTCACTCTCACCCAGTGGTGCTCTGCTGAGGGAGCGGATTGGAGGGCCGCTCCCATACTTTATTGAATAGACAGAATACAACCAGGTTAAAAGGGTTTAGGATCTCGGGATTCCGGCCAATTTTAACTATGGAATTACTTACCTGCCAACTTTGTCCGGACAAATCCAGAACTCAAGCCAAGAACTCCCTGGACATCGGCTCATTTCTCTAGAGGGCTCGAGCGTCAAAAATTTCTTTTGTCGGGAAATGTATTACAAATTACAATACTTATAGTCCAGCCGCTTACAACGAAAAAAAGGTTAATCATGCATTTTTATATAGAATTTTCAGACTTTGTAGGTTTGTTCTTTCATGCAAATAGTGTATTTTTGGATATAGTGCCAACTCCAAATTCCAATGTATCGGCCACAATTGACCACTTAAGGTACACATTTTGAAGGTGTTAGAACTCCTCTAACTTCCTCAAATCAAGTCCAATCCAATTTTTATGCCGATATTCGTAATCAACACTAAATTTAGCTTCATTTAAGTGGTCACCTGAGACAATTTTTCCTTGACGACGCAGGAATGTTGTAGGAATTTAACAACATTCCATTCTCAAATTTATTCTAACCCTATCGAGTGACCCCTTGTTCGACTCCACTCAGCTTCCTGAAGCTAGTTAGACACATGCGGACCCTCTCAAAAGTCATTTGGTGCAATTGTACTGTTCTGACATATTGTTCCGGCTGCAAAATGGTTCCAGCCGGAACCAATTTGTCATAAATTGTTCATTTAAAAATTAGTTCCGGGCTAAATTTAGAGTGTTAATCATTTCTATGGGTTTGTCTAATCCATAGCAAATTCGTTCCGGCTTAATTTATACCAGTAATCACACTTAGACGGGTTCCTTATGCAGCACTTAAGTAACACTTCAAACCAAGTTTACAAAATATAAGGCAAATACAAATATATTTTTATGTAAATAGGGGTTAGAATCCCGGGACTGGATATATTTCTGGGATTTGAATCCCGGGACCGGATATATTTCTGGGAATTGATTCCCGGGGATTCTTTCTAAATCCCAGGTTTCAATACTTCATTTGTTAATAGTTTTTCTGTTATACGGTATATACGTATATACCCCTTCGTTGCCCCGGTATGTGAATGTCAAACTGAAAATAAATTCAATTTCAATTGAATTGAAATGGGATTTTTCATTTATACCTTTACCCCTGGCAACGAAGGGTTTAATTGACCTAACAACAGTTAGAATAATCAAAAAAAGTATTCAAAATCTCAATTGTAAGATCACTCAACCGCTACGCGCTCTCGTCTATTCATTAAAATGTGGCTCATTATTAGTTGTTTCAACTTAACAACAAACATTCTCTTATTTGCCAGGAAACAAGTTCTATTCAGCAAATGTATTAACCAGTATATTTGTCGAAGCTAGTCTTTAGGTGAAGTATAATACTTGACAACTTGTTTTCCTATTTGCTACAAAGTGTCAAAGACAACAATAAATATCATTTTAGAAATATTCCGATTCTAAATTGGAAATCATCATCCTTGTTACCTATGAAACCCGTTGGAAGCTGGCCTCTAATGTGCATTTCGAATTTATCAACTTTTTGCTTATTTTGTAACAGCAACAATAAATACAGGTGAACGAACTCGGATATAACGAAATACCCGCTTATTAACGGAGCACGAAATGAATTAATTATTATCCTCTTATAACGCTAGAATACACAGGTCACGAGCACTTCGTTATAACGAGAGTTTACTGTATTAACCGTAGACTGCAGGAGTGATTTTCAGGAAAATAGCATACCCTGTAGTTCTTTGTATTTATTATTTAGAACCTATTAACTTGAAATCCAACAAGAACAAAATAGTATATCAACATGCTAGAATTTTTGAAAACATTTACTAGAGGATTTCGACAAAAAGTGATGACACATACTTTCTCTTTAAATCGAAATAACGCCGTAAACATGTAAGTAATCCTTTGTTTCTAAACTTGAACAATGACGAATATTTTATTAGTTATCAGATCTCAAAAATTGAACAATTCCGATTCACTAAACGAAGGTTAGATCGTTTTAAAAAAATCGACAAATTGGGTTTTGATAACCATGGATTACGAAAAAATAAATATATTTGAGTTATATCTATTACAACTCTGTATCAGTCAAACCAAATATACTAAAATAGATATTATTTAGTCTAATGTCTTCTTTCGGGTATTTCCACGGTCAAATTCTAACATTTAGAATTTACCAAAGCAAGTGGCAGGCAAGTGGAGCAGTTCACTTTTATGCTACGTCATCATAACAATTTCTGAAAATTTTGATTTTTTGAATGAAATCGATAGAGAGTACAAAACTATGTCTAAATCCGAATTTTCTTGAAATTTAACTATTTGACCGACATGTTTACCTCCTGTTACAACGTGTATCAGTTAGGCAGTCGACAGTTTATAAGAAAAATTTGTAAATGCGAAATTCGTTTTCATACTTACTGTTTAAGAACAAAGCTGGTATAATAAAGACGACTGTGTTTAACATTAATCCAGTAAATATCATACACAGGGCCGGTAGAAGCGGCCAGGCCAATAGCCTAACCACTCTCACGTCACTAGTTAGGCCGGTCAAGCCATGGCCTGACCACTATAACTGCTTCCACCGGATCTGATACATACCTTGTATTAATAATCACGAGATTGGATAGCATCTAATTCGAAATCCTGAGACTATAAGCTCTATTTCGAAGGTTAATTCAATTAGTACGTAGGATAATACACATATTTACTACTTCCCAGAGGCCGAGGGTACATGGTTTTAATTATAATGTACCTGAGCAAGGGTGGTGATTACGTAAATGTTACTTAAGTGTTGCATAAGGAACCCGTCTAAGTGTGATTACTGGTATAAATTAAGCCGGAACGAATTTGCGAGACAAACCCATAGAAATAATTAACACTCTAAATTTAGCCCGGAACTAATTTTTAAATGAACAATTTATGACATATTGGTTCCGGCTGGAACCATTTTGCAGCCGGAACCAATATGTCATAAATTGTTCATTTAAAAATTAGTTCCGGGCTAAATTTAGAGTGTTAATTATTTCTATGGGTTTGTCTCGCAAATTCGTTCCGGCTTAATTTATACCAGTAATCACACTTAGACGGGTTCCTTATGCAACACTTAAGTAACATTTACGTAATCACCACCCTTGCTCAGGTACATTATAATTAAAACCATGTACCCTCGGCCTCTGGGAAGTAGTAAATATGTGTATTATCCTACGTACTAATTGAATTAACCTTCGAAATAGAGCTTATAGTCTCAGGATTTCGAATTAGATGCTATCCAATCTCGTGATTATTAATACAAGGTATGTATCAGATCCGGTGGAAGCAGTTATAGTGGTCAGGCCATGGCTTGACCGGCCTAACTAGTGACGTGAGAGTGGTTAGGCTATTGGCCTGGCCGCTTCTACCGGCCCTGTGTATGATATTTACTGGATTAATGTTAAACACAGTCGTCTTTATTATACCAGCTTTGTTCTTAAACAGTAAGTATGAAAACGAATTTCGCATTTACAAATTTTTCTTATAAACTGTCGACTGCCTAACTGATACACGTTGTAACAGGAGGTAAACATGTCGGTCAAATAGTTAAATTTCAAGAAAATTCGGATTTAGACATAGTTTTGTACTCTCTATCGATTTCATTCAAAAAATCAAAATTTTCAGAAATTGTTATGATGACGTAGCATAAAAGTGAACTGCTCCACTTGCCTGCCACTTGCTTTGGTAAATTCTAAATGTTAGAATTTGACCGTGGAAATACCCGAAAGAAGACATTAGACTAAATAATATCTATTTTAGTATATTTGGTTTGACTGATACAGAGTTGTAATAGATATAACTCAAATATATTTATTTTTTCGTAATCCATGGTTATCAAAACCCAATTTGTCGATTTTTTTAAAACGATCTAACCTTCGTTTAGTGAATCGGAATTGTTCAATTTTTGAGATCTGATAACTAATAAAATATTCGTCATTGTTCAAGTTTAGAAACAAAGGATTACTTACATGTTTACGGCGTTATTTCGATTTAAAGAGAAAGTATGTGTCATCACTTTTTGTCGAAATCCTCTAGTAAATGTTTTCAAAAATTCTAGCATGTTGATATACTATTTTGTTCTTGTTGGATTTCAAGTTAATAGGTTCTAAATAATAAATACAAAGAACTACAGGGTATGCTATTTTCCTGAAAATCACTCCTGCAGTCTACGGTTAATACAGTAAACTCTCGTTATAACGAAGTGCTCGTGACCTGTGTATTCTAGCGTTATAAGAGGATAATAATTAATTCATTTCGTGCTCCGTTAATAAGCGGGTATTTCGTTATATCCGAGTTCGTTCACCTGTATTTATTGTTGCTGTTACAAAATAAGCAAAAAGTTGATAAATTCGAAATGCACATTAGAGGCCAGCTTCCAACGGGTTTCATAGGTAACAAGGATGATGATTTCCAATTTAGAATCGGAATATTTCTAAAATGATATTTATTGTTGTCTTTGACACTTTGTAGCAAATAGGAAAACAAGTTGTCAAGTATTATACTTCACCTAAAGACTAGCTTCGACAAATATACTGGTTAATACATTTGCTGAATAGAACTTGTTTCCTGGCAAATAAGAGAATGTTTGTTGTTAAGTTGAAACAACTAATAATGAGCCACATTTTAATGAATAGACGAGAGCGCGTAGCGGTTGAGTGATCTTACAATTGAGATTTTGAATACTTTTTTTGATTATTCTAACTGTTGTTAGGTCAATTAAACCCTTCGTTGCCAGGGGTAAAGGTATAAATGAAAAATCCCATTTCAATTCAATTGAAATTGAATTTATTTTCAGTTTGACATTCACATACCGGGGCAACGAAGGGGTATATACGTATATACCGTATAACAGAAAAACTATTAACAAATGAAGTATTGAAACCTGGGATTTAGAAAGAATCCCCGGGAATCAATTCCCAGAAATATATCCGGTCCCGGGATTCAAATCCCAGAAATATATCCAGTCCCGGGATTCTAACCCCTATTTACATAAAAATATATTTGTATTTGCCTTATATTTTGTAAACTTGGTTTGAAGTGTTACTTAAGTGCTGCATAAGGAACCCGTCTAAGTGTGATTACTGGTATAAATTAAGCCGGAACGAATTTGCTATGGATTAGACAAACCCATAGAAATGATTAACACTCTAAATTTAGCCCGGAACTAATTTTTAAATGAACAATTTATGACAAATTGGTTCCGGCTGGAACCATTTTGCAGCCGGAACAATATGTCAGAACAGTACAATTGCACCAAATGACTTTTGAGAGGGTCCGCATGTGTCTAACTAGCTTCAGGAAGCTGAGTGGAGTCGAACAAGGGGTCACTCGATAGGGTTAGAATAAATTTGAGAATGGAATGTTGTTAAATTCCTACAACATTCCTGCGTCGTCAAGGAAAAATTGTCTCAGGTGACCACTTAAATGAAGCTAAATTTAGTGTTGATTACGAATATCGGCATAAAAATTGGATTGGACTTGATTTGAGGAAGTTAGAGGAGTTCTAACACCTTCAAAATGTGTACCTTAAGTGGTCAATTGTGGCCGATACATTGGAATTTGGAGTTGGCACTATATCCAAAAATACACTATTTGCATGAAAGAACAAACCTACAAAGTCTGAAAATTCTATATAAAAATGCATGATTAATGTTGTAAGCGGCTGGACTATTAGGTATAAATAGTTAGATATATTTCAGTGACAGTAAATAACAATTCAGGACAATAGCATAGTATTACAGTGGATAACGGACACTCCAAATTGCGGACAACCTCTAAATAACGGACAACCCTCGTGGCACGGATTTATTTATTTAGCATATGTCTAATAGAAAATCAACCTCTAAATAACGGACAATGGTTCCGGTCCCAAGGTGTCCGTTGTTCAGAGGCTCTACTGTAGTACTTATGCTCTTAGCACTTGTATTTAAGAATGGAATACCAGTTACATTCAAATCCTCACTTCTCCTATCCCGTATAGGAGGATAGCAAACACAGCTTTGCTTTCGGGGAGACAGGTAAATCGTGTATTTACAGATTCTAGATTTATCCCTGCCTTTGCTGAGATATATAGTCAAGTGGTAGACGCGTGTGCTATTATATACTCACATATCGGTATATTTAGTTCCACAGAAAATATGCTGGCCGCCCAATTAGCAGCGTCACTACCTGGTTAGTGACAATAACCGCGATACCGAACTCGTCTGCATTCTCTTTAGCGGGTAGGTGCGTCTGTCGGTCGGAGAGCTCTCTCCTCCCCGAATAATCGGTCCTAATTGATCACTTATTGAGTTTACCATTCAGTGGCACTGGCCTCCACCCAGGGTGCTATCCAGGCGTGCTGGGCGCGCCTAAAGGAGCGTAATTTTACAGGATTTTATCTAGGCGTACAAAATCGATTTTAGGCCTACAATATCGAGTTGCTCCCATATACTTAATACAAAATGACTAATCTAGGAGTACAAAATTAAAACTTAACGAGCTCTAACAAAATCTAGGAGCGGTGTAATTTTTTCCTGGATGAAAGCCTGCCTGTATCAACAGCTGGACCTGATCAGGGAATTATCCAGGAGCCGAGACGCTCCTTTTGGAGTATGATTTTAGGAAGAATGTTAATTAGGAGCGCGAAAATTTGGAATCTTCTGCATAGCGTAACATTAATTAATTTGTGATTTAGCGCTATGAAATTGGACCAGACCAGGATTAGGAGGGTATTTACAAATGGCTGTAAATACACTGGACTTGATCAGTGTAGTAGGCCCTAGGTAGGTATTAGAGCTCTGTGCGGGTCATATGCGGGACCCGCACCCGACCCGCATCTATTAGTGATTGACCCGCCCCGCCCCGAAATACGACAATATAAACAAATGAACCCGCACCAACCCGCAATTAAGTCACATTAACCCGCACCAACCCGCAACTAACTCACATTAACCCGCACCAACCCGCAACTAACTCACATTAACCCGCGCCCAATCCGAACCAAACCGCACCAACACTTGATGACCAGTATTATCGTTAGGATTATATAATAGGTTGTAAACACTCGGCGCACAAAAATATTTACATCCTTAAGGAATAAAGAAGACGGCAATATGTTTTGGGCGGAAATTTGAAGAATTACGAGTTTATTATGTATTCGGGATTACGAAATAATTCACAGTACAATTCGTTCCATCGCAAGACTTCTGCCATCTTAAGATTATATTGACCATTAATTTTGCTTAGGAACTATAGAGGGTAGATTGTTACAATTAGTGGACACTGCGACCCCAAATATTCCTTAGAGAGATCTCTTGCGCAAAGCCGCACTGACCCGCATCAACCCGCAGTAAGAATCTCTGACCCGCACCTGACCCGCAAGACGATTCCTTCACCCTCACCCGATTCGCCCCGCAAATTTTCTGATCCTTTGACCAGCAAGAACCCGCGAGTTGCGGGTCCCACAACCCGCATTTATTAACCCGCCCCGCGCAGTGCTCTAGTAGGTATACGGTCCGCAACTGCTAGCATCCGCTCCGGACGGAACGTGCCTCTGTGTCGATGTAGAGACTTCCCCTCGCCCCGCCCCCGCCCTGGTAATTGGGAGCTGACACGTGGCAGCCCGCGTGTGGCACAGCTGGGTCTTGTCGCTGCGGAATTCTACGAACATTTCCGTAATAGACCCAGTCTCAATGCCGCCGCTTATAAGTTTGTCGAGCTCTGAGCTGCCAGTTGTGAGCTTACAATGTCAGACAGCTTCAGATGGATCCCATTGATATAAGCTTACTCGCATCGGATAGAATTTTGCCTACGATCGCATTACTGATGCCTTTGATAATGTTTATCATAGGATCAGTGGCGTATCCAGGATTATCGTGAGGGGGGTGCTTTGGAGCGAGCTTAGCGAGCGATGGTAAGGGGGTGGGGGGTCTTGGGGGGCAATCCCCCCAGGATTTTTAAAAATCTTAGACGCTCAAACATCGATGTACAGCTATTCTTGTCACATATTAGGAGAAGTGTAATATTGGGCAGTTGTACCAAATTATAAATAACAACATATCCCTTTTGGAAACCAGTTATGAAATAAATGCTACACATTGTAATTTGTTTGGGAAATTCAGATCCTCCCATTTAGCAGCTCAATAAATTTCAGTTGCACGATAAGGATAGCTTGAATCCAAATGATACTAAAAGTGAAGTAAAATCCAAAATTGCAGCTGTGCCGACACATGTTCCTTTGGTGGCACTATATTTTTGGTTAATTGATAGTGCCTCCAAAGGAAAATGCGGTCGGCACAGTTGCAATTTTAGATTTTATTCGCCATGTCATGAACGAATCAAGGTGTTTAGACCCATTTATCAAGTTGTTACTGAACAAAGGAACGATTTATGACTATGTTGAGTTTAATAACATTAATTAATTATCTATTGATAATAAATTATTTAAATACAGTTAACTCCGCTTAATAGAGCCACCTCGGGACCAGGTAGCTTTGACCCGATTAAGCGGAGAAACCGATTAACCGAAAATATTGTAAGCCAAACTGTAATTCTGTCCTATAAATCCTGTGAAATTTTGACCCGATTAAGCGGAGAAACCGATTAACCGGTGGCTCTATTAAGCGGAGTTAACTGGTTAATTATTTTAGCAATGTTATCCACGGTGAGTTGAGTTAATTCAATAATGTCCTTATTTAATTTAATTTGCTGTAATCCATTGTATAGTAATACTACAATTAAATAGAACCCAGCTCGAATTGACAGGTTAAATCAATATAATTATCTCAAGTTGAAACTAGAGTAAGATTTAACAAGTTTAATCAAACACTTTCAATTCAACAGACGTGTTAGTAAACAAAGGAGTTATACAACTCAATTATGGCATAAACTAAGTCCAATTTGAAAATTCGTACACTGTGACAAGGTGTAGAATTTAATTCTCCATCGATTGCATATCTATATTATTAAATCTCGATTGTTGTTTGTGTGTGTGTTTGTGTGTGTGTGTGTTTGTCCGGATTGTATTAAAGTGATGGGGGAATAGAAACCGCAATTAATATTGGGATATAAACTAACTTTCAAATGTTATAATAGGTAAACAAGTATGCTAAACACGAATTTCGCGTTTATAAATTTCTCATATTAATATTTGTTGTTGTTGTTTACACAAAATAGGTAAACAAATTAATTAAAATTCAAAATCAACCTAGAAGTTAGCTTTCAACGAGTATTATAGGTAAACAAGTATGCTGAACACAAATTTCGCATTTATAAATTTTTAATATGAATATTTGTTGTTGTTGTTGACACAAATAAGTAAACAAATTAATTAAAATTCAAAATCAACCTAGAAGTTAGCTTTCAACGGGTATAATAGGTAAACAAGTATGCTGAACACGAATTTCGCATTTATAAATTTATAATATGAATATTTGTTGTTGTTGTTGACACAAATAAGTGAACAAATTAATTAAAATTCAAAATCAACCTAGAAGTTAGCTTTCAACGGGTATAATAGGTAAACAAGTATGCTGAACACGAATTTCGCATTTATAAATTTATAATATGAATATTTGTTGTTGTTGTTGACACAAATAAGTGAACAAATTAATTAAAATTCAAAATCAACCTAGAAGTTAGCTTTCAACGGGTATAATAGGTAAACAATTATGCTGTACACGAATCTCGCGTTTATAAATTTATAATATGAATATTTGTTGTCGTTGTTGACACAAAATATGTAAACAAATTAATGAAAATTCAAAATCAACTCAGAAGTTAGCTTTCAACGGGGATTGTAGGTAAACGAGTATGCTGAACACGAATTTCGCTTTTATAAATTTAAAATATGAAAAACAAGTTAAACATGGAAATCTTATTAAAGGATGTCCCTTTCCACCATTTTCCATGGTGGAAAGGGTGAGTAGTAAGGCCGCACAGCGTCCGTTAACTTGAGGTGCGTAGCACCGATCCGTCGCAAAGCGACCGAGACCGAAGGGCTCGTAAAATTATAAATTGAAATATTCGCGCACTATTTATTCTTCCTTTTCTAACATTAAACAGGTGTAAAATGCGTCCAAAATAATTTAATCAAAAATCCTGACCCCAGATGCACATCTGTAACCCATTAGACAGCTATCCTGAAATTTTTGGCTCTATTTTATAAGACTCTGTTCTGTGGAGAGGAATGTTACGGACTAATAATATACCAAAGTAGTAAGGTTAGAACTGGCCCACTGGGCCACTATACTATAGTATAGTCGGCAGTCGGCACAGTAAAACTTGCAATACGTAGAATAGACAAATGATTGCCAATTTTCATGCTTTTATAAAAAATAGGAAATTTTTATTGCTATGCTGCCCCACTTAAGAGTCAAGACCCATTTGTAGGGGTGTTACGCAGTGATGGATCTAGACTTTCACCTCAGGGGGGGGGTTAACGAAGTCCAATTGAAGTCAGGGGGGGGGGGGGTAATTTACATTTCGCTATAGTTAATTAAACCCCCCCCCCTGAGAGGGGGGTCAGAAAAAATCTCAGGGGGGTCTTTTTTCTCAAAAAATAATTTCAGGGGGGGGCTAACCCCCCCCCCTGAGGGGGGGTATAGATGAAACCCTGGTGTTACGTTGCATGATGATTAATTGAAAATTCGGCTTCTATTCCCCCATCAGTTTAATACAATCCGGACAAACAGAACAAAGAAACACACAAACATAAACACACAACAATTGAGATTTACATATACGTATAGATTACAGATCCTATTGTAGCTACTGAATTACTTGGGATTCAAATTGAATCTACATCACATTGGTGGTCCGTAAAATCTTAGGATCTAAGGTTTGAAATTGCAACTTAAATATTTGCTGATCTATTTATTTTTCACACAAGTATTTTTTTTAAATCATGAAAATATTAGCAATACAGTACAATTGTTATCAGAGATACTAACTAATTTACTTTTCTTGAGGACAGCAGTACCAAAAGGCGAGTTTAACAGTCCAAATAGCTCCTGTCCTATAGTGTTGTGGAGGTCTCCTGTTGGAGAGAATACCTTGATAGCGTGAGCATAGTAGTCGCTAATGACAATATTATTGATTATGTTTAAACAGAAAAACAATGCTCCTAAACCTGTGTACCTATTCCTCCTTCGGTAACTAGGGAGCGGGACTTCTCTCCTGATAGTGCAAACACATGGATACAAGGATTAACTTTAAAGCTTAATACAAACATTTCACTGTTAAACTTATTGCATATTTAGATTAGTGACCGCTGTACGTATAATGGTTGATGTTTCAATTGAATAACTAATTCTGCAATTCCATCAAATTCCTCTGAACCACTAAAATAAATTAATCTACTCTTTGAAGAATATTAGCTTTTCAATAACAAGAGACTTTGCTTGTTGAACACATTTAAGTACTGGTTAAGGTAATCGTAAACTCCAGTATCCTTAGGTTTACGTACGCTGGTAAAATGTTGATACCTGCTTTCTGTCCTTCTTCACCTTGTATTAAAAACTATTTTTGACAAGACATTTATAGAATTGTATATGAATCCTGGAGTTATTGCTGTGAGACTGAGAATACTCGATCTAACTTCAGTCTGGGATTTTAAACCAGTTGTCAATCTTCAATCAACGACCAAATCAATTCAGCTTATAACTGTCTGAAGTGTTGAGAGCCTAATGCTAACATAGAGAGCTTGTCAAAATAATTTTCGAAAGTGCCTTCTCTTATTTCATTGAAATCTTAGTTAAAACAATTGTGCTATTCCGTGAGAGAAGTATTGAAGATATATTAAGATAACTCACGAACAGAAGTTAACCACTACTCACCCTCGCTATCACTATTAATTCATTCTATAATACACTTCCATATGAAAACCAAGTACCGTGATATCTGGTATGTATATGACGGTTAGGAAAGGCCGAAATTAAGGCAAGCAGAAGTATAGCCATGATACTTCTCAAGGTCGAATAAACTGCGTCTTTTACGTGTTGACCATCAAAACACTATCCACTTGAGAACTAGTACATTTTAAATTTTAAAGTTACAATTTTGACAATGTGAGACAAGAAAAAATGAAATAATATTGGCGTTGTTGTTACTAGGTATTCTTTGTTTTAGTGAATAAATTTAAACAGTTAAGCTAAACTTATACTAATGAACTTGTTGCATTAAACATTTCTGCACAGTGGAAGTTTAATTTTTATTGCACAAAATTGTGCAACATAATCACATCATATATGTTGAGTGTTGTCCATTGTGTTGAAAGGAACATGTTGTGTTAATGAATTTGTGTGTTAAATTTATACATAAAAATACAAAATTGCACGGAAATATTCATGCGACTTTGTTGAAATATGTTAACTGAAGTATTAAATCACAATTATTGCGATTACATATTACATTTTACCAATACATTTCGATCGCAAATAAATCCTTAATATTCACGATATGAATATTTATAATCATTAAAAGATTAGATAGGGGGTGGAGTGACAGTTTTTGTCAAAACAAATGATTTACAACCCAGGAAAGAACACAAAATTTGTTCCCCTTACGCAGGGCCGGACTAAAGTATGTTGAGGCCCCTAAGATAAATGAGTTTTATAGGGTGCAACTAAAATCCCAGAAAGAGGAACAAGGATAGTATTTCGCTTAAAATAGAGGCGTATACATTATAAAGTGGTTGGTAAGCAATCACTGGTAAGAGAGGATGAACACTTCTTCCTAAATACAATTTAGTAACGCCCAGTCGCCCCTACTATATGAAAACAATAATATGTTTAGGCTACACAGTATTAATTAAGTGGGATCGGACATCAATACAGTTACTTAATGTTAAATTATGAAGTAGTGATAGATTGTGATATTTTCAAATTCTTTTACGCCAATTTTCTTTGCTAATATTCTTCCTTGATATCTGGAATAAAAAAATTTAGGAATTTCTTCTAAGCACCACTACCCTATAACCTTGCATGCTCACAAATTTCCTTTTGGTGAGCAAATTCTTCTATGATACCATAATAGGTGCCTGTCCTGAAGGAATATTCTAGAAAAACATAGAGAAAATAAAGCCATTCTCCAAATGTGGGGCTGCCAAGGGCTTTTCTACTCAGATGCCTTGTCAGCAATTGGTGCCCAAACTTGTGAGGCCCCAAACTTGCGAGGATCCCAAGCTATAGCTTAGTTAGCTTATTGGGTAATCCGGTCCTGCCCTTACGGAACTGTGTATGTATTAAAATCGTTAGAAAAGAGTTTGGGAAATGCATTTTCTTACCTCGATCCGACAAATGACTTGACACTAGGGATTTATCCAGGAGCACGCCATACGCCTAGAGGCGTATAAATTAGGATATGTTTGCGATTAGGAGCACGAAAACTGTCGTAAGTCCCCATAGAGTAATACAAAACTAACCTTTTAGGAGTACAAAATTCATACTCTAGTGACCTTAGGACAGCTAGGAGTGTTCAATTCTACTCCTGTATAATACCCTACTTGACACCCGGAAAGTTATTACAAATTTCATCGCCACAAGTCATCGCGAAAGCCGCACAGCTCCAACCCAAGCAGATATGTTGTTTTCTGATCACCTACCCCCGAAAGAAGTGCAGCCTAAAATGAAAGAATGGCTCGTACAGCAACCCCGGGAAAGGTGCGCGCTCCAATTCTTAGGAGCAAATATATTTCTTCGAATATTGAAGACACAAAGCAGAGTAAATAAATACAAATGCTCAAGTTAATTACAAGTAATACTCTAGACACAACCTTCCCGAATATGTTAATCATATTACGTATATATGTATCATTAAAATTGAAAATGGTAATAATAAATTACGGTCAACTATGGGACAGAATCGTTTGAATGCACTTTCTCTACAGTGCATAGAAAATGAACTTTTGCAAAAAATAGATGTGGAGTCAAAAGAACATAAAGTTGCTTTATTATGAACATTTAGTTACCGAATATAAAATTCTTTGTCGTGTATAGAATTGTCAGGTAGGTAGTCCCATCAAAATTATTCAGCTCCAGGCCTACTAGGCCCTTAATCCGGCCCTGATTCGATATCTACAAAATATCTCTACCAAAATTTCTGTTATCTTTCTGACTTTTGCTGAGACATGGGATAACACTCCAACTACAGTCAACTCCCGTTATAATGAAATACTCGGGTCTCGGGACCGTAGTTTCATTTCGTTATAAGCGGAGTTTGTTATAAACGGATTTCGATATAAGCGGAGTTCATTATAAGCAGAATTCGTTATAACTGGAGTAAAATCAATAGATTAGAGGCTATATGGGATTTAAATAAATTCGTTATAAACGGAATTTCGTTATATCCATTTCGTTGTAACCAAGTTTTAATAATGTAATTAGATATAAGGATTTCCGAACCATTGAACGACTTCGTTTTAAACAGGTACTTCGTTATATCCGCAGTAGCGTAGCAATAGGCGGTTCAGGCGGTTCATTGAACCAGGGCCCCCGATGTTTCGGGGGCCCCAAAAGATACACCTGCCAACCTATTTGTGTTATATCCCTGTACAGGGCTCCAATTTTCCCTTGTACATTGGCCAAAATACCTATACACCTCCCAAAGATTTTCTCGCTCGCTGCGCTCGCTCGTCCAGGGATTAATATACACTTACATATAAAAATAACACTTTGGAAAGGAAAAAGCATTGAATTATATACTGTACAGGGAATCCCTGTACGCTTGAATAAATATATAAACCAACTTGTGCCTTTGTGTGGTCAATGATGAATGATGGCAGTATACTATCACCACTGTAGACATTTTTAGCATTATTTTACTCATAATTAGTAAATTAAAAATCCCTGCACGCCTGTACAAAACATCCAAAATGGTTCAAATCCCTTGTACGGTTGGCTGTTGGCAGGTATGCAAATATTCCAAAATTCTCCATATGCAGATATACTTCAATCTACTTCGTAAAAATTCGGGAAATGCCATTTCCGAACGCAAATTTACCCAGATGCATGCCGCGAACCTCCTTAAAATATTCTACTCCAATGGGGCCAGGGGCCCCGGCACTACTTTTGAACCGGGGCCCCCGAAACCCTAGCTACGCCACTGTATATCCGACTTGGTTAAAACAGGAGTTGACTGCACTTTGTAAACGGATCTTCTACTACAAACAGACATCTTACATCCGAACTCGTATATACCCAGTAAGTTAAATTCTTATGGTAACTAAGGTAAGTATACTACTTTACTGTATGTGCTATTATTAGCAAAGTCTACCTAACATATTTGAGTCGAATTAACCACGAGTGTTTCATATTTCAATAAATAGCTACTTATAATATTTGTATGCATATTCATATACATTTAGTAGGTAAATTAAGTATCAACTGCTGCTACAGGTTTAGAATAACACAATAGTATTAATGGCTGAAAGTGTATTTGAAAAAGATCCAAATATTTTATACAAACTGCGTCTATCCAAAGATGGCTCTTATATATCTGATTTATGTAAAATTAGAGATGCTATCTGTGCGAACGGCCCTAAGGCTAGGCTAGGGGAAATACTACTAATGGATCCAAATCTTCCAACAAAAAATGTCAAATTGTATGTGAACTTTGCACATCAACCGAATCCCCGTTTTACTCCGTGCAGCGCATCTATTTATATGTTAGCCTTTGGTAACGATGAAGGAACATGGCATTTCAAAGAATGTGTTGCAGGACTCGTTCTACCAGGAAAACCTTTACAAGATATCAGTGGCAGCTATGCAAGTCTTGGATTCTCAAACGAGCTCCCACTCATCACCAAAGAGAATATGACTGATGCAGTTGGAGTAATGCATTCACATAGTGGAGGCTACCCAGAAAAAGATTTGAAAGCAGGCCTAGCAAGGATGATCATAGCAACGAGTGAAGCCATAAGAATGTACGAAGTTCAGACGGGAATGTTGACAGCAATAAGTGGCGGTAATTATCAACCAGACGCAGATAAGATTCGCAATTGGGGTGGACATTCGATACGCGATGAATTTAAGGCTTATTAATTAAAAATTAAAGAGAATAACTTAAAAGTATTAATATTGAAACATTGGAAATAATTACAATTTTGATATAAAATTACTAATATATTTTGCATTTCAATAGAATGTATATGTTATGTCGATTTTGTCAAATGTTGATTTTACAAAATCACCATGAATCAACGGAACTAAAACAAGTGTTCGACTTTGGCTATTTTACTCGGATAAGCCTAGGTTTTATTGCATTTAGTTCAGAATTCGCTTCATCCAAGTATATATCGACTTGTATGAAAAAATCTTTTTACCAAAATGAAATTTTTTACTAGAATGAAAAAATATTCCAGGGTTATTTTGCAAAATCAACGAATAAAATATGTCGATTTTATAAAATCAACATTTTTTTATTAATTGAATCAACATTTTTTAATTAATAACTTTAGGTTGATTTTGAATTTACATTAATTTGTTTTCCTATTTTAGTGGGGCGGATTAGCTAAGATTTCATAATAATTGTGCATTAGTGATACAGTTATGTTCTTTTATTAAGAACATTCAAGGGACCAAAAATTGTGTTCATAAATTAATAGAGAGACTTCATGATAAGCGAACTCAACTTAATACAAATCCTATGTAAGTTGTTAAGTTGGGACCGTAGGGTTTGTTCATAATAAAAAATCTTCATATTAAGCTGTCAAAATCTTGTTCATAATAAGCAGGCCTGACTGTATTATAAAAGCATCAAATTTGTTGTGCAACTAGAAAAATGTATATACAGCAGAACCTCGTTAATACGAACACCAACGGACGGTCCAAATTTGTTCGTATTAACCGGATTAACCGGAGTAATGCCAATTGAAAAGCCATTGTAGGGACCTTTTTTTGTGTAAATATCTGTTCGTCTTAAACATAAATTCGTGTTAACCGAATTCATACTAACGAAGTCCTACTGTATAATGATTTAAGATCGGGAGACAAATAGAATTCGACTTCTATGGTTCCAATTATGCCATTTTAATGGCCATATATGGTAAGTTGGTAATATGACTAATACTCAGCTACATAACCTTATATTGCTTCCAAATGTATTATTTAGGCATAGAAAATCGTCTATTCTGAACAATTTTATTGTTGGTTCAAGCTAAACTCTATCTAGTACAGAACATGTGTTAGCCAATTTGGTTTCATAATATAAATCTCTTTCTCAAACAAATAATAGTAACGTCCTGTCATAGGCGGCGGAAGCACTGCGAGCACTGCGAGCATGCTCGCACCTATATTTTCTCAGAAAATTTGGGCCTAATTATTTTTAAGGGCATCAACTGCATTTATAACACCAGTGATCAGAATATTCAGATATTCTATTTGGGTTTAATAGATACAGTAGACTCCACTTAATAGAGCAACTGGTTAATCGGATCAACCTGACTAATCGGGTCACTTGGCTAGAAACAGAAACATTTAAATAGCGTTAAATTACTCCGGTTAATCGGGCCAACACCTTTATTCCGCTTAATCGGCTCAAAATGGCCTGGTCCCGACTCCCGGTGTGACCCTATTAAGCGGGGTAAACTGTAAATTCTGTAATTATGTACTATATTAATAGTCACTTAGTCAGCTATTATTTGGGCCTATTTTTTGTTTTTTGGGCCTAAATGAGGAGTGCTCGCACCTACATCTAAATGCTTCCGCCGCCACTGCGTCCTGTGATAAAAGCTTCAAACTTGGCACAATCAAATTAAATGTTCTGATGGACATTTAAACTTAGAGTGGTACCTGAACATTTTATCTGTATTCAGAAGGCCATTACTAGGCCATAAACATTCTTTGTGGATGAAGATGGTAACGAGGTGTCATCTGAGTTCCTAGATAATTTGAATAGAGGTGGACTGAGTGTGCCTACTATGTCAACCGTATTTTTTGTACACAATGCTTATAATTTGCATGACCAGACTAAAATGCGTTGCCACTTTCATTTTGTCGAGCTATTTTGCTTTGTAGATGCATCTTTAGCAGGTAGTAAGGCTGCATGTACTAATTTAGCTAACATTCTATTGAAAGCTCATGTCCTCAATGTAAGTGACAAAGCAAAGTCTTTGGGATGCCTCAGGAGGCAAGACAAGCTCTCCAACTAATGATAGGCATAGATAACGTTGTAATAGACCGATATAGTGTTGTGATATGCATATAATGTTTATGTAATTACATATATGACAATAAATATAAAATTTGGGCTGCTATACACTACTGCGTCTCATTACAATCAGCCATCTCTTACCGTTTATTAGTTAGACAGAAAAAACGGGCAAAAATTACCAAAATTCACACATTTGACCTTTAAATATGACCTTTGACCTTTAAGATCGTGTCTCTAGCCCTTCTAGAAGTCATTTTAGCCCAGGACTCAAGTTAATCCTTCAGACTCAAGTTACAAACCCCGAGCATGGTAGGCTTCAGTCCGTCTCTAAAGGAGTCTATGGTTTGTACCCTTGAGAATTTGACTGAAAATCGGTAACTAAGTCGATACCAAGTGGTACCAAGGAATCTTTGGAGCTATTATAGGTAGCAATTTCAGTGTTGCTTTGGGCAGATCGGATGCTGTCATCTGAAATATCTTACAACTATGAATCTAGGTATGCATGGATTCGTAGATATAAACTTTCATTTAAATGCGTCGATATTAAATACTTATGCCACAATTACATATTTACGAATGTCTTCTTGCATTCCCCTCCATTTATAATGTTTGGCAACCATTTCAGAGTTGTATTTATACCATAGTGCTCTGGGTCATGATTGAAACGCAGGATATTCTCTACTTTGTCTGAAGGAGGACAGATAAGAATTGTTCCATTTTGCTTGTTGACCTAATATATTAAGAGTAAAATGATATATTGATCGAATTAAATATTATCTGACTCACCTTGAGTAGTTGACTCCCTACGCCTAATTGATAGGAAGAAGTTCGTCTTTTGAAAGTTTTCCTAGCAGACTTATGGTAAGCTCATAGGGAACAACTCGGATTTTAAGAAAGTTGATAATTTGAAAATATTCTAATGGTTCCATGGCTAATCATGAGAGGAGTTTGTAGAGAAATTAAATATCAATAAATAATATTAGTCAGAAATAATTGACAGCTGAAAAACAAAAAATTATAATCTAAGTAACACAATTATAAGAGCCTATTAGATTTATACGTTATGTGAGAAAGAATGCGTCATCATGCAAAAGGAACTAGAAGTTGAGGAAGTCATACAAAGAAGTTGTAGAATTGTTATTGGTAGTTAAACTGCATGGCTGGAATATTCATGGTTATACTAAAACAAGGTAGTTAACTGTCATGTTAGTTAAACTGTCATACAACACAGTGGCGTAGGGAGGGGGGCAGTGGTGGATTAAGGGGGGGGCGGGTGGGGCGGTCGCCCGGGGCCCGAGCCTAAAGGGGGCCCTTATAAAGCTGTAATATTTGTATTGGAATGTTGTTACATTATATTGTTTTTGAGTAGTGAAGCAATAACAATGATAATCATTGTTTCATTGAGTTTGAATAGTGAAGCAATAACAATGATAAGGTTAATTATTTTTGAACACTGAACCAATAACAATGATACAATTAATAGACAGCAAACCTTTAAAAGAAACAATCCTATTCCTGATCTACTTTTACATTGAATTTTTCTAGTCTTAATATATTCTCCACTTTTCAGTAATGCATCCTATTCAAAAGTCGGGGGCAACTAAAAGAAAAGAAAGTCACCTTCGCCAAGAGCAACTGAAACAAGAAACGTCTAAACTTCATAAACTAGACACATTCTTTAACTTACAATTACAATCACAAGAATTACCAGCCGAAGACTATGAGCTTTCAGCTTCAACATCTTCCTTTGTAGCTCTTGGCGATTCATTTGTATCTAATTCAAATGAATTACTTGCAGTAGTGGACTCCAGTCTTATCGAGTCAGAGTGTCAAGTTCCAGAGCTTGTAGAAGAGCAACACGCTTTAACTCAGGAAGAAATACAACTTGTGAATGACATTGGGTTGTGGGACGAAATATCAGAAGACATACGAAATCGTTGGATAGCAAAAGGTAGTGAAGACTGTAGAAACAATTGTAATAATTTCCCAAATTCTGGCATGACTCATGGAAATGAAGGATATCACCGATACTGCTCAAAGTCTTTCTTCACACGAATTCATCCTTTGACAGGAGAGTCTGCAGAACGTATATGGCTCTGTTACTCTCCCTCAAGAGGCAAAGTATTCTGCTTCGCTTGTAAGCTCCTATCACGAATAATTAGTTCATTCACCCAAGGCTTTAATTCCTGGAAGCATGCTGACGAAAGAATTTCGTCCCATGAAAATAGCCAGCAGCATAGAGAAGCCATGGTAATTATGTGCACAAGAAAAACAAGTATTGGTAGGGTGGATTGTCATATCATCCAGGAGTTTGAAAACCAACGACAGTATTGGCGCAAAGTGATAGAGCGTGCAGCATCTGTAATAACATTTCTTTGCGAACGGGGTCTCCCGTTGAGAGGGAAAGACGAAGTCATTGGGTCTCCAAGTAATGGTAATTATCTAGGAGTGATGGAGGTCCTTGCAAAATACGATTCATTCCTTGCTCAACACATCACCATGTTCGTTAACAAAGGAAGAGGCCATACTTCATACTTGTCATCAACCATTTGCGAGGAATTGATTAGTCTAATGGGTACCAAGGTTCTTGATACAATTATCGAAGAACTAAAATCAGCGAAGTTTTATTCAGTGTCTGTCGATTCGACACCCGATGTTACACACTCAGATCAACTAACATTTATTGTCCGTTATGTCCTACCGACTGGGCCTAAGGAAAGATTTCTGAGGTTTTTACCGATGATCGGTCATACTGGACAAGTGATAGCCGAAATGATACTAAGCTTTCTAGAAAAATATGGAATCGACATTAATAATTGTCGTGGCCAATCGTATGATAATGCATCAAATATGAGTGGGAAATATATCGGTGTCCAAACTATTATCAAACAGCATTGTCAATATGCGACATTTATACCATGTGCAGCTCATTCCCTCAATCTTGTGGGGAAAAGTTCCGCAGAATGTAGCCCAGTGGATGTAAGATTCTTTGACATTATACAAAAGTTATACACTTTTATTTCAGCATCTACGTATCGATGGCGACTTCTTTGTGAAAAACTTAAGCCCCTAGGCTTGTCTGTAGTCAAGCGGCTTTCTGATACTCGGTGGTCCGCAAGATATGAAGCAGTGGAAGCCCTGCACAAAGGATAAAATGCTTTATGTGAGTTACTATTATCTTTAGCTTCTGATATTGAACAGAAGGTTGACTGTCGAAATGAAGCAAGTTCGATACTTAAAAAACTTGGCGAATTAGATTTTGTAATTCTTCTTGTTTTTTGGAAAACAGTTTTAGAGCGCTTCCATCAAACTAATCTCTCCCTTCAGTCAAGCACTTTAAATCTTAATGTCATGGTAGCGCTACTCGAGTCCCTTGTTGGATTTATTGAAACTCAGAGAACCGAATTTGAACATTTTCATAAGCGGGGTATTATTCTGTGTGGACATGACCAGTACAACTCAGTCCTTAAGCGAGTTAGAGTGCCCAACCGTCGTTATGTTAATGTAGATGACGAAGATAAAGATCCCAATATGTCGCCAATGGATAAATTCAGACAAGACGTGTTTCAAGTTATCATTAATCGGTTGATCAGTGACTTAAAATATCGCCTTGTGGCATATAAAGAAATAAGCAATAACTTCGGATTCTTGTGTAAACTACCCTCTCTCTCTAATCAAATGATCAAACAAGCTGCAGGAAATATTACATGTTCATATCCCAATGATATGGAACCTACGATTGAGAGTGAGCTTATTCAATTTTCCAGCTTGATCAGATCTTCGGTAGAGCTTCAAACAAGTAAAAAACGAAGTCAATAGAGCTGAAGATGTATGAATTCCTTCACACACAAAACCTCACACAAACGTTTCCTAACATAGAAATAGCTCTTCGAATATATTTATCCCTGATGGTATCAAATTGCAGTGGGGAGAGGTCTTTTTCGAAACTGAAACGTATCAAAAATGAGCTCAGAAATAGAATTGGACAAGATCGACTTAACAGTCTATCAATCATGAGTATTGAGAGTGATGTACTGAGACAATTAGACTTTTCACAGATAATTATGGATTTTAGTCATCTGAAGAGTAGGAAAAGGCCTATATAATGTCAATCTAAGGATTATGAATAATTACATAATTAAAATAATTAAATAATAATCTTGAATCTACGTACAATAATTTTTATAGCAAAATGGGGGGGAGGTGTCCCCAAAGAAACTCCTAAAGGCCCGTGGTTGATGTCCGCCCGGGGCCCTATATACCCATAATCCGTCTCTGGAGGGGGGGGGGGTCCTGGGGGTCCTAGGACCCCCCCAATCTGTCAATGTCAGACTAATTTTTTTCATTAGCAATAAAAAAAACAGAGGAATACTTGTTTCAAAAGTACCTCAAAAAAACATACATAGGGTCTACTTAATAGTACTTGATTACTGTCTGTTAATTATCATGTTTATTATTCTATCCTATCTTTTGCACTTAATTAGATTACTTATTCTTGCAGCTGTTTGTTCTGCTAACTTGTTTGTATTGCAGTCATGAGTGGAAAAGAAGACAAGCTACAACGCAGTATGTTAAACTATTTCAGTGTACAGGCTGAAGCTGGATTAGTTCTCCCAGTTGTTTCTACTCCTGATCCTCAACCTATTGTAGAGCTGCAACCTAATGCAGTGCTTCAGACTGAACAACAACCAGACACTGTGAAGAGTATAGTGACAGAGCCTACGTCGATTTGTGATGCATCTGCAAGCGACCACTACCATAATGACATCGGTCTGGCTGTTGGACATCAACTGAGCGTCGAGGATCGCATTAGGTATCTAGAGCCATGGACGCCAACCTATGCTTCCGAATTTCCTTCTTCAGTTCGGGTGGATCAGCAGTCACACACAAAAAGTGGTGTTGAGCGTCGTCGAAGACTTTTGCCCCGACATCTCGAAGATTTTCCCTGGCTGGCAGTGAGTAGAGTCAACCCTGGCGCCTTCTGCATTCCCTGTGTTCTGTTCACAGCTTCTGGTGCTGGTGTTGGTGGCCGTTCACGGGGTCATGGTCAGGATGCTGGAAAGTTAGTGACGAAACCACTTGATCAATTCGATAATCTCACCGGAAAAGATGGCTCACTGACGCGACACGCCAAAACAATGTACCACCAGGATGCAACACTTGCATTCGATGACTTCAAACGAGTGTGCGTGGATCAGCGGCAGCGCAACGTGGGCATTGACTGTCAGCTAGATGAATCGCACCGACTCACGGTTGAAAAGAATCGTTCAATACTTGTCCCAATTGTGGAGACGATTCTGCTATGCGCACGTCAGAACATTGCTTTACGTGGCCACCGAAATGAATCGGGCTCCATCTCATCTGATGGATTAGATCCAGAGGAGAATGATGGCAACTTTCGCGCGCTACTGAGATTTCGCATTAGAGGAGGTGATGCAGAACTGAAAAGTCACGTACAATCTACCAAAGTCAATGCAACCTATCAGTCACCAGACATCCAGAACGCCCTTATTGTGGCTGCAGGTGACCTGGTCAAGGAGACTGTTGTCAGTAGGATAAAGTCAGCCAAGTTCTGGGCAATAGTTGCGGATGAAACAACAGATCGACATCACCGAGAACAGCTAGCAGTCATTGCGCGTTACGTGAAGATGGATAGTTTGCGGAAATGGCACTGCTATGAGGAACCATTTGCGATAGTTGATATATTCGCACTGATCAAAGATTTACAGCCCAGCAAGGATGACGAACGTTGTCTAAGTGGTAATGCCATTGGTGAGGCATTGCTTCACATTGTCAAGTGCCTGCAACTAGACTTGACAAAATGCATTGGTCAAGGATATGATGGTGCATCATCGATGGCAGGTCAACGTGTGGGAGCAGCTGCTCGATTTAAGGTTGAAGCGCCAGACGCACATTACTACCATTGTGCCATGCACTGTTTGAATCTGAGCAGCGCAAAAGCGATCACTGACAATCTATTAGACAAGCACAAGATGTCATCAAAGACATAACTTCGTGTTTTAGGTCGAGCGCCAAGCGGACCGACTTGTTGAAGTCCTGCATACATGATGAAGAGGACACTCGCATCTCCAAGACACAACTCGTCGCACTCTGTACAACGCGTTTCGTCGAGCGGCACACTTCAGTGGTTTGCCTAAGAAGTCTGCTGAAGTACGTGATGGCTGCACTACAACGGATGTCTGACTGGCAGTCACCTGATGCGCGCAAGACGGCTATCATACTCATGAACTCCATCGAGCAGTCTAGCTTTGTGGTTTCTCTTGTTGTGCTTGAGGTACTCTCTGGCTTGTTGCTGCCAACTACACGACAACTGCAAAAACCTAGTCTTGATATTGTTTTGGCAATGGACAACATCAAAGATCTTATCGATACCCTACGTCAGATGAGATCTGCTGACAAATTCAAAGAACTGTTTGCTGAAGCGTCACTGGTTGCCAACATGCTTGAAATTGAACTGGCGAAGCCGCGGTTAGCATCACGCTCAGTCTACAGGGCTGCAGCAGGTGGTACGGATCAATCTGTTGAACAGTATTTAGAATAAATGTCTTCTATCCTGCCATCGACAGCATTGTTACTAGTAACAATGCTGTCGACGAAGTTCCAAGTCAGTATACTGACTTGGAACTTCGTTTTGGTGAGAGGCAGCGGAGAGTCGTGGAACTGGCACGTCTCATTCCAGCATTTATGTTGAAAAATAGTGAGGACAACTGGTCTGTCATGAAATCAGCCATCTCCGTTTATGGTCACTTGCTGGAAGATCCGATGGTTGTTGTACGCTGTGAGTACAGCTTGTGGCAACGGAAGTGGTCTAATGTCTCAAAGGAGGACTGTCCAAAATCCGCCGTTGCTACACTTGATAGCTGCGGATCATTTCCTAACATTTCTGCATTGCTACAGATTTTGGCAACTCTTCCAGTGACGACCGCCGAGGCTGAGCGCATGTTCTCTAAAATGGAGAAAACTCTAACGGCAATAAGAAGCACAATGGAAGAGCAGAGACTTGAGGCCCTCCTACTACTTCAGATTCATCGTTCTGATACACCATCAATTGATGATGTTATCAAACGATTTGCCACAACATCTACACGCCGCATCAATTTTATATTGTAAATTGAATTACATATAGCTGTTAACATAAAAATAGGCCAAGCGATAGCCTACTAGGTTAATGGGAATGTTATCTAGTGTTTTTTTTTGTTAATGGGTAGAGATTACTGAATAGAGTTTCCCGTGCCGCAAATCGGTCTATTGTTAGAGTAATTTTCAAAAATCGCTGGGGCCAATGCCCCCAGACCCCCTTTTGGGATCGCTTCACTCGCTCAGGACCCCCCCCAATCCAAAATCCTGGCTATGCCTATGCACTTCAATACGTTTATAAGAATTAGCATGAATCACTAGTCACATTTAGCACTATGTACTCTGATATCTACGTCAGAGGCGGTTCGAGAAACAATCTGTGGGGTGGGCAGTGACTATTTCAGGGGGGCTGTATCTTCAAATTCCTAACTAAAATTCAACATACTAAAATCTTATTTAACTCAAATAATCAAATCTCAAATATGTAAATATAATAATGTATAGTGAGGGAGTTAGATCTGTCTCTAATTATCTAAAGGTATATAATTGTTCCCATATGTGAAACTGAACTTTCAGGTCTGGGTGGGCAAGGATCTTGTGATGCGAATATTATCAACTAAACACGATACAATAACTACTTAACTAGCTAAAGATATGTAGCTTCTGGATGTCTAATATCTCAGTTTTAGATATCTCCATAACAGGAGTATTACCCATTGAATAGCAAATCTAGCAACCTGATTTTGTGAAGCAATTTGTTCCTCTTATCCCGAAATTCTCATTTACCGTGTTTGTACTAACGAGCTTCTGGTTTAATTCGTAAAGGAAAAGGCAAATAACCTACCGCATTTGTTGTTTTGGTATCTCGCCGAACTAAGATCCTGCCGTTGGGCAATAGAGGAAGGGGCAGTGGGAGGGGCATATGCCCCCCTCCTCCCCTTGGATCCGCCACTGATCTATGTATGTTCGCCTTATTGCTAATATGTTTAGTTTCCGAATATTAGATTTGAGTAGCAACCTAAAGTAATAGCTACTTTCTATAAAAGACCACCGTTATAACATGACACAATAATCATTAAACATTCTGGCAAGTTGTAACTGGACAAATGATTGCACCCCCTGAAATGCAACAGCACCTCCAGTTGCACCCCCTCTTTTGATGCACTAGCGCCGCTACTTGCGTAGTTGTAATTCTAATTGTAATTGAAAAACGCCATTCCTACAATTGTATTTGTAAATGTATTTGAGATATTATTAAAACTCGATTGTTGTTTGTTGTTTGTGTGTGTTTGTCCGGATTGTATTAATGTGATGGGGGAATAGAACCGCATTTATAATTGAGATAGAGACTAAGTTCCAAATGTTATAATAGGTAAACAAGTATACTGAATTCGAATTTCGCATTTATAAATGCATAATATGAATATTTGTTGTTCTATTATCAAATTAGATAAGCATATTAATTAAAATTCAAAATCATAAAGTCCCTTTCTACAATTTTCCATGGCAGAAAGTGTGAGGTGTAAGGCCGCACAGCAGCCGTTAACTTGAAGTGCGTAACACCAATCTGTCGCAAAGCGACCGAAACCGAAGGGCTCGTGTATTTGAAATTCTAAGGATAGCGTAATTGCAATTTTAATTGAAATTATGATTGAACCCAAACCTGGAAAGCTTACAATAGGTATTTATTCAAATATAGTACAAAAGGTATACTCAAATGCTTAGTGTATAGCGCGAGCGGGAGCAGGGCTTTAGCGCTCCGCTCGCAACTAGGCTCCATACTACCATTCCTGCATCCTGTTAGCGCTCGCGAGTATCACTGGTCCAGTGCTCCCGGTAATTCGCGTCGTAAACCACTTGGGGACTCGTTATATAGAGGTGAGTAGAACATGTATCTTGTTTATACTAAATTCGTACTCATCACAGTTCCAAATGAATGCCGATATTTCGAAACAGGAATATACCTCGTTAATACCTCGCCATTTGACCCTCAAAATGTGTACTCCTTATCCGACATTCGTATTAACGGTGTCATTTGGATGCATATACATAGCTTTCATTGAAATTTGGAACTTTGTAACAACAGTATTAACAAGGTTATACTGTATATTGATTCTAATGTACTTTAGTTAAAGTCATCAAAGGAGTTCATTAGAAGAATGCACGTGTCCATTAATTGAATACAAACAAGTATATCAGTTTACAGAGACTAGCACAAACAACTTAATTTATTCTAAATCGTTTGACCATTGGTTAGATTTCCCTAATCACTGCATTCCAATAAACCAAATTATCACTGCATTTAAAATCACAAAATATGAATGAGTCTTGACAAATACGCATTTAGAATTAAAACTAGTTTTTGAGTTCTTACAGATAGATTTATAATGGAATTCCCATTTCGATACAGTGGTGTCCGCCTATAGCAATGTTACTCTAATTTTCAGCCTCCAACGAGCATTTTTCAAATTCGCTCATCTGCTGCTACCAGGGAATGAAAGGTTCACGAACGGACTGAATAAGCCCAATTCAGTTAATTTCAGATTATTGCACGTTCAGTTCGTTCACATTCACCTCCTAACTTCAACACCACCAGCGATCGTTCAGTTCGTTCAGTTCGTTCAATTCAGATGAGTTGGTGGTGGTTATTAGGTATGACAAGCAGGTATGAGTAGTGATCTATTTATATTCTACGTTGGATTAATGATTCAGTATTTCTAATTTATCGATATTCAGTTTAGTTATTTCAGTTCGTTTGTTCAGTTGGTTCATTCAATTCGTTCAGCTTTTTCGTTCATTCGATCAGTTCGTTCAACTGCCGTTCAGGAAACCGTTGTCGTTCGTTCAGTTCGTTCAGCGTAAATGCCATAAAAGTCCTGCGTTAAGTTCGTTCAGTTCAAGTTCAAAAAGTTTGTTCGTGAACCTTACATTCCCTGGCTACTACCCTTCTGTTATATATTTTCTACTCTAAATATAATGTGTTACATACAACAAAGCGGCCAAGAAGACCTGCAGGCATCAATGCATTTATTTCCCGAGACCATCGAATATATTAGATACTCGTATTTATCGCAATTTACCATGATAACTCGCTTTACTCTGTTATAATCTCCTTCGAAACCTGGTCCATTAAGGCCTTGGCGGCCCTACAAAGATTTGAAGGGCTCTGAAGTAGTGTACGTTTTTATAAGAACTTTATATTAGCTAGGGGTGTAACGATTATACCGAATATTCTAAAATTTGTTTGAAATGATTGAACGAATATTCGTTTGAAGGAATATTAGATTGGAACACATATTTGAAAACTACTTTTGGACAACATCAAGATTTTTGTATAGATTTGAGAAAGCGTAAATATATATTCTACCTAAATAAAATTATTACTAGCAAATTATGTCTGATACACCTTATAATAATTATGCATTATTGACAATTTATTGTACAATTATAAAAACTATTTTCCATTTATTTGCGTCTTGAGATTGATTTAATGCTTAGGCATCAAAATGAACGAATATTCGAAAATTCGTTCTTTTAGAAAAAGTTACATTTTGAATATTGGTTTCAGCCCTATTATTAACGGAGTTCAAATACATAGTGATTCTAATGTACTTTAAATGTAATCAAGGTATAGTTCATTAGAAGAAATGCACGAGTCCGTTAATTAAATACCAGACAAATATATCAGTTTACAGAGACTAGCACAAACAACTTAATTTATTCTAAATCGTTTGACCATTGGTTAGATTGCCCTAATCACTGCATTCCAATAAACCAAATTATCACTGCATTTAAAATCACAAAATATTGAATGAGTCTTGACAAATACGCATTTAGAATTAAAACTAGTTTTTGAGTTCTTACAGATAGATTTATAATGGAATTCCCATTTCGATACAGTGGTGTCCGCCCAGGGGCGGATCCAGGGGGGGGGTTTAGGGGGTTGCAACCCCCCCTTTTGTGTTGAGTGGTAACTTTATCGCTTTACTTTGTGAGTTCCATTCTACCACAGATACTTGTGCTGCACCTCATGATAAGAAACACACTCTTACAAAGTCCACCGATTAGCTAAAGGATGTATGTTTATATTGTGATGATCTTGTGCTATTAATTTTAACCAAACATTAGATTCATATTCATATAACTAACTAGTAATTGGATAAGATAACTAACTTTCGCAATAACGCTGTGATAGTAGTAAAAGAATCAATTGAACAACATAATAAAATTGGATAATAATAGTATGTTTGCTAGTCATAAATGGCATGTAAAATCATCTCCAGATGTATAAGGGTCGATTTTTTTCTGGGGGCATGTCCCCCAGACCCCCCTTGGAAATGCTCGCATATGTATTAACAACCCCCCCCTTTAAAAAACTCTAGATCCGCCCCTGGCTATAGCTCTCCTGAAAAATGGAGCGCAATCCTTTAATGCTTCTCCTATTAAACACAATAATATATTGCTTATACCCGGAATCAAATAATTAGTCGTGGGGATCAAAATGTAAACCGGGGGAACAAAATGTAACCAGGACCCTTAATGTATGAAATATTTGGTCGGAGTTAATAGGATAGCCATACTTTACAATATATTCCATCAAAGACAATAAAAAAGACGAATTCTTTCACTCTCCTTCGTTCAAGCAAATTTTTGACCATAAAAAAATAGATTTTAAGAATGATAATTAGGTTGATTTGGAAAGTGAATCTTTGACAATAAACCATCCAGGTCGCTTTGAAAAGAGATATACTTTACACCAGACATCCCAACACATCACATAGGATAGCCATACTTTACAATGCATTCCATCAAGACAATTAAATAGACGAATTCTTTCACTCTCCTTCGTTCCCAGCAAATTTTTGACCATAAAAAAATAGATTTTAAGAATGATAATTAGGTTGATTTGGAAGGTGAATCTTTGACAATAAACCATCCAGGTCGCTTTGAAAAGAGATATACTTTACACCAGACATCCCAACACATCACATAGGATAGCCATACTTTACAATGCATTCCATCAAGACAATTAAATAGACGAATTCTTTCACTCTCCTTCGTTCCCAGCAAATTTTTGACCATAAAAAAATAGATTTTAAGAATGATAATTAGGTTGATTTGGAAGGTGAATCTTTGACAATAAACCATCCAGGTCGCTTTGAAAAGAGATATACTTTACACCAGACATCCCAACACATCACATAGGATAGCCATACTTTACAATGCATTCCATCAAGACAATTAAATAGACGAATTCTTTCACTCTCCTTCGTTCCCAGCAAATTTTTGACCATAAAAAAATAGATTTTAAGAATGATAATTAGGTTGATTTGGAAGGTGAATCTTTGACAATAAACCATCCAGGTCGCTTTGAAAAGAGATATACTTTACACCAGACATCCCAACACATCACATAGGATAGCCATACTTTACAATGCATTCCATCAAGACAATTAAATAGACGAATTCTTTCACTCTCCTTCGTTCCCAGCAAATTTTTGACCATAAAAAAATAGATTTTAAGAATGATAATTAGGTTGATTTGGAAGGTGAATCTTTGACAATAAACCATCCAGGTCGCTTTGAAAAGAGATATACTTTACACCAGACATCCCAACACATCACATAGGATAGCCATACTTTACAATGCATTCCATCAAGACAATTAAATAGACGAATTCTTTCACTCTCCTTCGTTCCCAGCAAATTTTTGACCATAAAAAAATAGATTTTAAGAATGATAATTAGGTTGATTTGGAAGGTGAATCTTTGACAATAAACCATCCAGGTCGCTTTGAAAAGAGATATACTTTACACCAGACATCCCAACACATCACATAGGATAGCCATACTTTACAATGCATTCCATCAAGACAATTAAATAGACGAATTCTTTCACTCTCCTTCGTTCCCAGCAAATTTTTGACCATAAAAAAATAGATTTTAAGAATGATAATTAGGTTGATTTGGAAGGTGAATCTTTGACAATAAACCATCCAGGTCGCTTTGAAAAGAGATATACTTTACACCAGACATCCCAACACATCACATAGGATAGCCATACTTTACAATGCATTCCATCAAGACAATTAAATAGACGAATTCTTTCACTCTCCTTCGTTCCCAGCAAATTTTTGACCATAAAAAAATAGATTTTAAGAATGATAATTAGGTTGATTTGGAAGGTGAATCTTTGACAATAAACCATCCAGGTCGCTTTGAAAAGAGATATACTTTACACCAGACATCCCAACACATCACATAGGATAGCCATACTTTACAATGCATTCCATCAAGACAATTAAATAGACGAATTCTTTCACTCTCCTTCGTTCCCAGCAAATTTTTGACCATAAAAAAATAGATTTTAAGAATGATAATTAGGTTGATTTGGAAGGTGAATCTTTGACAATAAACCATCCAGGTCGCTTTGAAAAGAGATATACTTTACACCAGACATCCCAACACATCACATAGGATAGCCATACTTTACAATGCATTCCATCAAGACAATTAAATAGACGAATTCTTTCACTCTCCTTCGTTCCCAGCAAATTTTTGACCATAAAAAAATAGATTTTAAGAATGATAATTAGGTTGATTTGGAAGGTGAATCTTTGACAATAAACCATCCAGGTCGCTTTGAAAAGAGATATACTTTACACCAGACATCCCAACACATCACATAGGATAGCCATACTTTACAATGCATTCCATCAAGACAATTAAATAGACGAATTCTTTCACTCTCCTTCGTTCCCAGCAAATTTTTGACCATAAAAAAATAGATTTTAAGAATGATAATTAGGTTGATTTGGAAGGTGAATCTTTGACAATAAACCATCCAGGTCGCTTTGAAAAGAGATATACTTTACACCAGACATCCCAACACATCACATAGGATAGCCATACTTTACAATGCATTCCATCAAGACAATTAAATAGACGAATTCTTTCACTCTCCTTCGTTCCCAGCAAATTTTTGACCATAAAAAAATAGATTTTAAGAATGATAATTAGGTTGATTTGGAAGGTGAATCTTTGACAATAAACCATCCAGGTCGCTTTGAAAAGAGATATACTTTACACCAGACATCCCAACACATCACATAGGATAGCCATACTTTACAATGCATTCCATCAAGACAATTAAATAGACGAATTCTTTCACTCTCCTTCGTTCCCAGCAAATTTTTGACCATAAAAAAATAGATTTTAAGAATGATAATTAGGTTGATTTGGAAGGTGAATCTTTGACAATAAACCATCCAGGTCGCTTTGAAAAGAGATATACTTTACACCAGACATCCCAACACATCACATAGGATAGCCATACTTTACAATGCATTCCATCAAGACAATTAAATAGACGAATTCTTTCACTCTCCTTCGTTCCCAGCAAATTTTTGACCATAAAAAAATAGATTTTAAGAATGATAATTAGGTTGATTTGGAAGGTGAATCTTTGACAATAAACCATCCAGGTCGCTTTGAAAAGAGATATACTTTACACCAGACATCCCAACACATCACATAGGATAGCCATACTTTACAATGCATTCCATCAAGACAATTAAATAGACGAATTCTTTCACTCTCCTTCGTTCCCAGCAAATTTTTGACCATAAAAAAATAGATTTTAAGAATGATAATTAGGTTGATTTGGAAGGTGAATCTTTGACAATAAACCATCCAGGTCGCTTTGAAAAGAGATATACTTTACACCAGACATCCCAACACATCACATAGGATAGCCATACTTTACAATGCATTCCATCAAGACAATTAAATAGACGAATTCTTTCACTCTCCTTCGTTCCCAGCAAATTTTTGACCATAAAAAAATAGATTTTAAGAATGATAATTAGGTTGATTTGGAAGGTGAATCTTTGACAATAAACCATCCAGGTCGCTTTGAAAAGAGATATACTTTACACCAGACATCCCAACACATCACATAGGATAGCCATACTTTACAATGCATTCCATCAAGACAATTAAATAGACGAATTCTTTCACTCTCCTTCGTTCCCAGCAAATTTTTGACCATAAAAAAATAGATTTTAAGAATGATAATTAGGTTGATTTGGAAGGTGAATCTTTGACAATAAACCATCCAGGTCGCTTTGAAAAGAGATATACTTTACACCAGACATCCCAACACATCACATAGGATAGCCATACTTTACAATGCATTCCATCAAGACAATTAAATAGACGAATTCTTTCACTCTCCTTCGTTCCCAGCAAATTTTTGACCATAAAAAAATAGATTTTAAGAATGATAATTAGGTTGATTTGGAAGGTGAATCTTTGACAATAAACCATCCAGGTCGCTTTGAAAAGAGATATACTTTACACCAGACATCCCAACACATCACATAGGATAGCCATACTTTACAATGCATTCCATCAAGACAATTAAATAGACGAATTCTTTCACTCTCCTTCGTTCCCAGCAAATTTTTGACCATAAAAAAATAGATTTTAAGAATGATAATTAGGTTGATTTGGAAGGTGAATCTTTGACAATAAACCATCCAGGTCGCTTTGAAAAGAGATATACTTTACACCAGACATCCCAACACATCACATAGGATAGCCATACTTTACAATGCATTCCATCAAGACAATTAAATAGACGAATTCTTTCACTCTCCTTCGTTCCCAGCAAATTTTTGACCATAAAAAAATAGATTTTAAGAATGATAATTAGGTTGATTTGGAAGGTGAATCTTTGACAATAAACCATCCAGGTCGCTTTGAAAAGAGATATACTTTACACCAGACATCCCAACACATCACATAGGATAGCCATACTTTACAATGCATTCCATCAAGACAATTAAATAGACGAATTCTTTCACTCTCCTTCGTTCCCAGCAAATTTTTGACCATAAAAAAATAGATTTTAAGAATGATAATTAGGTTGATTTGGAAGGTGAATCTTTGACAATAAACCATCCAGGTCGCTTTGAAAAGAGATATACTTTACACCAGACATCCCAACACATCACATAGGATAGCCATACTTTACAATGCATTCCATCAAGACAATTAAATAGACGAATTCTTTCACTCTCCTTCGTTCCCAGCAAATTTTTGACCATAAAAAAATAGATTTTAAGAATGATAATTAGGTTGATTTGGAAGGTGAATCTTTGACAATAAACCATCCAGGTCGCTTTGAAAAGAGATATACTTTACACCAGACATCCCAACACATCACATAGGATAGCCATACTTTACAATGCATTCCATCAAGACAATTAAATAGACGAATTCTTTCACTCTCCTTCGTTCCCAGCAAATTTTTGACCATAAAAAAATAGATTTTAAGAATGATAATTAGGTTGATTTGGAAGGTGAATCTTTGACAATAAACCATCCAGGTCGCTTTGAAAAGAGATATACTTTACACCAGACATCCCAACACATCACATAGGATAGCCATACTTTACAATGCATTCCATCAAGACAATTAAATAGACGAATTCTTTCACTCTCCTTCGTTCCCAGCAAATTTTTGACCATAAAAAAATAGATTTTAAGAATGATAATTAGGTTGATTTGGAAGGTGAATCTTTGACAATAAACCATCCAGGTCGCTTTGAAAAGAGATATACTTTACACCAGACATCCCAACACATCACATAGGATAGCCATACTTTACAATGCATTCCATCAAGACAATTAAATAGACGAATTCTTTCACTCTCCTTCGTTCCCAGCAAATTTTTGACCATAAAAAAATAGATTTTAAGAATGATAATTAGGTTGATTTGGAAGGTGAATCTTTGACAATAAACCATCCAGGTCGCTTTGAAAAGAGATATACTTTACACCAGACATCCCAACACATCACATAGGATAGCCATACTTTACAATGCATTCCATCAAGACAATTAAATAGACGAATTCTTTCACTCTCCTTCGTTCCCAGCAAATTTTTGACCATAAAAAAATAGATTTTAAGAATGATAATTAGGTTGATTTGGAAGGTGAATCTTTGACAATAAACCATCCAGGTCGCTTTGAAAAGAGATATACTTTACACCAGACATCCCAACACATCACATAGGATAGCCATACTTTACAATGCATTCCATCAAGACAATTAAATAGACGAATTCTTTCACTCTCCTTCGTTCCCAGCAAATTTTTGACCATAAAAAAATAGATTTTAAGAATGATAATTAGGTTGATTTGGAAGGTGAATCTTTGACAATAAACCATCCAGGTCGCTTTGAAAAGAGATATACTTTACACCAGACATCCCAACACATCACATAGGATAGCCATACTTTACAATGCATTCCATCAAGACAATTAAATAGACGAATTCTTTCACTCTCCTTCGTTCCCAGCAAATTTTTGACCATAAAAAAATAGATTTTAAGAATGATAATTAGGTTGATTTGGAAGGTGAATCTTTGACAATAAACCATCCAGGTCGCTTTGAAAAGAGATATACTTTACACCAGACATCCCAACACATCACATAGGATAGCCATACTTTACAATGCATTCCATCAAGACAATTAAATAGACGAATTCTTTCACTCTCCTTCGTTCCCAGCAAATTTTTGACCATAAAAAAATAGATTTTAAGAATGATAATTAGGTTGATTTGGAAGGTGAATCTTTGACAATAAACCATCCAGGTCGCTTTGAAAAGAGATATACTTTACACCAGACATCCCAACACATCACATAGGATAGCCATACTTTACAATGCATTCCATCAAGACAATTAAATAGACGAATTCTTTCACTCTCCTTCGTTCCCAGCAAATTTTTGACCATAAAAAAATAGATTTTAAGAATGATAATTAGGTTGATTTGGAAGGTGAATCTTTGACAATAAACCATCCAGGTCGCTTTGAAAAGAGATATACTTTACACCAGACATCCCAACACATCACATAGGATAGCCATACTTTACAATGCATTCCATCAAGACAATTAAATAGACGAATTCTTTCACTCTCCTTCGTTCCCAGCAAATTTTTGACCATAAAAAAATAGATTTTAAGAATGATAATTAGGTTGATTTGGAAGGTGAATCTTTGACAATAAACCATCCAGGTCGCTTTGAAAAGAGATATACTTTACACCAGACATCCCAACACATCACATAGGATAGCCATACTTTACAATGCATTCCATCAAGACAATTAAATAGACGAATTCTTTCACTCTCCTTCGTTCCCAGCAAATTTTTGACCATAAAAAAATAGATTTTAAGAATGATAATTAGGTTGATTTGGAAGGTGAATCTTTGACAATAAACCATCCAGGTCGCTTTGAAAAGAGATATACTTTACACCAGACATCCCAACACATCACATAGGATAGCCATACTTTACAATGCATTCCATCAAGACAATTAAATAGACGAATTCTTTCACTCTCCTTCGTTCCCAGCAAATTTTTGACCATAAAAAAATAGATTTTAAGAATGATAATTAGGTTGATTTGGAAGGTGAATCTTTGACAATAAACCATCCAGGTCGCTTTGAAAAGAGATATACTTTACACCAGACATCCCAACACATCACATAGGATAGCCATACTTTACAATGCATTCCATCAAGACAATTAAATAGACGAATTCTTTCACTCTCCTTCGTTCCCAGCAAATTTTTGACCATAAAAAAATAGATTTTAAGAATGATAATTAGGTTGATTTGGAAGGTGAATCTTTGACAATAAACCATCCAGGTCGCTTTGAAAAGAGATATACTTTACACCAGACATCCCAACACATCACATAGGATAGCCATACTTTACAATGCATTCCATCAAGACAATTAAATAGACGAATTCTTTCACTCTCCTTCGTTCCCAGCAAATTTTTGACCATAAAAAAATAGATTTTAAGAATGATAATTAGGTTGATTTGGAAGGTGAATCTTTGACAATAAACCATCCAGGTCGCTTTGAAAAGAGATATACTTTACACCAGACATCCCAACACATCACATAGGATAGCCATACTTTACAATGCATTCCATCAAGACAATTAAATAGACGAATTCTTTCACTCTCCTTCGTTCCCAGCAAATTTTTGACCATAAAAAAATAGATTTTAAGAATGATAATTAGGTTGATTTGGAAGGTGAATCTTTGACAATAAACCATCCAGGTCGCTTTGAAAAGAGATATACTTTACACCAGACATCCCAACACATCACATAGGATAGCCATACTTTACAATGCATTCCATCAAGACAATTAAATAGACGAATTCTTTCACTCTCCTTCGTTCCCAGCAAATTTTTGACCATAAAAAAATAGATTTTAAGAATGATAATTAGGTTGATTTGGAAGGTGAATCTTTGACAATAAACCATCCAGGTCGCTTTGAAAAGAGATATACTTTACACCAGACATCCCAACACATCACATAGGATAGCCATACTTTACAATGCATTCCATCAAGACAATTAAATAGACGAATTCTTTCACTCTCCTTCGTTCCCAGCAAATTTTTGACCATAAAAAAATAGATTTTAAGAATGATAATTAGGTTGATTTGGAAGGTGAATCTTTGACAATAAACCATCCAGGTCGCTTTGAAAAGAGATATACTTTACACCAGACATCCCAACACATCACATAGGATAGCCATACTTTACAATGCATTCCATCAAGACAATTAAATAGACGAATTCTTTCACTCTCCTTCGTTCCCAGCAAATTTTTGACCATAAAAAAATAGATTTTAAGAATGATAATTAGGTTGATTTGGAAGGTGAATCTTTGACAATAAACCATCCAGGTCGCTTTGAAAAGAGATATACTTTACACCAGACATCCCAACACATCACATAGGATAGCCATACTTTACAATGCATTCCATCAAGACAATTAAATAGACGAATTCTTTCACTCTCCTTCGTTCCCAGCAAATTTTTGACCATAAAAAAATAGATTTTAAGAATGATAATTAGGTTGATTTGGAAGGTGAATCTTTGACAATAAACCATCCAGGTCGCTTTGAAAAGAGATATACTTTACACCAGACATCCCAACACATCACATAGGATAGCCATACTTTACAATGCATTCCATCAAGACAATTAAATAGACGAATTCTTTCACTCTCCTTCGTTCCCAGCAAATTTTTGACCATAAAAAAATAGATTTTAAGAATGATAATTAGGTTGATTTGGAAGGTGAATCTTTGACAATAAACCATCCAGGTCGCTTTGAAAAGAGATATACTTTACACCAGACATCCCAACACATCACATAGGATAGCCATACTTTACAATGCATTCCATCAAGACAATTAAATAGACGAATTCTTTCACTCTCCTTCGTTCCCAGCAAATTTTTGACCATAAAAAAATAGATTTTAAGAATGATAATTAGGTTGATTTGGAAGGTGAATCTTTGACAATAAACCATCCAGGTCGCTTTGAAAAGAGATATACTTTACACCAGACATCCCAACACATCACATAGGATAGCCATACTTTACAATGCATTCCATCAAGACAATTAAATAGACGAATTCTTTCACTCTCCTTCGTTCCCAGCAAATTTTTGACCATAAAAAAATAGATTTTAAGAATGATAATTAGGTTGATTTGGAAGGTGAATCTTTGACAATAAACCATCCAGGTCGCTTTGAAAAGAGATATACTTTACACCAGACATCCCAACACATCACATAGGATAGCCATACTTTACAATGCATTCCATCAAGACAATTAAATAGACGAATTCTTTCACTCTCCTTCGTTCCCAGCAAATTTTTGACCATAAAAAAATAGATTTTAAGAATGATAATTAGGTTGATTTGGAAGGTGAATCTTTGACAATAAACCATCCAGGTCGCTTTGAAAAGAGATATACTTTACACCAGACATCCCAACACATCACATAGGATAGCCATACTTTACAATGCATTCCATCAAGACAATTAAATAGACGAATTCTTTCACTCTCCTTCGTTCCCAGCAAATTTTTGACCATAAAAAAATAGATTTTAAGAATGATAATTAGGTTGATTTGGAAGGTGAATCTTTGACAATAAACCATCCAGGTCGCTTTGAAAAGAGATATACTTTACACCAGACATCCCAACACATCACATAGGATAGCCATACTTTACAATGCATTCCATCAAGACAATTAAATAGACGAATTCTTTCACTCTCCTTCGTTCCCAGCAAATTTTTGACCATAAAAAAATAGATTTTAAGAATGATAATTAGGTTGATTTGGAAGGTGAATCTTTGACAATAAACCATCCAGGTCGCTTTGAAAAGAGATATACTTTACACCAGACATCCCAACACATCACATAGGATAGCCATACTTTACAATGCATTCCATCAAGACAATTAAATAGACGAATTCTTTCACTCTCCTTCGTTCCCAGCAAATTTTTGACCATAAAAAAATAGATTTTAAGAATGATAATTAGGTTGATTTGGAAGGTGAATCTTTGACAATAAACCATCCAGGTCGCTTTGAAAAGAGATATACTTTACACCAGACATCCCAACACATCACATAGGATAGCCATACTTTACAATGCATTCCATCAAGACAATTAAATAGACGAATTCTTTCACTCTCCTTCGTTCCCAGCAAATTTTTGACCATAAAAAAATAGATTTTAAGAATGATAATTAGGTTGATTTGGAAGGTGAATCTTTGACAATAAACCATCCAGGTCGCTTTGAAAAGAGATATACTTTACACCAGACATCCCAACACATCACATAGGATAGCCATACTTTACAATGCATTCCATCAAGACAATTAAATAGACGAATTCTTTCACTCTCCTTCGTTCCCAGCAAATTTTTGACCATAAAAAAATAGATTTTAAGAATGATAATTAGGTTGATTTGGAAGGTGAATCTTTGACAATAAACCATCCAGGTCGCTTTGAAAAGAGATATACTTTACACCAGACATCCCAACACATCACATAGGATAGCCATACTTTACAATGCATTCCATCAAGACAATTAAATAGACGAATTCTTTCACTCTCCTTCGTTCCCAGCAAATTTTTGACCATAAAAAAATAGATTTTAAGAATGATAATTAGGTTGATTTGGAAGGTGAATCTTTGACAATAAACCATCCAGGTCGCTTTGAAAAGAGATATACTTTACACCAGACATCCCAACACATCACATAGGATAGCCATACTTTACAATGCATTCCATCAAGACAATTAAATAGACGAATTCTTTCACTCTCCTTCGTTCCCAGCAAATTTTTGACCATAAAAAAATAGATTTTAAGAATGATAATTAGGTTGATTTGGAAGGTGAATCTTTGACAATAAACCATCCAGGTCGCTTTGAAAAGAGATATACTTTACACCAGACATCCCAACACATCACATAGGATAGCCATACTTTACAATGCATTCCATCAAGACAATTAAATAGACGAATTCTTTCACTCTCCTTCGTTCCCAGCAAATTTTTGACCATAAAAAAATAGATTTTAAGAATGATAATTAGGTTGATTTGGAAGGTGAATCTTTGACAATAAACCATCCAGGTCGCTTTGAAAAGAGATATACTTTACACCAGACATCCCAACACATCACATAGGATAGCCATACTTTACAATGCATTCCATCAAGACAATTAAATAGACGAATTCTTTCACTCTCCTTCGTTCCCAGCAAATTTTTGACCATAAAAAAATAGATTTTAAGAATGATAATTAGGTTGATTTGGAAGGTGAATCTTTGACAATAAACCATCCAGGTCGCTTTGAAAAGAGATATACTTTACACCAGACATCCCAACACATCACATAGGATAGCCATACTTTACAATGCATTCCATCAAGACAATTAAATAGACGAATTCTTTCACTCTCCTTCGTTCCCAGCAAATTTTTGACCATAAAAAAATAGATTTTAAGAATGATAATTAGGTTGATTTGGAAGGTGAATCTTTGACAATAAACCATCCAGGTCGCTTTGAAAAGAGATATACTTTACACCAGACATCCCAACACATCACATAGGATAGCCATACTTTACAATGCATTCCATCAAGACAATTAAATAGACGAATTCTTTCACTCTCCTTCGTTCCCAGCAAATTTTTGACCATAAAAAAATAGATTTTAAGAATGATAATTAGGTTGATTTGGAAGGTGAATCTTTGACAATAAACCATCCAGGTCGCTTTGAAAAGAGATATACTTTACACCAGACATCCCAACACATCACATAGGATAGCCATACTTTACAATGCATTCCATCAAGACAATTAAATAGACGAATTCTTTCACTCTCCTTCGTTCCCAGCAAATTTTTGACCATAAAAAAATAGATTTTAAGAATGATAATTAGGTTGATTTGGAAGGTGAATCTTTGACAATAAACCATCCAGGTCGCTTTGAAAAGAGATATACTTTACACCAGACATCCCAACACATCACATAGGATAGCCATACTTTACAATGCATTCCATCAAGACAATTAAATAGACGAATTCTTTCACTCTCCTTCGTTCCCAGCAAATTTTTGACCATAAAAAAATAGATTTTAAGAATGATAATTAGGTTGATTTGGAAGGTGAATCTTTGACAATAAACCATCCAGGTCGCTTTGAAAAGAGATATACTTTACACCAGACATCCCAACACATCACATAGGATAGCCATACTTTACAATGCATTCCATCAAGACAATTAAATAGACGAATTCTTTCACTCTCCTTCGTTCCCAGCAAATTTTTGACCATAAAAAAATAGATTTTAAGAATGATAATTAGGTTGATTTGGAAGGTGAATCTTTGACAATAAACCATCCAGGTCGCTTTGAAAAGAGATATACTTTACACCAGACATCCCAACACATCACATAGGATAGCCATACTTTACAATGCATTCCATCAAGACAATTAAATAGACGAATTCTTTCACTCTCCTTCGTTCCCAGCAAATTTTTGACCATAAAAAAATAGATTTTAAGAATGATAATTAGGTTGATTTGGAAGGTGAATCTTTGACAATAAACCATCCAGGTCGCTTTGAAAAGAGATATACTTTACACCAGACATCCCAACACATCACATAGGATAGCCATACTTTACAATGCATTCCATCAAGACAATTAAATAGACGAATTCTTTCACTCTCCTTCGTTCCCAGCAAATTTTTGACCATAAAAAAATAGATTTTAAGAATGATAATTAGGTTGATTTGGAAGGTGAATCTTTGACAATAAACCATCCAGGTCGCTTTGAAAAGAGATATACTTTACACCAGACATCCCAACACATCACATAGGATAGCCATACTTTACAATGCATTCCATCAAGACAATTAAATAGACGAATTCTTTCACTCTCCTTCGTTCCCAGCAAATTTTTGACCATAAAAAAATAGATTTTAAGAATGATAATTAGGTTGATTTGGAAGGTGAATCTTTGACAATAAACCATCCAGGTCGCTTTGAAAAGAGATATACTTTACACCAGACATCCCAACACATCACATAGGATAGCCATACTTTACAATGCATTCCATCAAGACAATTAAATAGACGAATTCTTTCACTCTCCTTCGTTCCCAGCAAATTTTTGACCATAAAAAAATAGATTTTAAGAATGATAATTAGGTTGATTTGGAAGGTGAATCTTTGACAATAAACCATCCAGGTCGCTTTGAAAAGAGATATACTTTACACCAGACATCCCAACACATCACATAGGATAGCCATACTTTACAATGCATTCCATCAAGACAATTAAATAGACGAATTCTTTCACTCTCCTTCGTTCCCAGCAAATTTTTGACCATAAAAAAATAGATTTTAAGAATGATAATTAGGTTGATTTGGAAGGTGAATCTTTGACAATAAACCATCCAGGTCGCTTTGAAAAGAGATATACTTTACACCAGACATCCCAACACATCACATAGGATAGCCATACTTTACAATGCATTCCATCAAGACAATTAAATAGACGAATTCTTTCACTCTCCTTCGTTCCCAGCAAATTTTTGACCATAAAAAAATAGATTTTAAGAATGATAATTAGGTTGATTTGGAAGGTGAATCTTTGACAATAAACCATCCAGGTCGCTTTGAAAAGAGATATACTTTACACCAGACATCCCAACACATCACATAGGATAGCCATACTTTACAATGCATTCCATCAAGACAATTAAATAGACGAATTCTTTCACTCTCCTTCGTTCCCAGCAAATTTTTGACCATAAAAAAATAGATTTTAAGAATGATAATTAGGTTGATTTGGAAGGTGAATCTTTGACAATAAACCATCCAGGTCGCTTTGAAAAGAGATATACTTTACACCAGACATCCCAACACATCACATAGGATAGCCATACTTTACAATGCATTCCATCAAGACAATTAAATAGACGAATTCTTTCACTCTCCTTCGTTCCCAGCAAATTTTTGACCATAAAAAAATAGATTTTAAGAATGATAATTAGGTTGATTTGGAAGGTGAATCTTTGACAATAAACCATCCAGGTCGCTTTGAAAAGAGATATACTTTACACCAGACATCCCAACACATCACATAGGATAGCCATACTTTACAATGCATTCCATCAAGACAATTAAATAGACGAATTCTTTCACTCTCCTTCGTTCCCAGCAAATTTTTGACCATAAAAAAATAGATTTTAAGAATGATAATTAGGTTGATTTGGAAGGTGAATCTTTGACAATAAACCATCCAGGTCGCTTTGAAAAGAGATATACTTTACACCAGACATCCCAACACATCACATAGGATAGCCATACTTTACAATGCATTCCATCAAGACAATTAAATAGACGAATTCTTTCACTCTCCTTCGTTCCCAGCAAATTTTTGACCATAAAAAAATAGATTTTAAGAATGATAATTAGGTTGATTTGGAAGGTGAATCTTTGACAATAAACCATCCAGGTCGCTTTGAAAAGAGATATACTTTACACCAGACATCCCAACACATCACATAGGATAGCCATACTTTACAATGCATTCCATCAAGACAATTAAATAGACGAATTCTTTCACTCTCCTTCGTTCCCAGCAAATTTTTGACCATAAAAAAATAGATTTTAAGAATGATAATTAGGTTGATTTGGAAGGTGAATCTTTGACAATAAACCATCCAGGTCGCTTTGAAAAGAGATATACTTTACACCAGACATCCCAACACATCACATAGGATAGCCATACTTTACAATGCATTCCATCAAGACAATTAAATAGACGAATTCTTTCACTCTCCTTCGTTCCCAGCAAATTTTTGACCATAAAAAAATAGATTTTAAGAATGATAATTAGGTTGATTTGGAAGGTGAATCTTTGACAATAAACCATCCAGGTCGCTTTGAAAAGAGATATACTTTACACCAGACATCCCAACACATCACATAGGATAGCCATACTTTACAATGCATTCCATCAAGACAATTAAATAGACGAATTCTTTCACTCTCCTTCGTTCCCAGCAAATTTTTGACCATAAAAAAATAGATTTTAAGAATGATAATTAGGTTGATTTGGAAGGTGAATCTTTGACAATAAACCATCCAGGTCGCTTTGAAAAGAGATATACTTTACACCAGACATCCCAACACATC